>VWZY01005978.1:416779-431884 GCA_013399075.1 Chloroceryle aenea | reverse complement strand
AAAAAAAAAAAGAGGAGAAAACAGTATTTACTGCAGTCTTTAGGCACTTTAATTTGTCCTGTCCTTGTCAGGGCAATGACTGAGACTAGAGACTCTCCAGGTCTTTGGTATGGAGTTGCTGTTACCAAGGTGGGGACACATTCAGCCAGCACAGCCCTGCTGCCATCCACCCCACAGATCATCTCCTCCTTTCCATCTGAGGCTGGTGCTGCTCCAGGGCCCACCAGACTGTCCTGGCTGAGGAGGAGCTGTAGGATCTGCTTGGGGTGAGAAGAGCAGAGCGGCAGGAGCAGCAGGGACCTTGCCCTACGGAGGGGTCCAGCAGGGCTGCAGGCAGCCAGCCTGCTCCACATGGAGCTTTGGCTGGGGGACTGGCATTGCCCAAACCAGGCTCCGAAGGTTTGCCCCTCTGCATTGTACAGCAGCTTCCCAGAAAGAGCAGTTCTTTGGAGAATCAGCACTCTCAGGGTCACTTTACACAACATCTCTTGACCAATTTCACCTCTTGGGGTGTTTGCTGTCGGGCTGTGGCCAGCAGCTGCTGGCTGGAGTCCTGGAGCCTCCGAGAGCAGGGACCAGCTGATTGTAGCGTAACCCTTTTCTTTCTCAGCTTTCATATTTATATGTTTACATCTTATTTCTGTGGCTCATTTTGCTGTTTGTGATTATCCTTTTTTGTTTTCAGTTGGCATAGATGTCATTTAAAAATTCCATTTATAATGAGAAACATATGCATGACTTTGTCATTGTTGGCATTACCTGGCTTGGTAGAAATTATTATTTTTAATCAAAGCAAACATAGTCATTAAGGATGCCACAACGCTCCCCTGCCTATGGGGAACGTTAACAGTTTATAAATTGTTCTTGGTGACAATTCAGTAGTGAATTACTTTGATATATATGGCTAATAAATTAATATGATTAAGTTAATGAGTAGTACAAGTGTTGCCAAACTCCACTCGTCGGGCTTTTAATGCTGCTCCACATTTGCAGCTCTAGCTTCCCCCTGTGGTGAGAGGATCAGTGCTACCTACGCACTGTCATTGTGATAAATGGCATATCCCACAGTGCCCTGCACTCCATCTGGTGTGTCCCCAAAATGAGAAATATTTTATACAAATCACACACTCAGAAGCTCAAAGGACTGTAGAAAGCTCTATTTTTTCAAACAATAATAAAAATGCATACATCTCTTTAGCAACTCTTCATTTTTACTGTCATAATGAATGCATATAGCTTTGGGAAATGAAAGCTCGTGTGAGTAACATAGGAAAGTTATCCACTGCACAGTAAAGCTGACAAATAAGTTACATCCTTGCTCTTCCATTTTATCATGAAATGTTCTTAGATAAAAAATGATGTTAGAACATCTATTTAACTGGATTTTAAAATTAAAGGCCATGTGTGCTGCATGACTGAGCTCCACCATCTCATGCCAGCAGATTTCCATGCTGAAGGGAGCGTGGATTTGAGTGAAGGAGGAGTGCAGGACCAGGCCGTTTACTCTTTGAAGTACAGCCAGTCAGTAGACTTCTGGTCATCTCAAAACTACACCCGGTGGCTGTGAGTCACTCTGTTCCCCTCTTTCTTCTTCTCTTTTAACGTTACCTTTCTTCAGGGATCCATTTTTAGTGTCTCCTTGATCCGGATGGGACGTTACATTTTTGACAAATGAATAGGTAAATCTGTTGAGAATTTACTGAGTGGTTAACCTTGTTGTAAATTTAATTTACACCTAGTCTCAGCTACTAATTATTGTCCAAGAAGTGTGAAACTCGATAATATACATTCATTTTTAAGCATCTGCACAGATTTATTTTTTTTAATAGATTGATCCCACTGAATTCCTTCATCTTTTGAGATGAAGTTCAACTCAAGGGGTCACACTGCCAAAAATGTCTTGACGCTCAGGGCACGTCTGTGCTGAATTTATCTTGATTTGCAAAACCTTTTGAAAAAGTTGGCCAAAGTGTTGCAGAGTTAGCAAAATCAGGAAGTTTTCATCTGTCTGTTTTTATCATCTGTGACATTCCTTGCTACCCGTTTTTCTCTTGGCCTCGTGCCTGATGGCCTTGAGCTCTGTCACGATCATAATACCTGTCTGCTGCTCTCTGTCGCATCTTCCACTGACTTTGAAAGTGGTTTAGCTCTTAAGTCATCATTAGGAAATGTCTTAAAGTCAAGCAAAGTAGCAGGAGGTAGGAAGGATTTCTCTTGGTGCACCGTTTTCTGGAGGGCTGTTGTGGCAATAACGACACGTTTGCAATTGATTAGTCTTTGTGAGGCTTTCTTTTCCTTTACAGCACCACGATTGAATTCAACAAATAGTTACATTCTGAAACGTTTTCCATTTGGTACCTTGAACCAGTCTCACAGCAAGCGTATTTCGCTTTGTCTAAGGATCCCAGACTGGCTGCATGTTGCAGTTTTAACATAAGCAGTGGTTTGTTGGACTCACTGCAGTTCCTTTGTCACTGAAGGATTTTTATTTCCATGCTAATAGAGAATGGCTTGTTGATTTACCTGGTTACTGGACTCATTTGTAGGGTGATAATCCTCTGGTAGGCAAATCAAGCATCTTCAGATTCTAGACAGTTGCCTTGGCTGACAAAAGACCTATTCATGATTCTCCTGCTTAAAAGAAGCATATTGTATGCTAACAATGGAAATTGGAATATTACGGTGTACAGCATCGGAGATGAGGAGCATAGATCCTCACTGATACCCTTATTCTGCTTTAGATTTATCCAGCAGTACCTCAGGAGACCTGTTAGCTCAAGATACCGGTGCACACTTCAGTTTTTATCCCCGTGACTTCCAGAGGTAACTCTGTAGCTGCACAGTTGTAACTGCCTGGATAATACATCTCTGCTTGTGGGGAAATGTTGATCCATCATCCATTTGCAATGCTAACATCAACTACATTTACATAAATAACATTCCCTTAAAATGCAGCACTGAGACCTCCGTTAGTTTTTAGTAGGGTGGTTTTGGAAAGGAAAACTTTGTCAGGCCATACTCTGGCAAAATTCTTGATATAACAGCACTGCTGCAAATTGTTCAGGCAAAGTAGGGACTAAAGCTTGCTGGATTAGAAAGTGAGCCTGTGCTGTGCTGAAATCCAAGTATTTCCACAGTTCCAATTCTGGTCAGGTATTAAGGACTTTTAGTGTAATTGAACAGCTGTTCTGCTTCGGTCTTTGTCGTACAGACCTCTGGAGTCCTGAACAAGTGAAATGCTTAAGTATGTTTTTAAGATTAGGCAAAAAAATAATCCTGTTGATTTAGATTCAATTACCTGTTTGCTTAAACGAACTGGTTTGCTGCTTGGTGTGGTGGTTTGGGGAACACCTTCTAGGGGGATTACTCGCAAAATTGTGCATTCAGTGAGCATCTCTGGGAAACCAGGAGTCCCTTTTGATTGTCCTAGGGGTCTTCCTCCTCCTGCTGTCTTCTGTGGACTAGGGGTTGTGGAAAGAAGCGACATGATTTTTGAAAAGAAATAAAATAGAAAAAAATGTTACAAGATGGCTGCTGATTGGGAAGTCACTTGAAAGCTGACAGTTACTGGCTCTTCTCTACCCCGTTGACCAGCTCAGAGTGGTGGCAGTGACTTCCATTTGGAATCCAAGGTGATAGATGGAAGTCTTTCTTGTCCGGGGAGGAGGATTTGCAAAATGCCTGTTCAGGTTCTCCCATCTGGAATTATTTCTTCTGGAGTTGAGGCAGTGGTAACAAGTAGTAGAAATTTTTAATGTTGTGCTGCTGATCCCTGGATTAGCCTTTGTAACTTGGTTTTGCTTGGTCTGCTGCAAGCAAGATGGTAAATATGTTCCAACTAGGCAAAAAATGGTGGGTTTGATCAGAAGGGGACAATCTTTGTCTACATACAGTAGTGAAAAACAGCCCTGGTCACATGGGAGAGAAGGTGGTGGCATATTTTTTTATTCATGAGCCGAAAATTGAGAGAAGCAAGTTTAGGAATGAAGGCAACCTCCCTGGCCTGTGTAACTGGTCTGTGAAGGAGCAGATCCTTTGCTATGAAGAAGGTGCAGCGGCTGCAGTTGGTGCTTCCTCCTGCACAAGAAGGATGTGCTCTTCTTTCAGCTCTTCCCAAGTAATAAAACATGATGCCAAGTGCTGGCAGCAAATTAGGATTCATGATGAAAAGGAAACATCTCTTACTGAGCGTTTTGAAGAGGCACCGATTTTTATTTTGAAGCCAGCATAACTAAAATAGATTTCATTGTCTGATCATTCTCATTAAGTGACTGGGACCATATTAAGATTTTGCTGGAAATGTATTTGTATTGTATAAGCTATTTTATCACAGTCAACATTAATTGGTGTAAAGAAAAACAAGCTGACTTAATGAGTAGAGTATCGTACGACATCCTTTTGCCGAAGAGAGCTCTCTTCAGTTTGCAGAGAGGCGTGCTGATAGCAGCCAGCCTTGCTGCTACTGTGGTGTACCTATTCCGAAGATAAATGTAGGAGCACAGTCCTGGAGGATTCAGTCTAGAAATGAAATTCATCCCCAAAATCTTCCTAGAGCTACTGACCTCCTGCGACTTGAATGAGAAAAGCTTTACTTGGGAGAGAGAAGCGTTTTATATAATGCATGCCTGAATGTAAATGACAGACATTTTATTAGGAAAGGAAAGCCTTTATTAAAATATAATGATCTACATTGTTTTTATGTAATCTAATGAATTACAGTAAAAGCCTGAGAAATGAGCTGGAAAAGGTAGAGTACTCTCCCATGAAAGCGAGCTCCGATAACCTTTTTGTAATTCTTTAACATGTTGAAAGAGTATTTCTACACAGGCTTATTAAATTAAGCAAGGTCAACTTTTCATTTTATTAACAGATTTAGTTTGCCAGATCATGGACTTTGATACAGGAAAATGTGGATGAATCATGCAGTAGAAAAGAATGTCAAGTAGAAAAGCGGTTATAAAATGTTAAATCATTTTGATACACCATTATATCTTTGTTTTTACCATTGCACAGTTGTAAAAAAGAAAATGCTTAATTACTGATTTTCTCATTTGCATATTGATTGGATGTGCTTTGATAATAATAGTGGTATATCTAAATAAATTAATCTCTCCTGACTGGGGCAGTCTCAATCTAATAGTTGCACGAAGGGAAGAAAATATTCTTTTCAATAAGTATATAAAATTCTGTTGTTTTGATGTGCAGCATGAAATCATTCCTTGGAAAGGTTGGCTGCAAATGATAACCAGTGAAACCAGTCGTATGCTTAAAGATGAGCACATACATGGTATTTATCAGCCTGATGCCAGTTCAGCAGAGCAGGAATAAAACTGACATCACGTTGTGCAAGTTGTTCGTACGCATTCCCAATTCTCTGCATGTATATTGTAGTCTTTTTATATAATATATGGGGAGGAATTAATTGTATATAATATGTATTATAATATCAATATAAGAAATAAAATAAGTATATATTTCTATAATATATACGAGGAGGAATATTTAAGTGTTAGATACATTTCACACAAAAATCCCACTGTAATACTTTATAAAGATTTTCATAGTCGTGTTTAAGGCAGAAAATGCCACTTCCACTTCCACTTTCTTGGAATTAGTTTTTTTCCTCCCCTGCCTCTGCATCTGCCACCTTTTTCGTCTAAACAGTGCCAGAGCTCTTTGCTGCACGTGTAACAGAACCCAGAGAAGATCCCAGTAGCCCCAAACTTTATGTAAAGGAAGGAGTTAACAGCACAGACGACTTCCACACTGCATATGTGGCTTGGAATGAAAACACAGTAAGGTACAGATGCAGCTAACTCTGGCTATCATTGACAGCTCAGTAGATGTGCACACATAGGCAGAAAAGGCTGCCCTTGCTACCCCGGGCACGCAGCCGGGGTGCAGCCGACTGCAGTTGACTTGGCCCCGGCAATCGCAGAGCAGGTGACTTGATTACACTGAAATCAGGCAGAAAATGTCCTCTTCTGGCCACTCGAGTGAATCAGGCAAATTATCGAGTGGCAAAACTAATTCTATGCCTTGGGCCATCAGAGCTGCCACTTCCTATAAGTCAAGCCTTCACTTAGTGTGAAATTGTTTTTTATTTTATTCTCTTTCATTTATTATGCTTATTTCAGCTAATCCACTTAGTGCATGTGAATTACCCAGTGTACTAAAGCTATTTCAGATGTGCAGCCTTCTCATTCTTTATTGGTGAAATATGAGGACTGCTCTCCTTTTAAGGCACTCCCGACTCTGTTATGACCTATACAGTTAAAGCAGTATTTCACTTTTTCAGATGAGAACTTCAATGAGGAGAAGACTTTGAACATCATTTAAAATTAACTCAAAGTGCACACGGGTGAATTATGTCTGCTGTGAAAAGAAAGCTCGGATGGGTCACATTTTTAAGAACTAGAAACATTGCAGAGCAATGAACTGTTGACCATCAAGTGCCAGTTAATTTGCAAGGGTTTCACAGAACAAATATTCCCGTTGAAAGCACTGAATGTTGTTTTCAACATTAAAATATTGCCTAAAATTGTAGTGGAAACAAAGCTGAGATCTGCTTAAAGCACTCATACAGGTGACATACCCCAGGTGTATAGTTCTGTCCAAATAGCAATCCCTCGTTTGACTGTGCCCTCTGGTACACAGCTTTTCATGTTTTCCCCTAAAAGAGGAGCAAAACATATGGAGTCTCTTATTTTGATCAAAGAATCATCAAAAAGAATAATGGGAATAAAAAGTAAAATGCCCGTGGTGACGGACAGGGAAAGTTAAAGAGGAGTTGCTGCAGCAGAGAGCATCAGAATATAGAAACCAACAGTAGCCAGAAACCACCTGCCATAGGCATCTACATACAGGTTTCCTATATGTAGAAGTATAAAAATATACAGATGCATGTGTATCAGATGTGAAAACAGAGGCATGATTGAGGAGAAACCGGATAGCTTGTTCTACTCCTATTCACGCAGTGCTTTGAGCTGACATACGTCTTGGGCAGACGAAGGGACTTGAAGGGTGGAAGGAAGTCAGCAGAGCCTCCAAAAGGAAAGTTGAAAGGATCATACTGTGATTAAGATGGATGCGTCGCTGACGGTGTCAGAGCAACAGCTGCTACATCTAGGAGGCACTTGAAAGAGTCTCTCTATGTTGTTATATATGGAAGTCAATAGGTTACTTGGGCTAAGAACACCCTATTATTCAAATTCAGCTGACCCAGAAAGCCTTGCCATCTTTCAATGGCAATTCGGAGGGCTTTGCCATTTAGATAGTGGGTTTTGGTATTTCCCAGTGCAAAATTGTTCTGTGTTGTCTGGGATGACATATGGATATATTGATCTCATTTTTTTCTCTTTTTTTTTTTTTTTTTTACTGAAATGCATTAGACCAGTCTGTATAAGGCTTCAGGAGACTATTTGGTGTTTGCAGCTGGGTTAGGTTGCTGAAAACTCACCTCTTTTTCAAATGTCAGGGAAGTGTACAGTAATTTTTTTTGGCCTTCCTGATTTGGAACCCCTTTGTTGCATTTTTTAATTACAGACATTTCTTCTCATAGTAGCCTATTAGCCTATATATTAGCTAAGCCTGTTGAGAGCTTGTGTTTGTTGATGGAAAGTTTTCACTGTAGATTTGCACAGTATTTTCCTATGTGCAGTAGGTTTTTTGCCCATTGATATGGACATGTCCTCTTTCTGATGTGTCTCTTGATCTCCATTTTTCATTGCATCATATTACTCTTGCCTCTCCTCTTTATTTTTTTGCCCTTGACTTTTTATGTCTACGCTACAATTTGTGTTGACCTTGAGGTTGCCCTCAATTAGCTGAACCATTTCAGTATCATGGCCCACACCAAAATCCTCCACAACCTGCTCGTGATTTGAAGAGCAGAGCCATCCTAGAAACTGGCCTGTGACCATTTTTCTTTTCCCTTCAAGTTAATGTTTATTTCCAGGCAATAAAGAGAAGGAGTGATACAAAAGAGATAGAAATCAGAAGCAATAAATCATAGGACTGCTTCTGGTAGGTTCCCTGTACTCAAGCTGGCAGTGGCTGTGCTGCCTGCAGGAGGAGGAGGTTTAGGAGAGGTCCGTTGCATGCCTTGCCCTGGTGTGGAAAACCAGTGTTGGCCAGGCATCTTTGCTGTCCCCAGTCTCTGTTGGGATTTACTCTCTGGGGAAAGTTCTGTACTGACAGTGACAAGCCTTGCTGTCTAACGGCTGGGGACGAGTGGGCTTGGCTTTTTTTCTCTTTGGCTGGTTCGTGGGGAAAGGCATGGTCTGATCAAATGATGCCCTTTGATCTTATTGGCTACTTTCTGTTCTTTTTTACCTCTCAATAGGCTGGGTTTTTTTGGTTTTTAGATTCTGATCCATGGAGCCACGGTGGTCTGGATGTGTAGCTGTGTCTCTCTAGACCTGCTGTGCTGATACAGGAAACGTAACAATGAGACCCATGTAGTTTACCAGATAGGAAAATACTGCTGGATTTTAGGATTTCTTACCTGCCTCTTTTTGAAGGCCAAGATGGTTGTCCACGATGTCAGCTGAGGCACTAGCTGGTCTTGATAGTGAGCTAACTCTCTGTTTTCCAGCTGAAGGGAAAGGCATGGGTCTTTGAAAGAATAGGTGAACTGTGACATCTGACGTTACCGCTCACATCACACGAGTATTTTTGCTAGATGATGACCAGTAATAGAACTCCTCTACTTGTATCTTCTGCATCACCAGATTCCGGGTTTACACATCTCCTGTGAAGGAACAAATGGAAATTGTGCAGTAGGCTTTGTGGGATGCCATCCAATTGAAATTGGAAGGACAGTTAAATATTGTGGTGAAATGATTTTTCACAAATACTGGTGAAGGGGCTGTGAGCATCCCATTAGAAATGTGCTCAAGAAACAGCTTTAACTTTTTTTTTTCAACTTCACATAGGATTTTTATTTTACTTTATAAAATAAAAGAAGTTGCTTTTCTCTATTTCTAAAATCAGTTATCAAAGTTAGAGTCATTTAAATGTGTTAAGCTTTGACCTGGGCTTTTGTAGAGAGAAAATCTAACTAACTTCCTCTTCAGTTTTAAGTTAAACCCCAGATTAAAAATGGATTTTTTTTTTCTGGAGTGAAAGACTTAGGCAGTGTTGGTTAATTTGGTTTAACTGTGGCTCTGAAGGGTCTCGAGCTCAACTGATCAGAGAGTACATGGATCTTGTTGCTCTAGACTTGTGTCAGCATCTCCTGTTGGTAAAGCTGTCCATGTTTGCTTCTTGCTGCACATTGACAAGAAATGGCCTGAGATCTGTGTTAGTCCTAGGTCATTTATTTCTCCAGCATCTAGATCCTGCATAAATTTGTTCTAGTTCTTAGTAAACCCAGATTTCCAGTGTAAATGTTTGTGATTACACTTTTACTTTCTCTCTTGTGGAAAAAATTCAATTTCTAGATTACCTTTGCAGCTAGACTGGCTTCAGGAAGACACAACATTTTGCACCGTTATTTATCTTAAGGAGAATTCAGGGACTTGTGACAACGTTGGCAGGAAAATACTTCAGATGACAGTCATACCGAGGGTAGTACAGAGCTGGTCACATCCTGATTTTCAAAGGCTTTAAGTAAAAGCTGTCTGTCCTTCCTGAGACACAGGCTGGTGTTTTGCTGGTGGTTAGATGTGGCCAGAGGATGGAGATGGACTGTGATGGGTGGAGCAGGGACTGGTTGCACACTGTTAGTCTGTGATGTCCATTCTTACGTATGACATCTTGTGAGAAGGGGACAGCTTGGCTGTGGTAACAGTTTTGGTCTAGATCTTTCAGAGCTGCTGCTGATTAATTAGCTCAAGGAGGCTTCTGCTGGTTAAGGAGAGGGTGTGGAAATGACTGCGCGCCCGTGAACGTGGAACTTGGGCTATGGCTCTGGTCCCTTGCGTGTCTCTTAGGCTCATGTGAAAGTGCACTGGAGTGTCTTATTTGCTGTATGTCTTTTTTGTTCTTTGAGACTTTTATTGGAGAGAATTAGCTAAGTGATGTATGTATAATCAGATTAACTTCTGATTTTTTGCTATTGATAGGAATGCCTTTTTTTCTCAATTTGAGACATTCATTCTGATCTACTTGGAACAATATCTATAGGCAAAAGGGAATTGGGATATCTTCTCTGGGTTAGCTTTAATTTTTCTTAATGGATGTGGGAAGATGAAAGGCAATCTCTTCCCCAGGGTTATTTCACATTAGAACTTGAACCTAATTAAAGGATTTGAGATCTTTTTTGTTGTTGTTTTAAAAGCTGAGAAATGTTTAAGGCACTTCCTGGTGGGAGGTACTCCTGGCACAAGAGTGATCTGGGGACTCAGGATCCTCTGGTGTCCAGTCCCCATTGTGCCATTTTGCTCTGTGTTTGGGGTCGGAGTATCAGCTCTCTGTCTGTCTGCCTTCTTTCTTCCCCTCCTCTAAAATGATGCCAACAGTCGGATTATGCCACGTGAGGAATAAGGAGGTTGATTACTTAATAGACAGGAAATATTTACCATACCCAGGAAAATGTGTATGGTACTGTGAGCCCACAATTATTAGTCATTAAAAGAATCCCCCTCTCAGTTTCAGGGCATTCTGCAAGAGCAGCCTTAGGATGAAATGGTGGAGAGCCACTGTCGATTAATTAAAGTTCAGTCCCTCAACATTTGTAGCCTATTTGGCATGTCACTTCCAGTAAGCTTTTTAAAAACGTAGTGGTGCAAATGGAAAAGTTTCAGCAAATATTAAATGTAACAATGAAGACTTTTGTTCCTCATTAAACTGTTTCTTGATGTTTCCCGATAGATTTTCATCTAAACACTTGCTAATCCCAGAGCTCTGACAGGCAAGGCCTGCTGAATTAGGCCAACCACAGCTACAAATAGCTACTGCACATGAAACAGTAATCATGGCTTTCCAGTCTATTATTAGATTAACTTCATAGGGATTGCTTTTTTCTCCTGTGAGTTGATGCATAAATGACATGCTTTACCCTCCAATAAATCTAACAGCAGAGTGGCTATGACATGATGTTCATACCCCTTAGTCCCATGACAGATTATTTTTGATGGCTGCAGAAGTTTACAGCAGCTTGAAACCATTAGAATTTAAAGGCATCATTGAAATTTTACAGCGTACCTGCCTCAGCCACAACAGGGCCAGCGCCGAGCCGGGTTAGAGGCGCGTGGGCTCCGTGTTGTGATTGCCTGTCACGGGGAGTCTGACTTGGATGTGGTGATCCCTGGCTGGAGCTAAACAGTCTTCTGGCACTTCTCTCCTGTTGCTGTGCTCAACCCTTCACCTGCAGGCAGCCCGAACAGCTGGCCGCTCGTGGAGACCGTGTTATGCACACCCTGCTGTGGATCCTCCCGTGGGTCAACACCCGGGAAAACATCGGAACCTTTGGCTGTTTGTTAACCTTTGTTCTGATTTTTATCTTTATCACTTTTTTCCTTCACTTAGCAATATACAGAAGTTTGTATTGTTAAAGGATGAAATTCAGTTTTAGTAGCATGTATGTGCTTTTAATAGTCTTCTTTTTTTCCAGATTTAAGAACTTTGTTTTTTCCCGATGAAACCCAGATAAAGTTTGCAAAGCTCAAGACTCTTCAAATCCAAGGTGTTTACTACTATTTCTATTTCATGTGAATGACTGACTGTATTTGGCTCTGGTTGTAAACTCTTTACGTGTTGTTTCATACAGCTGTCTAATGTTTGTTGCTTTTAGATGGGAGGATCCCAACTCTTAACATTGCCACGTCTCTAAATAGGAAGTGAAACGTTGATTTCCACAGATTTGTCTGTATATAGACATAAATTGAGCTCCATAGATTTCCTTAAATTTCTCAATAGATTTCTGCTGTGTGTGGTTCCTTAAAAAAAAATAAATATATTTTTCATTGAATAGCTTTGGTTTCATGTTCTGGACGAAGTGATTGAACCTGCTCGCGGTGTTAACTTCGGTCCTGGCGGGCAGATTCAGGTCGATGAATCTGGTATGAAGTAGGGAGGTAATCTCAACACAAATCTACTGGAGCCTGAGAGTTTTGTATTTGACAAAACTCCTTAAGGAACAGCATCACAGAGCATAAGATATGAAGATGGTGTAAAAGATAATGGGTTGTTGAGAGATAAATAGAAAGCTCTCCATAGAAAGCTTTAAGTTATTTGCTCTAATTGGGCTGCCCTTGTTTCTGAAAAAAAAAAACCCAAAACCAGAACAGAACAAAGCATGTGTTTTAATAGTTGCATGAATTGAGTCCCTTAGGAAGCTGGTTTTGGAAATGGGTTCCCAGTTCTGCATATGTTGAGGTCATAGCCTGGCTTTTTCCGAGTGCTCTTTTGCATAACTGTCCTTTTCTGCTCGACAGAGAAAACAGCCCAGGATGGGACAAAATTAATATCTTTTTGTGCAGTTCTTAAGGACTGTAATTTCATATATTAGTGTGCTTATAATTTTTTCTTTTCCTTTTTTCTCTTTTTTTATTTCTTTTTTCTTTTTCTTTTTTCTTACTTTATTTTGAAATAGGACTGATCGACTGATTTTATTAGGGTAAAATATTTATGCCTTAACAGAACAACTAAAAAAGATACTCAAAAGGCATTTGTTGTTGCTAAATGTGAACTTCCACTACGGAACCTCGAGCATTCAAAGCTGTTCTCATTGAGTCAGGGAAGAGAATTAATTAATCCTTTCTGTACCCAAGCAGCTATTAAATTTGAAATTGGATTTCAGGTGGTTACAGCAATTGTGGACAGAGTTTGAGTCTAACCTCTGTGCAACTGTTCACTTCAATACCTGAGCTGCCCAAGGGGAGCCAGTTGAGAGGTGAAGTCTAGTTAGGGTTGGTTACAGCAATATGGAGAAGGCTGAGTGGGTTTAGGGTGCTGTGCTCGCCTGTAACATCCCAGGAGTGACCTCTTTTCTTTCTCTCAGCATGGTTATTTCTACCTCTTTTGTGATCTTGAGTTTTATTAATGATGATGACATTATAATCACTTGGGGTCTGTCTCTCAAAACCTTCCTCAGATGAAATAAAAGGTGTTGACAATACAGGGAACCATACAATTTCAGAATTAGGCCATTTTTCTTGTGACCTGTGAGAGTCAGAACTGAAGGGAACTGAGGATTAATCCATTGTTTATATCCATATGTAACCTTGCAACATGTGGATTAAATCTTCTCTGCACCTGTAGTATAACATTTTCCTCATGCTACAGAATAATGCCTTAACTAAAACCACTTTCTAATGACTTCAAAGAAATGAAAAACCACCTTCAGCTTGAAAGCATTTTATTGTTGGTAATTCTTAATGTAGTGCATATTAAAAGTAATAACTGATGAGTTTAGTAGAATATTCTCCATTACCATCCATAAGAAACATGCTTCATAAGTTGTGTACATCTTCAGGAACTGTTAACTTTTATAGAATTTGCTGCAACGGATCATTCTGGGAATGCTGGATACTTGTGTTTTCAATTGAGGTTCCAACATTTCGTTGAAGTATCTTCTGTATTTCTATCATCTCATAATTTCCTTCAGAGAAAAGAGAGGCCAATCTGCATGTTGGGTGGAAGGATGAGGGAATGCTAATTGAAACCATGTAATAAAAAGGTAATTTAGAAAAACTATTAGTTTTTAGGTTTTTTACTATTTTAAGCCTATTATTTTTAAAATTACTTCTGTATTAAAAAGGCTGTAAAACTACACTGAGTGTCAGCACATTGCATCTTAATTCTCATTTTCCTTTGCATGAATAGTAAAATCTTTATAAATTGAGAACTAAAATTAATTGAATAAACTTCAGTTGAACATTTTTATGTTTCTCTTAGAATTAAAAAAAGCATATTGTAGACTTTTTCAAGAACATTTACTGGATTTTGACATTGACCACACCTCGAACACAGCACAGGAGAAAAGTGCTGATGGAGAGAAACAGAAACCAGGAGCAACTCGTAATGAGCGTTCTGTGATTTACAGTTGTGTTTACTGTTGTGCTATAGCTGCTAACACTTGGATCTATGGCTAGATCATAGTTCTCCATCCTGGAAAGAACTGTTAGCAGTAGCTGCTTTTGTCAGCTGTACAGCCAGCCAGTTGCCCCAGTTCAGCTCAGAGACCTACTGGGAGAAATGACTTCAGGCTCAAGATAGAGATATTTATTTTTTTAATTGTAGGGGCTTTTTTTTCACCAGATCAATTTTAAACTGAATTGCTTCCCCCATCTGGTTCCTGCAAGTTGCTCCCAAGGAGGGACTTGCTGTTACATTGATAATCCAGAGGATCTGGGAAGCAGTGTCAGGACTGGAGGGCAGCGGGCTGCTGCCATACACGAGTGGTTGCTGGTACTCATAATCCTGAGCTAATGGTTATGGGGTGTGATCAGTCTGGCCAAGAAACAGAGTGAGAGGAAAGAATCTGTAGGTGCAAGTGGATTAGAAATGGAATTGGTTGCTCGTAGTTTGGTAGCTGGGGGTTTGTTGCTGTTGTAGAAATCTAGTTCTTGCTTTGGGGTGTATCGGTGAAGCTTTGCAGGGGGGCCTGTGCTGTGACACGGGTGGAGAGAGAGCTGAGCATCCCATGTGCACAGAGGGACATTCTCCCTGGTTGTTAGTGTTCTGTGGTGTCTCTCACTGCAGTCCTGAGTTCTTGTGGTTATATTCAGTGGGCTTTACAGCATTCAACCAGTAAGTTACAAAGTAAACGATCTATAATTTGAGTGGATTGTTTTGTCGTCTTAAAAATGTTCTTCTAATGGCTTAGTGCGATCTCTTAAGCTTGCCATGGACACAACAGTAGCAGGGCTAGAACCTGCAGCCTCTTTAAAGCAAGTTTTGCCCTCTTCAGAGCTGTGCTTTTCACACTTTCACCATGAGAAGTCGGGGATGTGTCCCCTTGGCATACACAAAATCCCGCTGCTTTTTCACCCTCCTCTCGTTTGTGCCCCTGCCCTGCTCAGCACTTCGTGTGCCTTCACCCAGCTGCACAGGGACTTCAGGGGCACCTTCCTGAGCGAGCTGTCCCGTGCCTTTCCTAAACACCCGTGGGTATGAGCACACCCACGTGTGCACAGACAGGCCAGCCGGAGAGGTGTT
>VWZY01005978.1:376027-415695 GCA_013399075.1 Chloroceryle aenea | reverse complement strand
GGAGTTGAGGGGCCCCTTCCTGCGCGAGCTGTCCTGTGCCTTTCCTAAACACCCGTGGGTATGAGCACACCCCACGTGTGCACAGACAGGCCAGCCGGAGAGGTGTTGACATGGCTGTTCTCTTTGCTGTCGGCTCTAAATGCTGGGATTACCTGGGTGATTGTTTTCTCAGAATGCCATAATGTAATCTCAAACCTAATACTCCGACAACCGTGCACTAATTAAAACTGCAATTATATTTTTGCTCAAACAAAACGACTTAATAAACATTATCACAAACTGTTTACCCTTCCCAAAAACAATTTATGCTCACTAATACAATTTCCCATTAAAACTGCTGCCAGGTAAATTAAAAACTCTTGAAATAGTAAGTAAGTGGGAAATTAATTCAACAGTTTAATCTAGAGCTAATAACAGTTGCAAGCTCAGAAAAAGATTGCTACAGCGGGGAGTTAATTAACAGCTTATTCCCCATTTGATAAAAGTAATCCACTCTAATTCCAGTGTAATTTACCTCAATGTAATATAAAACCACAAGCTGCTTCTGGTGCGAGTAATTATTAGCCTTGTCCTGTGGCCACACTGACAATAAAAGTCAGCAGTATCTTAATAATAAGAGGCAGTCTGCTAAATGCCCACAATTAAAGATGTAACATGAAATCTTGAAACTGCAACAATCACCTGTGTGTGCTAAAGAGACTGGGGGTAAGGTTTCCACAGAAAGAAGTGGGTCTAATTGCTGTCCCTAGCTCTAATAACCAGGTGTGCCTTTCCTAAACCCAGGTCACGCTGCTGCGCTGACTTCTGGCTAATAAACCCACTGGGGAGACTATGGGATAGGGGATGCAAACAGGTCTGCTTGTTTCAGCTTCTGGGTGAGCTGGGGTGGATGACTTTTCATTATTTTCTCTGTTAAACAAATGAAAGACAAAGTTTGGAGCTCTTGACCCAAAATATCATACTGGGATCATAAATTCTGTGTGGCTCTTTTGACCTCACCTGTATTCAAGTCTGTTTTCCTTCCTTTTCTCTTCTCGTGGGGTTAAATCCCAGCTTCTTTGCATTCATATAGGCTTACAAATGTTAACACATCTGAAGATTATTGTTAGATACGAATATCTGATGTTTAAAATATCTGCAGGGTGGGTGCCAAGTCAAAGGGGCCAGGCTCTTTTCAGTGGTGCCCTGAGATGGATCGAGAGGTAATGGTAGCAAGGGGAAACACGGCAAGTGCCACCANGTTTGGTTTCTGAATATCTGGTAGGCTCCCTGGCCGGCACGCGTGGGGTGTTCAACACTTCCCTGTTGTCCCTGATTTAGGGATGTCATAGGAAGGATAAGTTAGTACACTGTAATCACAGTTTAACTTAAGTGCATGAAATTAAATGACCTATTTTATCATACAAATACTGATACTTGAAATAAAAAATACATAGCATTATTTTAACCTGCTGGTTATTAACAGGGGGTGAGTGGTTTTGATTTTCTGCTGTCATCTAAAACATTTGTTTACAATATCGATGTACTTCAGTAACTTCCTTCTGGGGCTGAGATGTGTTTCTCAGAAATAAAATGCCTGCTGGGACATACTTCACTGGGTAGCAATTGCTAACAAATACATCTGATGTTGTAATTGCAGGGTTCTTTTAGTTATTCTAAGCGAGAAATAAATATCTTTCGAGGCTAACTTTGAAAATATAAAGCACAGGTTCTAGGATTGTGTGCTTGTGACATTATAAAGGGGTCAGAGCTGCTGAGAAAGACAGTGACCGTGGTGATAGTTCACTTGCAGATTCTTTCCCAATGCTCTTCAAGCAATTGGAATTTCCTTGGTTAGTGCAGAGGCCCCGTGTCATGTATGAATGTCTTTCTGGGCAGGTAGCTTGCTCTCCTCCATTGATGTTATGGATTTATCTTTTTTCTTTAAACTGTGAGGATGGTTGAACCCTGGAGCACCCAGTGGAGCAAGGTCTCCACCCCTGCAGGTACTCAAATGCCATCTGGACACTGTTCTGGGCAACGTGCTCCAGGTGACCCTTTTTCAAAGTGGGTGTTGGGTTAAAATGATTTTTAGAGGTCCTTTCCAGCCTTGGCCGTTCTGTGAGCTTTCTTAATGTGCTGGAATTTCTCCTTAATCTAATGCTAATTTATTGTTTTAAGGTTTCTCCCTCAGGCTTTTTTCCATCAAATAAGACAAGATAAGAGCTGTTCACTGAAAGAAACATGAGATGAGTAGACTGAACTTGTGAAATGATAGGTGTTTATTTCTGATAGCAATAATAAGAACTTTTAGGAGAAGCTGTTACTGTCTGACTATCGCTACAGTTAAACTATGCTGCTTGCTCCCACCTCATTTATTGATGTAGTTAACAACAGTCGGTCCTACCCGGCTGAAACTTATCTTGCAGTGATGAGCTTGGAAGGGTTTTTAAATTTTTTGTTGTTAAACAAAACTCCAGTAAAACAAACAATCTTTTGCCTGTAAAGGGCTTTTTTTTTCCTGCTGGCATGAAGTCATCCATAATCTGTGTGTTTGTTTACATACAGCATCTCCAGTACGAGTGAAGTGATGCTTAAAATTCTGTAGGTCAAGGATTGAAGCCCATTCACTGTGGCTGCTCAAACTAGATAGACCTAGAAATGAATTAGCACACCTCATCAGCTGCTCAGCCTTGCTAATGCCATCCTGTGCTTCCGCTGCCATCAGCGTGTCCACGCCAGCAGAGCCGGGGCAAACTTAGAGCAGTTCTAGCACAGCAGCTTGAGCTGAATTAAGGTCAGCCCTGAATGGTGCTGTGGTGCATCTTGGGCTGAGGTGTTCTAATAGCCAGAGAAAGTCTTAGATTGAAATACCATCTCATAATTGAGTAATGTTTGGGTTTTGTTTAATTGCATTTGACAATTCAGGGGGAAAACATTCAAGAAATACTTGGAAAAAAACCCAGTTTGATATGTTTGTTGCCTGTCCTTCAAATGTATCTGCAAGGTTCTAAGTAAATTAATGCAATATTCTGTAAGAGTACGGTGGGTTTAATAGTATTTAGCATTTCCACGAGACTCTGTAGGGTATGAAGGGCTGAGGCTGGCAGGAGAGACTCAGGGTATTGCCTCGTGTGTCTTACAACAGCGAACTGAACGAGCAGGCTCCTCCCGAGCGGTGGGTACCATCTGGTGCGTGGAGGTGGCCAAAGAGTTGTATGTCCCCTCTAGAAATGCTGTAATTTACAGACTGAGGGATTAAAATAAACTGACAGGGAAAGAGCTGCTGTGGTTGATATTCCTCGGGTTTCAGTAGCTGCTGAGTCAGGCGAGTCAGTGCAGGGAGGGGGAGTCCCTGTGTCCATGTGAGGTGACAGCGCGTTAGTGGAATTGTGCTGTGCTTGAGAACAGGAATCCGCTTCTGCATCGTTGTAACGTGCCTTGGGAGGATGAGGAGAGGCAGCACCAGCTGGGTCAGAGGGAGCTGTGGCTTCTGCAGGCCGTGGGGCACATCCCCAGCCATGTGTGGGGCAGGGCAGGTTGTGTGCTGCACAGGCAGCAGGGGGGATGAGCGCTGTGCTCCCCGTGTCACCTCCAGGATGTACAGACGGACGCTCTCGGCACTGGTGCGGCTCCTGCTGGCCCCTCCACCTGCTATGCAGACCTCAGCTCAACACCCTGGTGAGAATTTATGTGCCCTTAGTCAAATCCTCTGCACAGACACCTACCTAAAGCGTGCAGTGGAGAGACAATGTGCCTGAGGACAGGACATGAACATAAATGTCTCTTCAGGTGGTTATTCACCAGCAGTACCGTGGTCTCCAGATGCATTAAAATAACCTGAAGGACACTTGATTTCCATCTGAGGCACGGTTAAACTTGGTAATGGTCATGGATAAATGTGGAATGACCCCAGCCATCAGCAACACGGGTTTTAACCAGTGCTGCTTGCCTGTTGTAAAGGCACATTTCTCAAGAACACACACATTTGCAGGGGCATTAGCAAGTAAAACCAATAGATGGTTGAAGAATTTTTCTTAAGTTTACATTTCACCAGAATATTTAAAGAACAGATTAACTCCCTGCATACATAATTGAGTGCAAACAGTCTGTTTGCAGCCATGGTACACAGAAATGAAGGTGGGCCATGTTCCGAGGAGATCACCATTTGCAGTAATTCCAACTTCCACAGGAATTCCACACTCAGCAGGGCAAATTTGCCGTACGAGTGGCAGCCTGTGGACCTGAATCACTCTTGGACTGCACACATGAGTAAATACAACTGTGTTAGAGAACCACACTGATAATCTCTACTTGTTTCTTATGCAGTCTGGGCTGTGACATTTCACCAAGCTATTTCTCTCTTAAGCTAAACCTCTAACTAAACTCGACCTGTATCTGAGCAGCACATCCAGTCCCAGCTCAAAGATTCAAGTGATGGAGAATTTATCCCATGCCCTGGTAAATTGTCCCAGTGTTTGCTTATTTGTGCTGTTAAAAAATGATCTTTTTTTTCCCAATTTATACTAAACTTCCTGCTCATCACTGCAGATTCACTGAAATTATGCCCATGGTGAAGTGCTTGCCATTTTTCTTTCACCTGTTGCCTGTTTTCCTCACTTGACCCTGAACTGTGGGCTGGTAGCAGATGTACCTGGTGAGTGGGAAAGCGTGGATCCCTGGCATAGAGAAATTCCATCAGCAGTGTTGGTACCAGAAGCTGATGTGGAGTACAGCTGCTGTCTGCGAGGGCTGGCACTGGGACTGGCCATGGGAAGGAGGATTTCAAAGTTGCCTTTCAGACAACTTCCATTATGCTAATGTAATTAATAGACATTCTAAAGAGCAGGATTAGTAGTTTATTGCAGGAGTGCCTGCAATAAGCTTTGCTTTTTTAGTTTTCTTGCTGCCACTCAACATTTCACAACTGATGCTAAAAGAACCTGCTTTTCTGCACTTCTTTCTGGCATGGAAGGGCTTTCCTGTGTTTCTCTGCCTCATTGACTCTCCATCTCATTTAAAAATCTTTGCTGAAAATACATCTTTTTCCCCTTGCATGACCCTCATAATTTTTATATCTCTGCTGTTATTTTAGTACATAATTTTACTTTTAAACTAGCTGATGGTCCTTCATTTGAGAAAGGGCAATCAATAAATTATGTGCTGATTGTGGATATTCTTCATCATATTTTTGTATTTCATTGTCCAGACTGTAGCAGTTGATATATATTTTTATTGTACTTTTTCACCTTCTTTAGGATATCATTATTCTTGGCTTTCAATAGGAAGGAAAATTCAATTTTTTTTTTCTCCACACGAGAGAGAATGAAGGAATGAATCTCTACCTGCTAAACATCATTGATATCAGTTAATGGCCTTGCTCAGGAAACACAAGCTTGAGCAAACTAGACATGGTTTGAGCAAAGAAACTGAATGGTTTTCCTGAGTAAGTTTTAGTTCATGTCAGTAAATCATCAACTAGCAGCTCCTGGAGGTAGTAAACTTCCACAAAAAACTGACCAAGAATTTCTGAAATACTGTTGTTTTGGGCTTTTTTTGTGAAAAGAGAAACTTTTTTTGGTAAGATCTTCTGTGGCAACTTTAACAAGAGTTTTTAAGACCCACCTCGGTCCTTTTCCAAGGTGTAGAAGAATGACAACCATGGGGAGCCAGTGTCCCCTGACCCAGAGGGGTTTGACTCGTTGCTCCAAGGACAGCTCTGACAGGAGGGGTGGGAGATGATGGTGTCACCCAGTGTCACACTGGTGCCAGAGGCAGCTGTCACGGGGCTGCTCTCACTCCATCTTGGCCAGTCCTGCTTGGTGCCCAGGTATTTTTTTGCATCTAACAACAATCTGGTTTTCAGTGGAAAAAAAACTTCTTTATAGGAAGGTTTTGAAAGAGGTTTTGCTATAGTTTTGTGTGACTTCAGGGTTGGCATTTTTCTCTGTAGAGGGCACTGGTAACTGTAACTGCAGTTTGTCATGAATGGTAAGGTAGCAAGAGTGGAGTTCAGAGAAGTATCATCCCACCTGTGGTCCGTATGCTCAGCTCTGACATCAGAGGTGTGGGTATGTGTGCAGCTCATAAAGCATAAATAATACTGTCCTTTACTCTCAGATGTGTAAAGACTTCTGTCAGTTCTGTTGTCTCATTCATTACATGCTAATTAAGAAAACAAACAAAAGATTGGCATGTGTATAATGAGAAGTTTATTACTGCTATTTTATTTTTTTTGAATGGATTTAATACTAAATATCTGCTTATAGTAGCACCACCCATGTGTAAGTTACTTCCCCACCTTTCAGGAATGGTTGGTGCTGGTTCGTCTTCCTGCTGCCACTTGACAACTAAATTGTAATATGTAAAAAAACCAGGAACATATTCTTAGGTCATCTCAATGCATGAATCCAATCTCGTTGAGATTTTCATTATGGTTTGAGGGATGAGATGTGCATCTTACTCATTTGCTCATACAGATTCTAGCTGCTGACCCATTCATCAAATGCACAAGTCCAGGCCAACGGGAATGATCTCTCCAAGAAAGATAAAGAGCAGAAATTTCAAATGAAAGACATTGTTCTTTGTACCAGCTCACCTCATCTGCCAGCACAAGTAATTGATATTATCTGGCCTGTCATCTGCCCCTGGATCTGAGCACTGCATGCTCTGAGAGCAGCTGGGGAAAAAAAAAAAGGTCAGTAGGAGCCCTAAGTTTATAAAATAAAATTAGGGGAATTCCATTTCCCAAGTGTTTTATGTGCGGTTAAGGGAGCGCTGGGATATTATTTAGAAGGCTTTCAATTATTTCAATCTAGCAATGTGAAAAAAAAACCCCAAGCAGTAACATATTATTGGCGAGGGAATGTCACCAGTCAGCCAAAAACAAACACAAAGAGACTACTTTGCAATGTGAAAATGCTGATTGCACTTTCGACGAAGCCAACAGCAAAAATACGCTTATTTTATTTCTTACTTTTGGTAAACAGCTTAATTAATTAATACTGCACTGGTTAATGCTGTGCCTGCAGCACTCCAGATGAATGTGTTCATGCCTGGCTGGTGGAGCACCCAAAACTTTGACGCTGACACTCAATTTTGTAAATGTAAACCAGCAAGAATTCAGTATGATACATTTTCAAACTCCTTAGCAAATTAAAAAGGCAGCTCTTAGAGCCATAAACATTATTTGCTAACTTTTAAATACACTCACCACTGAATTATACCCTGAAAATGTGTCAGTGTGTGCAGCCGAACTCGTAATCGTGCCAGATGAGTTGGGAAGAAATCAGCGGCGCCGCTCCGGTTTGGCCAGGAATCTTTGATATGAAAGACTCCTGCTTGAAACTTCACTTTCCTGGATAAACAACACTTATCGTGCTACAGTTTGCTAAATGGCATGAAAAGGTCTCTCACAGCAGTGCTTGTGGTGGAATTGCAATAAAAATTTGGTAAGGAATATCCGAGGAGCACGAGCAACGTCGTGGCTGTGCCGCCGATAACATCTGCAGATGGGCAGGATTCCTGAGCTTGGGGTTATTATTTATTTACCTGGTTACTGATTTCAAGATAGATGGTGACGTGTTTCTTTTTTATATGAGTGTTAGAAATCCTGATAAAATAGCTTTCATTCCACTCGAGGAGAGTGAGGAGGTTGAAAAAGGAGACAGGAGGAAGTTGCTGGAACCGCAGCAGTGCTGCTCTCAGAATTTAGTTGTAACGATCCCGAAGTCTCTTCAACTTGGTAATAATATTGTTTGCAAACTCCTAAAAGTGGATAGCCAAAATATTTATTTTAATGTGTATTTTTATTAAACTAGACAGCATTATTACTGCCACAGATTAAAGACTTGTAATGTGACTTTAATATTGTTATTAGATGTTAATGTCTTAGGATAGCGCTCCGAAGATGAAATAGTTCTCATTTACTTTTTGCCATAATGAATACTAATGTGTCAGGGGACAATGCACGTCTTTGCCTTCTGTTCAGTTTGGCCAAATAGGAAAGACAAGAACGGAAGACAACAATTAGTCATCTGTGAGTGAATGCAACTGGAAGTTGTGAGCAAACCCAATTGAAATCCAGTCGTACAGATCTCCCTCTCGGTTTTCTGTTTTGACTAAATAAAACTGGAACGGAGAGTAGGTTGTCTAGTTTCCAAGATTTCTGGTGGGAATTATTCATAATAGATTTGTTATTCCTGCAGTGGTTTACAATTCCATTTCATCTCATTATTGGTGCTGTTTTGCTCATCATATCATGAGCCCTTTTCAGGAAGGGAAAAATAGCTCATTTCCCGGGGAGAGTTTGTTTTCTGCACTGACAACTAGAGACTAAATATTTTTGCTCAAGAAGAAAAATATTTAATCTTCTGGACAAAATTGAAGCAATGCCATCTTCAGCAAATCTTCAGAAATCACATTTGCCACAGGTGTAACAGAGAGAAGAGAATCCAGTGTTACTGGTCTGTACATAGGAATATGCCTCTTTACTCACGGTTTAAATTGTTCAGGGCATTTTTTCTCAAGAGCCTGTGTTTAGTTCTTGGAACTTACTATTTGAATCCACCTTAAATACAGTTTATAGTAAATAACAACAGGGTCATAATGTTAAAGTGGCTACAGATTTTATTTCTATGATCTTACAGAATGTTTTGCTTGTGGCAACACAAGTTCCATACAAACTTGGCACTTGTGTTATCTCTTTCTTGCTCTGCTCGGCCTAAATACCTTCACAAGTGTTGGATTCAAAAAGCACTTTTCCTCCCAGTCACTTGCATGACTCCTGATTCCTGGAGAACTGGGAGCTCTCAGGCTTCCAGACCAACTGGCAGAGGAAACTGGCAAAATGTTCCCTCGTGCTTTTGTCCCACATAGGTCACCATAGCACAGACACTGAGAGTGCAGTTAATACAGAGGTGTTACTGTGAAGCACCTCCAAACAGCAGTGAATTTCATGGGATGCAGTTGTATTTTATCACTGTGGTTTTGAGCTCTGGAATATCCTGAAAATCAAGTTCAGTCAATGTCTAGACACGCACGTAATGCCAGAGTGTATCTTTTCAGGGCTGTGATTTCTTCCAGCAAGAAACCAGCGAAATACAGCAGCATATGTTCTGCTGAGTTCTACATTATTTAGCAGAAAACAGATATTTTAATCATGGAGCTAGTTAACATTTTATTTTAATTAAGTATTTTTGTCAGATGTTACCTAGTGCAAATTATTCTTCCTGGACAACTGGCAGCTTATCTCGAGCGTAAGCAAAAGGGCAGCCCAGTACCCCTCTGCCTGCCCTTGCCTGTGCCGCTGGCGGTCGCAGCCTGGCCTTGCTCCTCTTGGGCCCTCCTGTGATGCTGTTTCTCTTTGAAAAATTTCCATATCTAATAAGAAAACAAAAGGAAAACCTCATAGTGGTGATTTTTTTGCTCTCTGGCTGTTGCTCTTGAAAAGGTGCAGTTATTGATGTCTCCGTAGCAGATGGTGTGATCCCATGATGCCTCTCAGAGAACGCGATATAGAAGCATATATCTCAATAGTTCAGTGTTCAGGATATAAATCAGTCTAATGATAAGTTCCAACAGATAAAGCTGATCCTTTCATATTCCTACTAAGGACCAAATTAATCAGATACTATTTTGCTAATTTTTGCTTTCTCTTCTTGTATAGGTTATTTGGTAGCAATACATTTTCATCCATAAATGCCCTCTTGGTTTTTAATAAATGCCTTTTCTTGCACGGAAACAGACACAGAGGATTATGAAGAGTTTATTTTACTATTTAAGGAGCAGGAGTTTTTGAACTTGATCCCACCAGCAGAGCACTTAGAAGAGTCGAGATAACTTTGTTTACCATCCATCTGAATTATTTGGATAATATTCTAATCATTGGTTTAATTCAAATTTTTTTTCCTGCCCTTTAGGAAATTTCTATATATTCCATATAAAAAATCCTTTCTGATTCCAGTAACAACAAATTCCATAATTTAATCTGCAGATAAACTCACTCCTTCTCTGGGAAACATATAAAAGAATATGTAGATTTGTGCTGCTAGGCAGTGAAAAGGATGAGACCAAAGACCTTTTGTGGTGATGATTAAATCTGCTGTCTAATTAATATTGTAAGTTTTTTGCATCCTTCAAGAGAAACAAGGGCTGCAGAATAGCAAGCATCCGGCACTTGAAACAAAGGAAGCTATTTATTGAAGTTGTTCTGGCTTAACGTTTTACGTGTAGAGAAGTGAAAATAATCTGAATTTTAAGAAGAATAGGAAGTTTTCAATGCCTGAAGAAATGTAACTGAGAACGGAAGCAAGGACTGAACCTCACGTTGGGTGCTGTTTGTTGCTTGACAGGAACTGTTGAATATATGTTTGCTGTGTGTGTCTATAATACTTTAATTCTATATATGTAATAAAACTCCATGCACAAGTGCGTGTGCATATCTACAGGTAAATATGTCATTGCTGTCGAGGTTGAGATGAGTTCAACCCTTGGATCAGCTGATGGTAAGTCCAGGGAACCTGTGTTTGCGCGTTCCCATGGAAGATCGGGGGTTAGTGTGTATCTCANTGAAAATAATCTGAATTTTAAGAATAGGAAGATCGGGGGTTAGCATGTATCTCAGGCAGCCCGTGCAGTGGCTCCAGCAGAGGCTGTCCCATGCTTTTTGATTCTGATCATCAGGTTCTTTACATCCTCTGTTGTCTAGAGAGAGACAGACAAGGAAGGGGTGGGTACAAAACCTCATGCTTGACCTTGTGTTGCTGGCAGTGTTCTGTCGTTGAAAATAATCCATTTTAATGCTTCTCCTAATAGCTTTTCTGGTTTTGGTTTCATTTTTTAATAACTTTTTTTCCATTTCAAATCCTTCTCCTTTAAGGTAGGGAATTTTAAGTGTCAGTTGCAGTAGTATTGATCAGTACTGGCTTGCATCTGAAGTTGGGTAGAATATGAATGATAAAGTTCTAGTTTGGCTGAAGGTGTCAGTCTTTTGGTGACAGTAAAAAGAAGTAACTGAGGTGCTGAGAATCAAACAGGTTTCTTTGCTATGTAGGGCAGCCTGTTGCAGGTAGGTTTAGTATCTAAAGGGAGGTGCATATTTGTAATCTTTGAGAATGACACGGCTAAAATATTGCTGGGTGCAGGTGTTCTGGACCTGGGAGAGTCCAGTCTCAGCTTACTGAGTTTTTTGATCTACAGAGATCTTCCATATCCAGGTGGGTTCAGCAAACCATACCTATTGCCTCAGCAGCAGAAGTGTGGAAAGTAATAAATGTAACAAAAGAGTTAAACCATGTCTGATTGGTTTTTGGGTTTGTTTGTTTTTTTAAGAGGGGGAAAGCCTGTGAGACCTTCCTTCATAAGATACAAACTGTATAAAGAAAGAGTGAAGGAATGAATTACTGCTTTGTGTGGTTAAATTTGTGGCTAGGTGTTGGAGAGCAAATGGCTGAGGCTTCTTGAGCCTTTTTGTTTTGTTTTAAGTGGCCCTTAAGAAAGGTATTGTGATAAGTGGAGAAAAATAGAGGAAGTCACCTCTTGCCACCCCAAGATTACTTTTAGGGTTTGTGGTCAGGTATGTCTCTGTTAATGATGATAAATACCTGACCATACCTCTTTGGAATTTCTCAGCTCTTTATTAGTTCTTTATCATTGCTATAATATAGTAACATAATAATATGAAAATAAGATGAGGAAGTTCTTCCCTTTTATATAATTTCTGTGTAGCTCACGCGGCCAACTGTTTGCATAACACCAGTGCAGTATTTTCTGTTGTATTTTGTGTTACAAATCATTAATTCAGTTTGAAGCTTGGAACTGGGATGTGTCCTTCTATCACTGGTTTTTATCAGTGGGCTGAGCTGGCTGGGCTGATGGAACTCCTTTGCAAATCTTGCCTGTGTAGCCTGCTAAGTGGTTTATAGGTTTTTGCAGTGCTTCTAATGGCTAATGCTAATTAGTTCTTTCTAACAATAGTAATAATTTAAGCATATTGCTTTAATGAATGTTATCTCATCGTTTTCCTTAATTAAGCGAGTTGTCTTCAGTTAGCAAACACCATTATTAGGACAGAATTTGAAAGTAATAGTTTGTAGATTGTAATCCATTCTTCCCTTACTCCTATTCAGTGTACAACTTTGGATGCCCACAATACATTTTAGGAGGATTAGGACTAATAAAGGACCAACTAATTTGGTCTGATATGAGCACTCTTGGCTAGGGACACAGCTATTTATTTTATTTGCATAATTCCAATACCTTTTCTCACTGCTCTGCACTTTCCCCTAATATTGCTTGCTAGGAATACCAGTGTTCCTGATGTAACAGCACTAGTGGGTAATAACTCTTAAAGTTGCTTATTATTAGCAAAAAGTATACTTAAAATTGTTTATACATCTCTAGCATTAGCAACAACGGTTAGATTTGACCCGACTTCGTTTCAGCAAGAAAAAAACCCAAGCCAAATACTAGCCAAGTTTTTCCAAATGTTGGTACACGTTTAAAGTCTGTCTTTAGTCTTGAACTATTAAAACCTCAGGACTTCAACCAATTCATTTTAGTCATGATATGGCCTGAAGTTGAAGTATTTTATAAAAGCCTAAACAATGCCAAATGCATTTGGCTGAGATCAAAAGCCAAATCTATTTGTTCTCTTTCATCTTCAGTGTTCCATTTCCTAGGAGTGTGACCTTAGTCAAACATCTATTAAAGTTAGCTTTTGATCTTACTCCCTTTTTTTTTAAGAAAAAAAAAAAGTCAAAAAAAAAAAGTCAATCTTTAAAATTTTCTTCCAGAGACAATCACACTATTGTGTTTTAATGTTCCAGTAGTGTGTGAGTAAATAGGATTCTCTGATGTATGTGATAGAACAGTGGTTAAATGGGACAATCATTTTTGTGTCAGAGACAAGAATCAAAAGGAAGCATTCTTCAGAAGCTGTTAACTGGAAAAATCCCCCCAGGTCAGTGGAAACACGTTAACTGGTCAATGTGCTGCATTTTTTGGTCCTTTGATGAAAATGCCTTGTAATTTGATAACAGGTAGCTGTTCATTCGTAATACAATTTTCTCTTCACCAGTCAAAGCTGCCTAGTGATTAATCAGTAAAAAGGTTAATTTTCCTCTCAAGTATGAGCAGTTTAGTGGCTTTTTGAAAGAAAGGAGGACTGATTGTGGATATTACATCCTTTATTTCCTGAATAGGATTATAAAGCTGTGTCTTGGTCATCTTGAAGCTCCTGCACAGTGGGGCAGCCTAACTATCTCACGTTCACTTCTTGGCATAAGGGAAGTGAGCAGGGCTGTCTTAGATACAGACCAGTTCCTAAAGCTGTACAGAGGCATAACATTGCAGTTCAGGCTTATATTTAACATAGCCAACTGGTCAATCCCCAGTAATTATCCTGTAGAATCCACTCTTCTCAATGCAGTGCCACTGTTAGGGAAATCTCAATTACGGGATAGAGGAGGTAAATACTGAAAAGATTTATTTAAAAAGAAAATCTATAGAAGAAACAGGAAATGTCTTTTTCAATCAACTTATTGAATTGACAGATATATCAGGTATTAAACTTCTGAAACCAGATTTAAGTGGTTACTGGAAGCACATTGGAAAGTCACCTAGATAAGTTTATAATAATACATAATACTCAAACTGCCAGTGTGGGAAAAAGCTTTAAAGTAGACTTAAACCTCTCAGCTCTTAAGATAGCTGCAGAAGTACAAGGTGAATAAAGAGAAATGGCTGAGGAGTGCAGAGTGTAGTAATTTTGAAGGGAATGCTTACAAGGGGTGACTTAATGTAGGCTTCTGGAGAAGCAGGATGAGGAGATACCTGAAGTACTTTCTGAATTGGCAAGAAAAATTATCAGTATAACTTGGGTGTCATGTTAAATATATTTTGATTTTTCATGTAAGTGTAGTTAATCTGACTTAAAAAATCCAACAATCTATTTTAAGCTCTGAATGTACTTTGACTAATTGCACAAATCCTAAGCTAAAAATGTTTGTTGCCATAGTTCTGGAAGAAATGAAACTGCCGTGCTGAGGCAAACTCCGCGGTAAAGACCAAGAGTTTATCAGTAAAGATTTGCAAGGGCAAAGAGAATATTTGCATAGTTTTGGATTACTGAGTGTTTCAATTCAGTGACTAAATTACTCTTCTTGAGCCTGCATTTGGCTTGGAGGCTGCGAGTTAATTCAGCTTGACCAATGAGTGGAGACGTAGCCTTTAAGATTTTCAAAATGGTGTAGTTCATCTTCTACGTGTTATTTTTATTCACCACCTGGAACAAGAAAATAAGCTTCCAGTCAGTGTCTCAGCTTTGAAAAATGTTCTTTACCTTGCATAGCATAAAATGGAAACAGCTATTCTGGCATAACTTCATAAACAAAGAAGGTATTAACCTATTGGGACTAAATGACTTGTCTCCTCTGTTATTTGTGGAAGGAAATGCACATGAATAAGCTTCAGGAAAATTATATCAAAGTAACTTAAAAACAGGGAGATAGAACAATCAGAAGTAAAAAGTGCTTTAAAAACAACAAGAAAGAAAAGTTAAGGTACGTGCTCCTTTGTAATCATGTTCCCTACGCTCTCTGGCTGCGTGATCAATAGTCATTAATTTATGCCCCAGAGGAAAATACAGCTCTTTGTGTTCCTTCACCTGTGGTCAGATCATAGCCAGAAGTTAAATCTGGTTTCTCCAGCCCGTGGGCTCCTTCCTGGTTTGTTCCTTTGCAGTATTAGAAGTTCATCTATCCATCACCTGGCTGCAGAAGGTGTCTGAAGCAGCAGCTCAGCTGTGACCCGAGGAGCGTTCGCTGCCTGACGTGATGGTTCTGGCCTCACACAAGTTTGCTAGAAAGCTGCATGAGAGCTCATCCTTTCCCACCTATGGCCCTGCTGAAATAAAAATAAACTAAGCTGAAATACCTCATTTTCTTCTCAAAAAGTACTAGTACATGGCATGCGTGTGCCATGACGCACTGCTAATGCCAGCTCACCATGGAATCCGACTTAAAATAATCAGTGCTGGTGAAAGGGACTTGGTGGCAAAAGCTCCCATGGCTTTGTGGAGTGTGGGGTCATAACACCTTGGGATGGGTGTATTTTTCTGCTCCCTGAATTAAAATCAAGGTAGAAGAAAAAGGACCCAACAGATTTTGCTGTGCCGAAAGTGTCTAGAGAAAGGGGCTGCAGTGTAACAGGAGGTGGAGAGCTAGAGTCTAATCCTTGCTCCCTCGTGTGTTACTTGAGTTTACATTGAACAATTAATGGAAATTTCATTTGGGAAAAATCTGAATCGGTTCTGCCAAGAAAAAGTGAGTCATGAATCTGCATCTTTTCTCCTTCCTACATCTTTTGTCAAGCTGATAGTAATGTAAATGTGGTAAAGCTGGAGATCTGTCCAGGGCCTGTGTCACTGATTTCCTGAATTTTCACTGAACTGTTTTCCTTTCTTGCCAGAGAATTACTGCTTTATTTGGCTATCCTAATACCATCCAAATATATTTTTCCCTGTGAATAAGCTGTGGTATTTCAAAGGATCTCCAAGCACTAATATTTTGCTTTGTTTCAACAGCTGGAATTGGAAAGTGGTTATAAGTTTCAGAAGAGTATTCCATGAATTTATGTTCTGAAGCGACTCTGCTTTTGAACTTGCATCTTTTGAGGTTATGTTAAGTGCCATTTGGAGAGGAGTGCCTGGGCTCCCTCTTTTCATGCTTAGGTTATGGTGCTTCAAGTAAGCATAATATTCTTGTGGGTTTTATGACCTGGCCACAGATTTCTCAGCCTTCAGTCACTAAGAGGAGCAGTAGCTGTGTTATCATAGCATTCAGTTTCTGTTCTGGCAGAGGTCTTGCAAAATGGCTTGTGTGGAAGAAATACCATGTAGGAGATGATTCTACAGAGCTGTGGAAGTAGAGGGGCCTGGTTTAAATTTTCCCAGCTGAGCTGATACTGTTTGCCACCTCAGCTGATGGTCGATCCCCGGTAGTTCTGGTAAGAAGAATCTAACCTTTGCAAAACATCCTGCCCATCTCAAATCTCTTGTGGAGGGACTGATGCAAAATTGCAGTGCCTGTGAGGAAAGCAGAATTGTATCCTTGGCTGAGCGCTTCATTTATGTGTGCAATTTAACCTAGTCTGAATACAAATTGTTTTCCCTCCTCCTAGCCAGTGTGAACCATAGTGGAGAACAGTTAATTTTTCAGTGTTCTTGTTCTTTATTTCCAAGCAGAGTTTCTGTGGTGTGCTTGCCATCTTGAGTCAAGGTGGAGCTCGCTGCTTGGTGTGTAATAATGTGACATTATTATTTGCTCAGTTTACCTTCAGTTGAAAACATGTGAGGGAAGCTTTGAGTAACTTTCTGCCCTTTTAACACATCAGCTTCTGCGAGGGGCTGGGTAAGGAATCTGCACCGTATGACCCTTGAAACCCATAGTGCTGGTCAGGCTGGTCCAGCTGTGGTCACCAGCAGCTAGCAGGGGGAATATTTTGGCAATCCAGTGTCCACAGCAGTGCTGACCTTGACGATACATTGAGGTTTCATCTGAAATAGTGTAGCGTGATGAATTTATGGAACTCAGTGTTGTCTTCAAATCCTTGAAATGTGGCATTTTTTAAATGGTGATCTGAGACAGCTGGGATGTAGCTGAGTTGTGCCATCTGATACAAAAAAAATATTTGTATGCTATTTTCCAACTGCAAGTGGAAAGTAACATGAAATCACTGACAAAGATATCCTTAGTCTCAGAAGATTTTCCAGCCCAATTAATTTTACGAACTCGAGAGATTTGTGCCAACTCCAGATAAGCTTTCAGCCGTTTTGGTACTTAACTGAAAGGACCTCCAAAAACTTCAGCAATTTCTCCATCATTGCTACTTCTGGACAAGTGCTTTTAGCTCACAGAAATTGATTTAATTGGAAAGGAAGAAACGTGGAGAAGAAAAATGTGATTTCAGACGGCAGCACATGCACCATGACGGACCCCTGTGATTATAAAGAAGTTACAGAAAGTCCATGGGGAATATGAGGCCTATTAGGTTTAAATGTATTTATAACATAATTTTAGCTTCCTGTGAATCCAGATGTGTTCTGAAACTGATAAAATTGCACTGAACACATAGAGATTATCTGTATAAAATGGTTGTGATCTTTTAAACAATAATTGATGCATCTGTCTCATGCATGCTTCCATCTCCTAAAACCTGTAGATTAAAAGTGGGGTGGTCAGTCAGTCAAATACACAGAAGGTGGTAAAGGTCACAGTAGTGCAGCATACTAAAGGTGTTAGGCATTACAGTCTCAACAAATCATTCTCGTGGCATAGATTGTAAAAAAGAGCAGAAAATGTCACAAAATTAATCAAATCTCATGAGATACACTGTAAGAATGAAAGAAAAAAAAGATTGTAACCCTCTCAAGTACTCTTTGTAGTTGTGATTTTTCCATTCCATAATAGAAGCTGCAATTTTGACATAAGATATGGGCTACTTTTGTGGATATGAAGTCTAAAACATGTAGCTGGGTATTGCTGTCTATCAGCTTGAATACGAGTGCTCGTGTAATCATAGGTTTAAATATAAATTTGGGATTAGAATTTCTGTGTACTTCAAATTGAGCTCCTTGAGGTTAGACAAGAAATCTGATCGATCTTTGGTCTCGTATCTTCATGCGGATCAAGGGTATGAAATATCTCGGGTACAGGGACTTGATGGAAGATGTCCTTGTTAAGAATGTTTCCAGTCTTCCAGATGGGTATCGAGGAGGATAAGATCAGGCTCTATAAAACACAGAGGTTATAACTGGGGTGAGGCCAAAACTGGAGACAGATACGGAATGCAAGCCTCTGGAAAGTAAACTATCCTCATATTTTCAAGCAAACACCCGGATTTGTGAGTAGCAGGACACTTGCTACTGTCCAAAGACGAGAGAAATTAGAGATTGACAACCTGTGACGCCTTTGAATTACTCCATGGCGTAGCAGGGACAGTTTGATGTGTAAAGGTTTTAATCTCTCTTATGCTCATGTGAGCATTTGCATGAAATTATATTTTAGAATTAAAACAAGGTGAGCAAGCGCACCGTGCTAAGCAAAAATTACTAGGATTGCAAAACCAAGCTGTCAAAAATTCCGAAACATTTGTGCAACTCTAATTCTGATCCCTTGAGCATTTGGCAAAGTCTTTAAATTACATTATCACATGCTGATTTTTTTCCCCAGCCAGCATAACTGCCTGGTTGATGATAGAGAATCGATTGACCTGTGAGGGAAGCAAGGTTGTATGATGAAGAGACCTATCTGTAGGTCTGTCCCTATCTATCTGCTGCAGAAGTGGAAGCTGTGAGCTGTTCAGGGAATATTCAGGGACTGCATAAAGGCAAAGAAGAATGTCTTTCAAGTAGACTGTGTGACAATACATAGCAGAAGCAGCCTGGCTGGAGCTTCTCTGTGGAAGATGAATTTCTGACAATTCCTGACAAATATGCATAATATTTGTTTGGAGTTTTGTCTCTCTCAGTAAGGTTCTTTTGCTGTAATATAATTTTCTTGACATTTTTAAGTGGCAGTATTTAAGTTTCAGGCCGCTCAAAAACTTGAGCTGTTGTGTGATATGATTTGTTAAGGATCATCTTGAATGGTCTCTGAACTTCAGGAACCTGAATGTGATTAGAAAATTAGTCTTTATTTTCTTTCACACTGAATATGTAGCAGGAAAATTACTGTACCAATACTTCCACATTTTCTACTCTAAAAAGCCTTTTTTTGCTGTTGTTTGGGGTGTTTTGCTGCTGCAAAACGGGAGAGATTAATCTATGATTAAAGTATGACAGTGATAGTAGAACTGACCATGGGTATCAGAACAGATGAGAGAACCTCAACTGTTGTAACACATTTCTTGGCTATTGACTTGGGTTTCATCTTGACAATGGCAAATGATGTAGATGATTTTGGTCTGGGATCCAAAGTGTCCTCCCAGGGCCTGGGCTGAATGCTCACACAATGCCAAAATCACCTTATGCCAAAATCCCTTCCTCTTCCTGCAGTGGCCAGTTGGTCACAAAGTCCTTCCCTCACTGTCTCTCCAGTGTTTCATGACGATGGGTTCTTGTGACCTGTCAGAAATGGTTGCCAGGGAGTCTGTGAACAGCCCCTGAAAACAGAACGTGTGCAAGAGCTTCTTACAGTTGACAGAAACGGAAAAAATCCTTCAATAAGGAGACTGATGTGCTTGGACCAGTCTCCAGACTGCTCTCACACTTGGGCCATTTTCATGTTCTTACTCAAGAAACTGGTTTCACTCCTTTATGTTAGTAGCTGAGTTTTTACCTACCTAGTGAAGGATGATTTATTTCAGCTACACAGGAGCCACCACTTTCTAATGTGAATTGTTATAGTAATTAGTAAGTTCTTGCAGGCCTTCTGAAAATGTAAAGTACATTATATAGATTTACTCATTTCATTATTGAAGAAAATGGGAAAGAAAGCTTATCCTTTTCAGTCTTCCAAGGCCTGATTTATCGGACGTTTCAGAACCATTTCCACTCTTTGCAATATGCTATCTCCCATTAACATTTCATGCTACCAGATGTTTCACTATTCCTGGTTTTGCACATCATACTTGACCCATAGCAGCTTTGAATGCAAATAACAAACAAGCTGATGCACAATGCTTGACTGTTTGAAATAATATGGCAAGGCTAAACTGGTTTTCATTTTTCCTTTTGAATATTATTAATTGCAATGTGTTGACTGTTAATTTAATTAAATGTTTTGTTTTAATATAAGGCCATTCTTCAGTTCACTGACTCACGATTTCATTTAATTAATTGCAAACCTCAAGAATTGATTACTCATAGCTGTCCTTTAGTTAATTTACTTGTTCACAGTTTTGACAGAAAAGCTTTCAAACTAATATGAAGGAGGGGCACAGTCTTAACTAATTAGGAAACTAAAAAAATAGCAGTAGCTAGAGTACAAGATTAGCAGGTACTCAGGGTCACCTTAATATACTCAGAGTCTTGTGTTCACCATCAAAATCCGATTTTCAATGACTGGAGATGAGTTAAAACATGGAGGATTCACTTGCACGCTGCTTACTATTGGTGCCTCAGTGCAGGAATCCAGTTTTGCTTTCTTATGTCTCCAGGAACGTGCCTGCTAATGAGTAAATCCTGATGCTTCCTTGAGCCAAGAGATGCTTCCCCTGGCGCCTGGGAAATGGGTGGGGTCAGCTCTGCCCTGCAATGGGAGACTGGCCCTGTGAGGGATACACTACAAATGACCTTGGACTTGTCATCTTTGGGCTGTGAATTAAAAACACCTTTTTTTTCTTGAACTAAGTTGTGAGACTTGACAGAGGAGTTATCTTTAGTAGTGTTTTTGCCTGTGTAGGGGGTATTTGAGTAAACAATTAACTGCTAACTTCAGTAGGAAGCAGATAAGGGATGGAGAAACCTCTCTGGTCTTCACGCTGTCTCAAGTACTACAAGTACCTTGGCTTTAGGAGCAGAGGATATGTTCAGGGGGTCCAGTCCTCGCAGCAGCGGCCAAGCCTCAGGGTACATTCCGGTCCGTTCCATCTCTGACACCCCACAAGCAGCAGGTCTTCCCCAGAGCAACGTGGCATGCCTTCTTGAGTAAGGGTGGCCCTAATTGGGTACAAAACCTTATTTTGAAAACTGATGCTTAGGTACTTTTTAACCCAACTGCAGAATTTTACCTCGGTGCAACCTGAGCGTAGAGTGCGCCGGTTCGTGTGCCCTTGAAGGGTTATTCCTGGGCTAAACCGCTGCCTTGTACGGCAGAGCCCCCCAGGCTGGTCCAAGGGAGAGCACGCAGCATCCTGACAAAACTGAAATTACGGAATGCAGATTACTAATGGCAGTTGGTTGTTTTGCCATATGCACGATGCAGGTGTACCGGAGAGCGCGCCATCGCAATCTGTTATCCAGTTGTAATCAAGATTCATAGAGAGCGAGCTGACCCAGAACGCAGCTCCGAGATTCCTGCTTTAGCACTGGTGTGTGTCTCTCAGAGATTCCTCCAGCTCCTCAAGGAGCTGCTGTCTTTCAGCCAAGGCAACTGGTGGGTTGTGGGCTACCGTTAGGACCAGCTCCACCAGCATGGTCACTAGCACTTTGGAAAACAAATCACCCCAACTGCGAGGAGACTCGGGCTTTGTTGTCGTTAGCATTTAAAGGCTGCGCGTGTTTGATAATAAGCAGTACATGGTTTATTTCCTGGGTGTTCAGTGATTGATCACAGCTGGCAGAAGATAACTGAAGGAAAGGAAATTTAAAGTGTAAATGGAGGGGGGGGAAATACCAACCCAGAAGCTTTGAAGTACGTAATCCAGCATGTCGGTTCGCCTAGCGATCTCTTCTTTAAGTGCAAGCAGAGGGATGGATGTATACGTTACAGCAGTTTGCAAGTGCATTTTTCAAAGGGAGCTACTCTGAGTGAGATTCTGCTGCTGATAATGATTCATCTGAGAGAATGGAAATGATTCTTCAGTTCTTTGTAGATCTTTAGATAAAGTCAGTTGAAAAATAGCGCTCTCTGCCACAGCTAGCTGGAGCTGAGTCAATTATAGAAAGGAGTTTTATTAATAGTTAAATTAAACAGTATCTTCAGTAACGTTAGCCGTGGCGGTAGCTTTAATTGAAGATTATGCCAGTGGGTGATTTGCTGTACGTTTTCTTCCATCATTTCACTAGGTAGCACACCCTGACTGCTGAAACCATTTGCTTTAACCTCAATTTTATTAGCTTTTAGAAGTGCTGCAGAATTAGTACACTGTTTTTAAAGTGCCTCATAGAGTCAGATCTGGGGCTTTTACTGCTGTCACAATTCAAGTAAGAAATTACATAAACTCTGGGATAGGTGAATGAGTATAAAGCCTTTGCTGATACTGAGCTTAGAGGTGGTATTGGCCGTGGCTGCTGCAAGTTCATGCCTGACTGCTCAGGATCTTCAGGCTGTAGTGCTTTCGACACTACGACTGCGCTTTACTCTTTAAACTTTTAATGCTGAAGTAGAGTGACTTTGGTGTGGCAGATGGCACAGCATAGATTTCTGATACATCACTCTTTTTTTGGCTGTTGTCCTTATGGCAGCTGTGTCTGGTTAGGGAGCTCAAAAATGCCTGACAATAATTACCTTTAATTTCTGCAGGCGGCATGGTGGTGATTTGGGGACTGTTTTTATTCTTTTCTGTTTGTTCCTCGGTACCCCTTCTGCCTTCATTATGCTTCTGATACAACTGTTCAGCAGAAGTTTGGGAGTTTGGGGCTTTTTTTTGTGGTGGTTTTTGTTTTGTGTGTGGTTCTTTTTGTTTGGTTGGTTTTGGTTGCTTGCTTTTTGTTTTGTTGGGGTTTTTTTTTGTGGGCCTTTTTAGCCCTGGATAATTTTTTTTTGGTTTTTCATTGAACATTGTTCTAAAGGTCAGAATTCACTTTTGATTCCCTGTCTGTCTCCTTATGAATAGTTTCTCTTTTGTGCATTTAAACTAAGTAATTTTATGACTTTTAGCATGAAGAACCTACATAAATACTGACCCAGATCAAAATATTTATTGGGATATTGGTTTCTCTCTATATTTGGGTGATAAATATGATAAAATGTTACAACAAAGAACTTCATTTCAAACTCTTTTTTTTCTAACCTTTAAAAGAAATGGAAATTCTTTGCAAATGGATTAGAAACATAAAGGGAAAAGAGAGCAGGCAGTGAGGGAGTCCATGTTCTGAAACAGCTTTAGTACCTCAAAGCATTGGAGGCTGTATCTCAAAGCTTGGAATTGTTGGGATAAGGAGGGAAAGTGCAGACGTGCAGGTAGGGAGGCAAATCACACAGGTGCCTGGAAGTCTCGAGAACAGCAGATTCCTCAGAAGACTTGGACAGATGCTTCTTTTTTGAACTTCCTGAAAATAGTGTGAAATTCACTCCAAGAGCAATCCCAATTCCTTTCCCTACAAGAGAAAGTGGAAAAGTTTATAGATTATTTTCTCTTCTCCAGAAAGTGTGTGAACAGTTTTATCATTTAAGATGTATTCTTTGATGGATTAAGTGTGAGTGATGTCAGCCAGATAATTTGTAAAACAGGAGCTTAAACACGGGGATTTTATACCTACTGATAAAAAAATCCCCTAGTGTTTGCAAAAGAACTTTAAAGGGTGTTAAAAGAAGTGATTTTTAAATAAAAAATGAGTAGCACTATTATGGTATGGTCCTTTGTGAAGTGAGGACTGCACTAAAATGACCTGAAAGACAAGATTATTGATGATGGACTTACTTTTATGTCTGTATTTAGTGTGTATAAATAATGAAATCAGTGTAGCTTTTCAAGTATCAGTGGCAGATCAGTAAAATAACTGCCTGATTAGCATAGGTAATATTAGTTAGATCTGGCACTAGTGCTTTGGGATTCTAAGAGTGTAACTGCGGTTGGGCTTTGGGAATGTGGAGAGGCTCTTTAGGTAGGATGGATGGATGGAGTAGGAGAGATGGCCCTAGAGAGGAGGGCTTCTGTAACTCCCCTCTGGTACCTGGTCATCTCCATCGCAGTGACTTCACTGAAGTTAACCCAGTGGCCATGTCCCTGTCTGATACCACGTCTGCCCTCCACACTGTTGGAGCCTGTGGATTGCTTGCTGAAGTCACGTTAAAATAATGAGAACTTTGGTGAAGCCTATTAGAGGAGCAGCAGAGGTAATTTAAATGTCAAATTCAGAGCAGCTTTTAAAAGAAAGTATTTTAATTTATGGATGTGTGGCAGTATAGGATGTGAAAATGATTAGTTCACTTCTATCAGTATTTAATCTCTCAGTAAATGACACTTTCCAGAAACAGCAGATTATTGAATGCTGATAGCTTTGTGGGTTGATGCAACGTGCACCACCACCAGAAAATCCTCAGTTTTTGGGAAATGCAATTTGGTGACTTTATGGACCTGTTACTGCTCAGGCAGTTACAAGAGAGCTGATCTGAAGCATGTTGCCTGCTTTTTAGCAAATGACAAAAGCAAATCATACCATACTGAGAGGAAGAGAGTAAACCCACTTGATCCATAACTGAATGAAGTAAAAGTCATGTGCCACTGTCTGGAAGAAAACTTCTTACTGACCAAGCCAAAATGATAAAACTTTACAAGTTTACTCTTATTTGGAGTCCCAGTATATTTTTTTTCCATAATAAGTAATTACAGTAATGATGGTAACCTGATGCTACTGTACTTCTAATTGGGTCTTGAAAGTCTACTGGTAAACCCCCCTTAGTTCTGCAATGGTCTCTGAAAGCTGGGCTCGAGTTTGTAATGACCTATACTGTACTTTCCTAATATTCTCATGTAATATTTTGTGGTAGGAACAATATTAATCCAAACCAACAGACTTCAGAAAAAGGCAAAATATTTGGGTATGTCCTAGTACAGCATCGACTGTTCCCTGTTAATTGATGTTGAAATTAAGGAATACTGTATCTTACTGGGCTGCTGGAAACTATGTAGCAGCTAAATAAGTCAACCAGAAAGTGATCAAAGTGACAAAATGATCAAAGTTGACAGGAATGGATATTTAAAAGTATAATCAAAGGGGATGCCATTAAATAAGTATTTCTATAAGTTATACATTAAAAAAAAAATACATAGAATGGTGAAATACTGAAATAACTCGACTTTAAAATAGTGTTGAGAGTAACACTATGTAACTGGACTGAATTTATGTGACTTATCATCACTGAAAGGAATTGGTTTGTTCTTTGTATTTTCCAGTGCTATATTGTATGGCATGATATTGCATTTCATTTATTTGCATTTTTCTAGGTCTGACAGCGGCTGCCATGGCAGAGGCGATGAAGTTACAGAAAATGAAGCTTATGGCAATGAATAGCCTCCATGGAAGTGGAAGTCAAAATGGAACAGAGTCAGAAAACGAAGAGCTCAATTCTAATGCAGGTCAGTAACACTGCATGCGTGAGATGAAGGGGAGCTCAAAATCTGCCTCAAATTCTCGTGCTCTCTTATTTGTAAGCTTTGCTCTGCCAGCGTCAAATCAAAATCCCTGTTCCTCCAGCCTGTGTCCTAGCAGCCATCTTCAGTAATGTGTTGAAAATAACGGTGAAGGTTTGTTTTCATTGTGTAAAATACAGACATTGTAAACTGTTCCCTAAATATATTCATAGTAACAAAAGCCTTCTCTACTGGCAATAATGCAGGGAGTCTAGAGTTCTCCTGTAAATGATGGAACGTTTCCAAAACGTCAGGTTGCTGGAACTCATTAGGAGTTCCACGGTTCACTGGAGAAAGGTAAAGTAGGGAATGCTAAATCACCAACTTTCTGGCTTTTCTGTATTTTGTTCTTTCCTCGTATGGGTATTTGTAAACCACAGCTGGGAAGGAAAGGCATGATAAATGTTTGTTATGGGCTACCTGGCTGGAGTAAATGCGGGTGGGAGGCACTGACACTGAGCACATGGTCAGTCAGTGCTGCTCTGAGCAGGAGTGTAAAACTTCAACTGAGCTTCACGAGAAGAGGGTTCAAAGATTAAGTCAGAAATGGATCCTTTGAAGAGGATATCTTCTTTGTTTATTCTTAAGGCCTTTTCAAATGAATAGAAGAGGCTTTTACTTGGAGAGCTTAGAGAATCTAGCACAGGATAGATCCAGTTTGTCTCAGAAAGGTCCTAGATACCTATTACAATATGGGCAGTTTCACTTGAACTCACATTTTTTTTTACACAACCAGTCTTTCAGTACGCTCTTTACCATTTTGGAAACTTAGGCATCCTTTGTTTGCATTATCAATTCAAGAGCAGAGGCATTGTTGGATCCCTCATGGCATTCAGATCTCCCATCGGCATTCACTCGTCTCGGAACTCACACATGCGTCTCTAAAGACGAAGCCGCTCTAACAGTTTGCTTGCTTGGATGGTGTATAGTGTATATGCATTGTGCCATCAAAATGGTAATTTATTAGACCAATAAAGCAGCAGCTGGGAGGTCTTAGACTCATTTTCTAAAGGAGTAACTTTGAATTCATGACAAATTACGCACAAAGCAGTCTTTCCAAAAGTGGTATTGCCTCTTGCTAATTTTGTGTACTCATCTGTATTGAAGAAATCTGGCTTCTAATTCATGCATTAAACCCTTTCCCAGCTTTCTGTTATGTAGGGTGTGTATTTCTTATTCACCTCTCAGACCCTAATCAATTAGTGCGTATTGAGTTCAGAAAAAAAGCACTGCAAAAGCATATTTCGTTTGCGTAACTCTTACAGTCTGAATATAGCTCAAAATGAGTGTCACTGAATGCTAAGAAATAGGACTGAAGATGGAATTCCTACAGAAAAGCCAGGAAACTTCATACAGAAAAGATGGGGGGGTTAGTACTGAGAGGTTTCAAAGCTGCTGCACAAAAACTTGCTGATTTGAATGTTCACGGTTTCGGTTGTTACCCGATACGGCAAAATTTGTCTGCTTCTCATGGGGAGCATGTACAGTACGTGAGTATTATTATTTTAGGTACCTCGTTGACAAGTTTTATGGGGGACTATCATACCAGCCTTTTGACAATACGTCAAGAGCACGCATATTAAATGAAAGTTCTCGGTGGTTTAGCAATTCAATGAGTTCTACAACTGACTCAATACCCATTTAAATATTTGGAAAAATTTCCACTGACTGCAGCTGAAGTTACAGTGGGGCCCGAGGATAAGGATATGGTGTCAGTTACGTAAAGATCTTTTCTCAATCCTTTCTCCTTTTCATTGCCTAATTGGGTAAAATTGCCAAGAGCAAATTTGCTGAATTGAGCGCCGACGTTGCTTGCAGATAAAGAAGTACTTAACAAAAAAAAATTACTACTAATCATACTAAAAAAAAAGAAAATCACAATTTCTCCTCTTTTTAGTATCTGTAATGCCAGCGTTAGGGTGGTTTTTGTAATGCACAGCTCCTCTCTGTATTAGAGGATCATGTTTTAAAGATCTACATGAAGCAGGTACCACAGGGCGCGTCAGAAAGAAGAACCAAAATGAAAAGAATGTAAAACTCAACTCTACATTTTCCTCTAAAACAATTGAAGAATTATCAAATATTAGTGGTAGAAAAGTCATTGGAGACTGAGGTGGGGTGTGAAGCAAGTGGGCATTTTTTGGGAGTTGATGTACATTTTGTAACTGATTCACGGTGAAGAGAACACCAGGTGAACCTGTGTACCTGAAACCTTTACCAACTGTTTGTTTTGCTCTGCACCCTTACTGTTTAAATGACTGTTAAAACCAAAATGAGGATGCAAAACGAGAAAGAAAATTGAATTTTGAAAATGTTTTGGTTCTAATAAGAGCTAAAAAGGAACAGAGCAAAGGAGTCAGAAGCCTCATAAGTGAGAAGAACGTTTTATTTTAGGAGAGAGACCTACAGTTTCTTTGATTTGAGGTTGTGTTTAATAGCTTCTGTAATGGCTGCAACATGACTCTGCATCTAGATTTCAGCATGAATAACAACCTGTTCGTGTTTCATTTAGCTCCAAATGAGAAATTCTGTCTTTTATTGTTTTAGGAAATTAGTCTGTGTACTATTGCTCCTGGAACTTTATAATTAATCACTAAAGGTTATGGCTGTGGAGAGTTTGTGGGAAATAGATGTCTGAATGATTATAATTGTAACTGTCAAATCAGAAATATAGTTATACAGAGCAGAGGACCTTTCGCTTCCTTTTTTTTTCTTTCCTTCTTTTTACTGTAACAAAGACTTGAAGGGTTGCACTTAAAAAAACAGCTGTAGAGATTGTTGGGTTTTTACCTCAGCTTTACACGCTGACTTCCCTTGGCAAGCTTAAGATACAACAGCATTAAATATATCACATTAGGGTATGTTCCTTCCTCCTCATTCCCTAGTCTGATAGATGAGCACAACAGTCTCTCTTGCTGTTGTTTTGAATTAAAAATTTAATTGGTATTAAGTCTTGAAACATTATTGCCAGATTTTTTAGAAGTGTGTCATTATATATAGGCCATTAGTATAATAAAGTGGTGAGGATGTCTTGTCATATTCATTGCAACCCCCATCTGTATCTCTTGAAGTCAGTACAAAATCATTTTGGATTTGCTTCTTTAGTGATACTGCCTAGAATGCCACTTCTCCTTTCTTTGCGCGTGCATCTCTGGTGATGGAAATTGTTCAAGAATTTCTGTATCTCAAGCCAGAATTCAAGCTGTCAGTTTTAAAACTGAACTCCTAACTCTCAGGATCACTGACTGTAATTCCTCTAGGAAATCACAGGTGTGGAATTGAATCTTAGAAGTGTGTCTAATGAAGTGGGGAGTAGATGTACCAGTTCTTTTCCTGCCACATGTCCAGCTGGGGTGCTTTCTCCATCAGGTGTTACCTACCTCCTTTTTGGGATACTACGATCATCTCTGGAATGGTGGAGTTTAGTGCTGGAATATTCTAAACAACTTCTTGCAGCATTTTTATGTTTTTTAATAAGTAATACTGAAACTGTGGGGGGAAAAAAGGTACAAAAAAAGAAATTGCCTGTATTTTTTAATTGAAGTAATGCATTAGTTCACAGTGCTGCGAGGAATGTTATGCATTTGAACATCAATGTCCTCCTTCCGCTCTCTCTGCAGAAGAGAAAGAGATTTTTTTTGCACCTTCCTACTCATCATATGAAGTGTCGATGCAAACTTCTGAGGCAGTTGAAAAGCTCATATTTAAGCTGGCACTATAGGATCTCTGGCCCCACGGTCCAGCCAATCTGTGCCGGTTGTTCCTTGTGGCTTAGTGTCTGTCTCCATCTTCTTGTAGGACCTGGGAAAGAAGGTTAAATTTGGAGAACCACATAGGTGTGTGGAAGCAGCAGAAATTAATCCCTCCAAAATCTCAAATTCCCACTGACCATTAATACTTCATAGTCCTGCCCCTCCTTTTTGGCTAGTCCGTGGGAGTCCTCAGAGAAGAGATGGTTTGTTGATGGCAATCCCTGCACACATCGGACTACTGCCCTCAGGCCAGAGGTTGGCCATAGCTAAGGAAGTCATGCTGTAAAGCATTGCTGGTAATACTTGCCCGTGTGCCATGGCCTTTCATATTCACATTGGAACACGAATAAGATTAAGAGTTTGAAGCTGTCAGCTGAGGCCAAGTACGCTGGATGTGTGCTCAGGTCTCCCAAAGCCCAGCCACGTAATCAGTTGTGTTGTTCTGTAGAAATAAGATAAACAAAACCTCTCTGCTTGCACGAAAGTGTTTATAAAGATCATCTGTTTCATCATCGTGCAATACTAAAATTAGGTGAAGTGTATTCTGGAAATTAGCATATAATTACCTAGGGAAATACGAAACATTTGAAATCAGAGCTGCCTTTTTTTTCTTTTTTAATAGCATGGCAGCAGGTAATTTGTACAAGTATGTGATAAAACTCGAGCGCGAAGGATAGATTGCAAAATACAGTATTGGTGATATTACCTGAGCATCCTTTGAGCCACGTTAAGCAAAGTAGGATCAGCATGAGGCAGTCCGGGAGAGAACCTGTTTGTATGAAAGCTCAGTGCAAAGAATAAAGCAGTTGTTTCCTTCTGTTGGCTTTTGGAGTTAGCATACATGATTTAATAAATGTGTTTTGCTTTCCCAGGAGAGATATCAAACAGTACTAAGTGTTTCAGTGGTATTTCCTTAGGAAGTCAAAATGTTATTCTCTGTGTAGAGTCTTGTTGCTTAATTTCCAGACAAGGAGCTAAGTTAGGCAGAAAAGAAAGGAAAAACACCCCAGCTTTTAGCATATGAGGATCAGAGAAAAAGCTCTTTATAGGGAAAAAAAAAAAAAGTGTTATCTTTTTATCCTTTTTTCCCTTCAGTACCTGCCATGCAGTTTTCTCATAAATGCAAACATCCTTCACAATCTGTTTAAAAAACCACAAATACATCACTCGGAGGAATATTTAAGGAACCATCAGGAGGGAAAAAACTCATTGGTTTAATGGAATGCTGTCAAGGAAAATCAGCATCACAAACGACACAGGGGCAGAATTGATACTTTTGCACTGACATGTTAAAAGAAAATCCCATGCATTATTTAGAAAACCCAGAAATCTGTCAGCTGTATGATTGCCGAGTTAGCAGAAGCAGGAGGATGCTGCTCAAGTTGAAAAGAAACGCGTAGGCACAGATCCATATTGTAACCTTTCATGTTCTCCACCCACCATGAATACCCAGCTATTACACGGTCAGCATTTTTTAGTTTTTCTCTTTTAAAATTTTTCAAGTGCTTGAAAAGTCAAAAGAGGTAGGTCTTTTATTCTACAAAGCAGGATGCCGAGGCTGTTATTTTATTGTAAGAGTAAAAATGACAAGACCAGAGAACAGATTTTATTTTTTTTTTTAGTCCTTGAGGCCGTGCAGACTCCATGAAGTCATTTTTCCTGTTGTTAAAGCAAGTATTTTTGTGTTACATGAACAGAGAGTTATTGTTTCAAAGATGATAATTTTACTTAAAGAACACCAAACATTTATGCAGTTTGAACAATACAACCAGTCAAAACTTGTGTTAATATTTTTAGAATCAAGAAAAAGCCAGTGAAGCACACACTTAATTTTCTTTAATTGTCCTTTTGCCAGCAGGATTACAAAGAGTCCTGAAGTAAGAGAGACTTTAATGTGTTTTCTTTTCCATGCCATCTTATCCAGAAACGAGCTTTGCTTGACTCTAGTCCTGTCAGATATATTAAAACATTTAATCCTAAAAATTGAGACGTGTGCTATTTCTTCTAGATGCTTTCTTGGACTGGTCATGGTGAGTGCGAAGATCCTGGGTTTCCACGCAGGGAGTTGAGAGTAGCACACAGGGGCTAAGTGGACCTCCCTGCTGGACTGTTGAAGTGCAGTGAACTGTTAGTCTGAGGCCATCAAACACGAGCAGGTTGAGCACGGTGATAGACAGGATAGAAAATGACCTTTTTGATGTGCCTTTTTTTGTTCAAGCATGCGGGTGATGCCGTACCATGAGCATGGCTCCTGGTGCAGCAGGTATTGAACCGCTGAAGGGACCAGCTTGGGAGATAGCAAGTGATGGTCAGGGTCATGCAAAGACACAGCTTGAAAAATCTCCTAGAGCTGAGAAATCGACTTCTGAGCACTTGATGGCTCCTGTTCAGCCCATCAGTGCAGGGTGCATTTCTCTGGGGGATATCGGCCTAGTCCTGTTGCAGCGCCTCTGAAAGAACCCCCGCTGTGAAGGCCCCGGATGAGCTGTTGCTGCTTCAGGGTAACTCGCAGTGCAGAGGCCGGGGAGCAGCCTGCTGAACTCTCCTCTACAAATGAGGCTCCTCTAGCTACTGAAGGTACATATGGCTCCATAGGTGACTGGCTGTCAGGACAAACTTTGCCTAAGAGTCTTTATCTCGAGGCCATAATACTTGAAAGAAAATGGCGTAGCCATGAAAGTCAGCGGCTTTTGGGATGTGCTTCCGTACGGAGGTTTGGAGATGTGTTTTCTTGGAAGTTTCTTGAACCCACTTGTGAGTGATATCTGAGAAACTGTAAGCTTGCTTTTTCAGTGAAAATGGAGTGAAAGAACTAAAACATTCACATTAGTGCTGGGGCTTTAAAAAGCTTTACCCATCTCTGCAATGAATTCCCCTGTAGATAATGTGAGGCCTTCCTGGAGCCAGGATAGGCCTTCCTGGAGCCAGCGAGTGATAATTCTGGAGGAAAAAGTTGATTTCTTTCTTAAGATATAGCTTCTCCAACATTAGCCAGGAAGTAATAAGCTGCTTGTTTGGTTTGGTTGGACATTGTTTGTATTCTGTTGTATTTTCTTCTCTTTCTTCCTAATGTGATGGCTTCCGTGGGCCCTCTCAGTTATTCCACAAACTCAAGCTCTGTGTGTCAAGCTTGAAACAAGATGCACATAGATCTATATTTTTTGGCAAATCAGGGGTTTTTTTTGAGAGTGAATATCAGTGGATAGTTTCTGTTGTCTTACCTCACCACTGGGCAGGATTTAATACCAAGAATTTGGGGATGCTTCAGTGAACCACAGTTTCAGCAGAGTGCAAATGTGATTTCTTCTTATCTAAAAACTATTTTAAGGTCCCATTTTAGATAGATTCTACCTATTCGATGCATGTGAGTACTTTAACTGTCTTTTTAAAAAGTATTCTTACTCATTTAAGTATGAATGTACATACTGGATTGTAAATGCATGTGATTCACACATAAATGTTGATCTATTGGCTAATAGTTACCTATTTGGATTGATGCCCAACTGTGAGAAATATGAAGTAGCTTTAAAACTAATAAAGGGAATATAACTTTGGACAACTCCTGAAAATGAAATTCTCCTGTGCTTTTCTCTGTAACTCGGAGGCATCTTTTTCTTTGAGAGGAATTTGTGTTTCAGATTTTTGATGCTTATCTTACACATCATGAAATGATGAACTTTTGATCATGGAACAAGCTAATGTAAAATATTTCGAAGACGAAAGAAAATTAGGTCTTATATAGACTTATTTTTAGAAAGTTCTTATTTAATGTCTAAGGTCTCTTGTGCGAATGCTTTTCGAGTGTCTTAATTCTCAACGGTATATTTCAAATGTATTCCTGACAATTAGATGCTGCTAAATGTTTATGAATGGAGAATATAGATACTTGTAAGTTCATATTTCAACAGTGAAATGTATCACACAGTCTGCTTCCTCAGTATATTTTGGCTGCTATCTTATTTGAAGTCAAAGAACTGCTGTTCCTTTTTTCCAGAGCATAAAGTACAATTTATTTTTTTTTCACGGAGACAGAACTTCTTACCATGATTTTTAATTTTTGCTGGAACAAATGTAATATAGAAAATCAAGATACTTATCTATCAAAACCCCACCCTTCCTAATGCCAAATAAAATACTTCTGGGTGCACACAGCATAATCATAAACGACCTTTCTAGATTCTTGCCATATCTACTATCAGAACTAAGTGCAGCAAAAGATAAACTAATGACAAAATGCAAATGGTATGGCTAAACTGTGTAGAATTGAGAGCTTTCACATCTCTGTCACCTTTCAGATCCTTTACAAATTTATAGTCTAGAGTGCAGAGGTCTAAATCTTCAAAGCTTGAAAAACAGAGGTGCAGCATGAACTAATCTTCATATTTTCCCCTATCTTCTTACAGCAGCACTAATGGAAATGTATTTTGTTTAATGACTCTGAAATCCTGTTTGTAATTAGATGTGGGAATTGGTCTTACTTTGTAACAGATGATACTGGAATAATAATATGAGAGATGCTACGCTGAGACCACTATCCTCCTAAATCTATATCATTTTTCATTTTATTGACAGGAAATGTGTTCCTGGAACAAAGAGATTGATTTTAAAGAGTAGAAAAATAATCTCTAGTAAAAACTCAAATGAAAACATTTTAGCTTACTTTAAGTGTATCGCAAGAGAACGTTAACCTTTTAACTTTATTTTTAATTTTAGTAAACAGTCGTCTTATAATTGTTACTTTGTCTCTGATACGATCTTTGAATTAATGCAGCAAAAGGTAGGGAACTTTAATTAATGACAGGGTGCATACAATTAAAATGCATATCATATTTCAGAAGGATTATTCAAAATAATTAATTTTGTCTGTTAAAACACTTTTACAGTCGTAAATGAAGTAATTAGGAGTGGGCACAGAACGCGCGAGTGCAGGCTGAGCTCATGCAGTCCCTTCAGAGTATTAGCCTAGGTCTTGATGTCATAAATCATTTTGGGCCACTCTAGAGCCAAGGTTACTTTTTTTTTTTTTTCCTCTGGTTATCATTTTCACCTTTGTTTGTAGCAGCAGATACTCGTGGTCCGTATCAACCTGCCGAAGGAAAGCAGGTTGCTGAGAAGTGTCCCTCATTAAGAAGAGGTCTCTGGTTTCTCTGCAAGGCAGAGGAACTGCTGTAGCACCGTAGGGAGTGAGACTAAGCAGAAATGTGCCAAATCTAGGACTTCAGCTATAAATTTTTAGCAAGACCAACACAGCTCAGATGCACTGTACCTTAAAAGGAAGAATCATTCCAGTTTAGAGATTTTATTAGGCTTCTGCCTTCATTGAAGGACAGGGCAGGTAGAGTACCATCCTGCCTTCAAGAAGCAGAGCTGCTCTCTCCACAGGCAGTTGTAGGGTGAGAAGGTGTCTCCAGGAATCTCTCCCCTTCCTGGTCTTGATGCTTAGTGGTAAATGGAAAGAAACTAGCAGTGTGGTCCAGATCTACCTCTCTGAAATGCATGTCGTATTTTATGCTAAACTACTGTTGGATAAAACCAGAATGTGGTCCTGGGAGCAGGGCCCATCAACTGATCTCTGGCAATTAGGGGTGCCAAAAATGCAGAGTACACCCAGTGATTTGCAGAGCTTTCTGCAGTGCTACCAAAAAACAAGTATAGTGAAGTACCCAGTGTCTAATTGCATCCTTTCAGTTTTTTTTTTGTTTGGGTTTTTTTTTTTTGAGACCCTTGTGTGTACTCTGTTCAAACGAATCTTGTCTGCCTGTCATTTTGCACAAAGTAATGTATTTGTTTAAAGACTGTGGTGTATTCATATCCTTAACCAGTGTGTTCTAATTTCCAGTTCCAGTATGTAAGGAATCCAGTGCATAAAGAATTCTAGTAAGTTAGGGAAGCGAGTATTAATGCTAGCTGCCTTTGTTAACACTAGTGAGTCAACTTTGCTCTCACATTAATGATATTTTAACAATAAAAAGTACTTTAATCTTTTAATTACATTATAAAGTCTGGAACATTCTTGTTCTTGTTAAGGTGTATATAAGTTAGAATGAGAACTGGCATATTACCTTTGATGCGAGCCACATGCTGAGAGAACCCCAAAGGATGTCACTGATAGTGATACAGCTGCCAGCAGCAGGAGTCTCATGAATTACAATTTTAATCAGATTTTTTAAAAAAAGTCCCCTAATGTACAGCTCATTTATATTTGAGGTAAGAAATATTTGTGGTGCGATCATTTGGAATATTTTCTCCCTAAAAAAGAGTAGCATGGATCCAAAAAACCCCCCATTTTGATAGTGTGGGTTTTTACTTAAGGATTCAGTACTAGGTTTTTGCAGGGTGCCCTGAACTGACATTTTTGCAGCTGAGATTCGATAGCAGTTTTACTTGCAACAGTTGGCACTGTATAAATGTCTAGCTGATTTGTGAATTTGATGAGGCAGAAGTCACCGTGGTCTCAAGTCATTCTGCCTTCACTTGCACCCACAAAGTAGGAGGCATCCCTTAGTTCTGGAGCAGGAATTACATGGGTAAACAGGACATTCACCCACCAGAGCCTCAGTATTTTATATAGAATACCTTGGCTATCTTGAATAGTTGCATTCAAGTTTTGTTTTCCTTTAATAAAGGTTTGATCCTTAAGAAAATCAGGACTATGCATTTCTTTCTGTGATTTTAAAAGTAAGCATCTGACAGTTTTGCATAATAGGTTATGCTTTCTGCTCCATATTCTGTTGGGAAAAAGCTGGAATCCAAAGCTGTGAGTGACATTTTGGTAGAATTTTAGCAAGTACAGTCATTACTAAATTAAAAATAGATACAGGTGGGTAGTTATGTTTTTAGCTTTTTTAAAACAACAACAAAAAACAACCCAACAAAACCCAAAACAACAGCCCAAGCCCTAACTGTACACAAAGGCAGCAATTTCTTAGCTCGTTCTAGTTACAACGAGGAAAAACCAGCAGTGTTGTCTTGGACCAAGAGTTACTGCACCTTTATCACCAGAGTGGGTTAGAAATATTTTCTTTTCTGTGGCTGTGACATCTTTTTCTCCAGTGTCATTCTTATTCTTAATTTCTTAGAAGCTTAATTTGAATTAATAAGATCACTGAAGAATATTAAAACCTGGTCCATTTAGTCAAGGAGAAGAAAATCTTACTGGCACCATATTATTGAAGCTACTAGTTTGTACATAATGTAAAGGGAAGATGCATGGATTTTTTACTGCATATTTCAAATGACATCTTAATGTGTTTATTACCTTGGAAATATAACCAGTTTTATCAGGTAACTAATATGTATTTTAGGATGGCCAGCTTGTGTATTAGTTTTTCCAGATACATGTTTCATCTTGGGAGGCAGAGAAAGCAGGTACCTAATGGTTTTAGAACAGGAGTATCTTCTCAAACTAATGTTTTCTTGAAAATCAAGTAGCTAAGGCTTTACCTGGCCCATTCCTGGAGCAGAGGAAGAGGCTGTAATGTAGGGTAATGATCCCACACTGTGGACAAACGCTCTTGGCTGTACCCTGCTCTCTGGTGTGTTACGTCGCAGCGTACAGATCTGGATCGGGTGGTAGATGGGGCTCAGAGGTGGCAGGGTGAGTTCAGGATGGGTCGCTCCACCCTGGGCTTGGCACTGCTGCTGGAGCTGCTCTGTTGCAGCTTGCAGTATTTTGGATCACAGGAAATGGCACTTTCAGACTTGTTTTCTTATCCAAACCCTCAGTGAAGCAAGAACCCTGCCAGTGTCGGTCTGACTGGTAGTTGTCCAGCTTAGTTTTACAGACTTTACTTGCCATGGCCATTTTTCTTGATATATAACTTAAAGTCTTCCTTGTTACAGTCCCTTCTTGGTGCTTGTTCTGTACGCTGTGCATATGGAGAGCAGTTTATTTCCTTCTATTTCTGAACGTGTCTTTTACCCGGTGCAGCATGTTAGTGGGGCTTCTCTCGGTCGTCCCTTCCCTACACTAAACAAGGCTCTGTGCCTCATGCTGCTGATTCCCTAGGTCCCTGGTCAGTTCTCACTGTGCTCCTCTGGCCTCTCTCCAGATGATTCATATCCTGCCGGTTCTCAACCCAACACAGTGCTTGGGTCAAGGCCGTGCCTGGGCAGCGATGTAGAACAGGATAGGGAGAAAGGGCTTTTCCCAGTCGCACGTACAGCAATCTTGTCTAAATGTGGGAAACTCTTCTGCTGCTGACATTTCCTGGAAGCAGGATAATGCTGACCTCTGGTCACCTGCAGTCTGCTATAGCTGCTAGATGTTTTCTTTTTTTAATTATTTCTTATTTTTTACTTAATTTTGGTTTTGCAGAAGACCTACCCAGGCGGTGAAGCCCCATTCTGAATTTGTAGGGATGACTGTTGCAGCTTTTCAGCTGGCCTGACCAAATTTTCACAGCATATCTCTTTTAAATGTTCACCAAGGTTTAGATAGATTCTAATAAAGATCCTGAGTTCCGGATAGACGGGTTCATTCTGCTGTGCATGCTTATGATGCAAACATCTCTAACATGCCAGCATCTGCCCTTCAACGTGAAGCGTTTCATTCAGTTGAGTTTGGCCATTTTATAGCTCATTTTATCTTGCCAGGCTGACTGGAGGTACATTCTGAAGGTAAATTAAAATTGATAGTTCAAACTGAAAAATCAACATTTCCTGTTTAGATTATGTGCATTTTTTAAGCTGTACAGAGCCATCTGCAATTAATGCTCTTTGTTGTATATCTTCTGTATTTACAATATATTTGACAATAAAACCTTTTTTGACATTTAATCAGTAGGAGAGTTGTTCCACTCTCATTATATATTCATGAACCTTATCACCAAGACAAGACATAAATGTTGAGCTTGCCTTTAAGATCAGATATTTAACTCTGAGAAAATCGGGGGGGGTTGCATCTTTCCCCCATTTGTACCATATGAAAACAGGAATAGATTCTTTCTAAGATGATGTCCGGGCTACTGTAAGGATGGAGACAAGTGAAACTTTGGGACTAGTGAAACTTCCAGCCCGCCTGTATAAGAGCTGTATATTCAATTACTAATGTCATGGGACCTAAGTGGCTGCATTTTCCCCTTTTCCTGGCAGGCATATATAATATTAGCTAATTTACTTTCTCCTATTTCAGATGGAAATTGGAAAGGTAGAGGGAAGAAGCGTCTTGCAAGTTCCTATGGTTTTCTGATGGACTGTCTCTAAAAATTTCATCTAAAGGGGATTTTGGCATTTCATCCTTGAGAAAGATTCCCTCTTATTTGCAGCACTTCTTGTCTTCTGCTTGATTTTCCAAAGTAGGTTGTTGGGGTTTTTTTTTAAGTTGAATTCAACTTTTTTTCCCTTTCTTTGTAAAATCCTACATCCAGGGAGAAAAGTCTTTTGGAAAACACTAGAATAGCTGGCAGGAATAAATTAATTTTTTGAATTCATTTTTTATAAATACCAAATATATCCCAGTATATACTATATGTTAAATAACATTCCTGTGTTAGCGAGATACTGAACTTTTAATAGAAGAATATTATCTGAACAGGAAGGAATTTGAATGAAACTTGTAGGTATCTTACATTTAGGAGGATAATCTCTAATGAGCCTCTCTGAATTTAAACTCAGTGATTCTGTCTGTAGAATAAATATTTGCATTGTCCTCTTGCTAGCGACCGATACTAGCTCTTCTTTCTTTGAAACTGCCTTGAATAATTACAGCCCAAACCCTGCCCCTGTACTATGTAAATGGAAAAACCAAGTCATCAGATAGCACTGAATCTTCAGCTTGGATTAAAAAAAAGTATTTTATTTATTAGATGCAGTTATGGCACTGAAATAAATGGTTGGTGCAGTTATACAACATCTCACCTTCAAAATTTAATCATCTACAAATGCTATTTATTTTTCATAAGCTCCTTGCCTTTTACTATGATTCATTAAATACTCCTTTTTTTTTTTTTTTCCCCCTGCTGTTTGTTCATCTATTTTGGATGTAGACTCCAGGCATTTATTTCTCCTCCGTCTTAACATATGAATCATAGAGTCATTAAAGTTGGAAGAGACCTTTAAGATCATCAAGTCCAGCCATTAACCCAGCACTGCCACGTCCACCAAATAGATGGTGTAGTTGATATAAAAATATTTTAAAATAAGGATCATATTATTTAAGTAATTTCAAATTTTCAAGTTTGAAATTGCAGGGCTATTCTGCTGTAATCTACTTCTTTACAGATTTGTCCTGGAATTTTCACTGAGGCTGGTTTTCTTTAATTTTCAAGAAGATTTTTACGTTCAGTATCCTCCTGGGTACAGGACAGGCAATGTAGCAAATTCCCCTATAGTTAGAGGCTCCTCCAGCGTGCAGCAGAAGCCTTTGCAACTGGAAGAGAGCCCAACATTCTGATGCCCCAGCCGGGGAGGGACACGGACGGAAGAAGACACCTCGGCAGGGAGCTTCTGTTGCTTGACTCTCCTGTGCTTAGTTGTAGCTGTCAAATGGCTGAGTCACAGCAGTTTGGGAAACAAGGTGACTTCCTTTCATTCTGCTCCTGAGAGTCTCTCTTGCAAAGTCACCAGGAGCATAGTTTGTTTGGTTTTTTTTTCCCGTAGTTTTACATGCCTTTTTTTGATTCAGAACTTGTGAGGAGCAAGATGAGTGATTTCTTAAGGGTTACTGATAGCCAACAGACTTTTTTTTGCAGATGTATGAAGGGTGACCTCATTAATATTTATAAATATGTAAAAGATGAGTGTCAGGAGGATGGAGCCAGGCTCTTCTCAGCGATATCGAGTGATAGGACAAGGGGCAATGGGTGCAAGCTGGAACACAGGAGGTCCCATGTAAATGTAAGGAGAAGCCTTTTCACGGTGAGGGGAACAGAACTGGAACAGGCTGCCCAGGGAGGGTGTGGAGTCTCCTTCTCTGGAGAC
>VWZY01005978.1:274052-375766 GCA_013399075.1 Chloroceryle aenea | reverse complement strand
GTCATCAGATAGCACTGAATCTTCAGCTTGGATTAAAAAAAAGTATTTTATTTATTAGATGCAGTTATGGCACTGAAATAAATGGTTGGTGCAGTTATACAACATCTCACCTTCAAAATTTAATCATCTACAAATGCTATTTATTTTTCATAAGCTCCTTGCCTTTTACTATGATTCATTAAATACTCCTTTTTTTTTTTTTTTCCCCCTGCTGTTTGTTCATCTATTTTGGATGTAGACTCCAGGCATTTATTTCTCCTCCGTCTTAACATATGAATCATAGAGTCATTAAAGTTGGAAGAGACCTTTAAGATCATCAAGTCCAGCCATTAACCCAGCACTGCCACGTCCACCAAATAGATGGTGTAGTTGATGTAAAAATATTTTAAAATAAGGATCATATTATTTAAGTAATTTCAAATTTTCAAGTTTGAAATTGCAGGGCTATTCTGCTGTAATCTACTTCTTTACAGATTTGTCCTGGAATTTTCACTGAGGCTGGTTTTCTTTAATTTTCAAGAAGATTTTTACGTTCAGTATCCTCCTGGGTACAGGACAGGCAATGTAGCAAATTCCCCTATAGTTAGAGGCTCCTCCAGCGTGCAGCAGAAGCCTTTGCAACTGGAAGAGAGCCCAACATTCTGATGCCCCAGCTGGGGAGGGACACGGACGGAAGAAGACACCTCGGCAGGGAGCTTCTGTTGCTTGACTCTCCTGTGCTTAGTTGTAGCTGTCAAATGGCTGAGTCACAGCAGTTTGGGAAACAAGGTGACTTCCTTTCATTCTGCTCCTGAGAGTCTCTCTTGCAAAGTCACCAGGAGCATAGTTTGTTTGGTTTTTTTTTCCCGTAGTTTTACATGCCTTTTTTTGATTCAGAACTTGTGAGGAGCAAGATGAGTGATTTCTTAAGGGTTACTGATAGCCAACAGACTTTTTTTTGCAGATGTATGAAGGGTGACCTCATTAATATTTATAAATATGTAAAAGATGAGTGTCAGGAGGATGGAGCCAGGCTCTTCTCAGCGATATCCAGTGATAGGACAAGGGGCCATGGGTGCAAGCTGGAACACAGGAGGTCCCATGTAAATGTAAGGAGAAGCCTTTTCACGGTGAGGGGAACAGAACTGGAACAGGCTGCCCAGGGAGGGTGTGGAGTCTCCTTCTCTGGAGACATTCGGATCCCAGTTGGACATGCTCCTGTGTGACCTTATCTGGGTGACCCTGCTCTGGCAGGGGGATTGGACTCAATGATCTTTTGAGGTCCCTTCCAGCCCCGAGTATTCTGTGATTGTGTATTTCATCTCTGCTGTGTGTTTGCAGTTGAATGTGGTCTGAATCCAGGGGCTGAATTTGAGATTTGAAGTCTAATGTGTGGCAGCACATGAGGTGTGACAGTAGCATGGGCTAGATAGACACTTGCCTCACAGCTCCTCCATTTTTACTTATCTTAATTGTATACATGCAATAACTTCTAATTCAATTAAGACTAGCAATATTCCACATTAGCCCCTCTGCTAAGATCCACGCAGTATACTATAAAAAAGTCATTAGTTTGGTAATATCAATTTAACAAGTTTTAGCTCATTAACCTTGACACCAGCAGTGCTGAAGAGAGGAACCTTTTGATACTGTTTTTCTCAGCATATACCAGGGAGCTGTAGAAATCTGTTGAAGTCTGTGTTTATTATCCTCGACCGCCCGTTACAGCCGTGGTAGCTCTGTTATGCAAGCACCCCACAGTCCGCCCCAAATTACATCATTTCAAGTCAACTTTGTAGATTGGGATAGCATCTCTTCAGAAAAACTTACTTTTTTTTTCCATTCAGATCTCTGTAAGGTTTTTAGATGGCCCTTTGACAGCATTGCCAGCTATTGCCTAGGTTTTAATTTTTCATAACGCATCCCAACTTAAAAAGCTTACCTGAAGTGTGGCAGATGGCTATTTGTGATAACAATTTTACTAAGCTGAGTAAGATACTAATTGCAGGAATATTTCAGTTTCTTCATTTTGTTTTCCAGGTTCACTTTTGAGGAATCAGTTACCTTTGTAATAATGTTGTTGTTGTAGCTTCAGAAATCTTATGTAATACTGGCGTAGGCACCAATATAAAATGGGAAGATGAGCAATCACTTAGTAGAAGTAGGGTACTAATAAATAAATAAAAACTCCAGCAGTCAAAAAGCTGTTGTTTATTGTAGACTGACTTTTATACTTAAATTGGATGTCTGAGTTCCAGAATTGAGTGGAATAGAACTCACGTTTAGCCTCATAATACAGCTGTAATCACAGAGGCGTTTGGAACACGTCGAGAAGGGATTCTATAAAAACACAATGTGTTTTCTTAGGAATGGCCTCGCTTAATCCCTTGCAGTCATTGTGAGTCTGACAGATTTTATGATTTGGGGACAGGTTTTAGATATAAAGGGAATTAGCACCCACCTGAGGAAGGGCTGTACAAAACGAAGAAAAAGAAGAGGGGCTTACACAAACATTTTAACGTGAAGTGGGAAAACAAAGCAAGATGAAAACAGAATATTTCATTTTCATCTCTTTGTCCCATTTGTGCCAGTGTAAATTCTTTTCTTGTGTTTATTTCTGTTTTATCATCTGCTTTTCCTTTGTTTTCTAGCTTCCTCAGTCAGACTTTTACTACCTTGTAGGTTATGGATGTATTCTGGAAGTTGTCATCCTTTCTGTGTCTGGTAACCTACTGAAGATAGGGAACAGTTTTGATCCTTTTTCTCCTTTTACCAGTGCTTAAGTGGGTCACAGTACAGATTTTGGTCTCCCCATCAGGTTGTGATTTCTGCACTTAATGAAAATTCCCCCTGACCTTTTTCCTCCTGCCTGGCTGGGGCACGTAGCCCTCAGCCAGCAGTCATTCTCCATGAAGCAGCTAGAGGTGTCACTGGGAGTAAAGGACAAAGGGCATCAAGAGATGGAGCAAATCTTGCAATGCTTTCCACAAGAGCAAAATGCAAGGCAAGTGCTGGACTGGGCGTTGCTGACTGCAGCAGTGCTGACAGGCGTCGGGAGCACCCACAGAGACGTGTATTTTGGCTTTGTTTGAGAGCACTCAACCCTGCGTGATCCCAGGAGGTGGAGGCTGCCAGCGTGAGCGTCGGGAAGTGTGTACAGCTGTGGTGCAGGTGTGAGGAAGCAGGGCAGAGCTGGAGGGAGCTGCTGCCACCTCTCCAGCCAGGACGCGGGCATTTGTTCCCAGTGGAAAGCCAAAGCCCTGCTCAGTGTGTGCCTTGTTCACGGTGAGTCACAGGATTAAAGATTAGCTAGGAATACTTTTTGATAGAAGTGTCAAGCCAGAAGAGAGGCAGCAAATACTTTTGCTCATTTACAATGTTAATGAGAAGAGGGTTGCAGTAAAAGACCAAAGGTGTAATATATGCCAGTTGAATATTGCAGACTAGTAAAGAAATCGCTGTTCTGAACTGTATGTTAACTTTGTTGTATAAAGAAAGAGATACCTCGGCCAAATTTTCAGCTTCAGGAGAGTGAAGCAAGGTAGATTTAAACTTAAATATAAACTATTCTTCTTTTTTCTTTTTTTTCCCCCTCTCATGCCATATTTGCCTCAAAAGGTGGAATGTTTTCTGTCTTTTGTGGAAATCTCATACAAAATGAAAGATAGGCATCTGATAAAGCTCAAGTGAAATTTTGGTTGACTGCAGAGCAGCAGGAGGGAGTTCAGCGTTGAAGTTGAGATCAGTTCTGCATATGCAGGAGGAGACGTTGTACTTTGCCCAAGTTCAGTGAGTTTGAAAAGGGATCATTTCAAGTGATTTCAGCTTTGAGAATGTACAACGAACAGTGCTCTCCAATACAAACCAGCAATGTCAGAAATTCACATTACAAAAGAAATCTATTCAATCTTTTCTATTAAATAATTTCTCTTAAAACTATTAGATTGTTCTTTTAAGCCCTTTAACATTTTTCCTCCAAAATTTACCAAAATCCCTCCATGTGTAGGAGCTGGAGCTAGGCTTTGTGTTTATGGAAGGAGCATCTTAAAAGTAACCCAGAAAATTATTATTAAAAATAAGACAATATGGATGCAGCAAAAAGTGAAATATTATGAAGACTTCCATTTAAGGTCTAATTCAGATAGAATCACCTATAGAGGAAAGCAGAAAATGCACGTGGTGGGGAGTTGGGCTGTCTGTAAGCCAGAGCTTGTATGTATATCTATGAATGTACCTCAGCGTATGTGAAAGAACAGCTCCAAATCTAATGGCAGATTTCTTCCTTCTCAGTTGGGGGGTTGTAGTCTGACCATGTTCACTCTGGATTTAAAGACCTTTCAAGGTATCCAAGCTCAAATTACTTGGCCTCACCTGAATAATCCAGCTTAGAAATAAGGCTCATATCTGGGCAGCTGTCTTTGTATTATATTTATGATGATAAATCTATCTCTTTAAGATGTTTCACAGTCAGATGTGTACGGTAGACGTTTCACTTCAGTTTCTTGACCGGTGTTTTTAAAAGCTAACAGGGTGTAGAAAATGGAGGTCCTGCTGCAAAATATGGGGATGGACATCAAAAGTATCCATATTTTAGGGGGATCATGCTCTGGGGTTGTTGTTTGAAGACCACTTGTACAGAATGAGACACTAAATATCGGTATCGAAGGCGTCTGGAGTTGCGGAACAATTAAGTCTTTTTTTTTTTTTATAAAACTGAATACTCCCTAGAATCTCAGAAGTGAAAAATCATACCTCCAACCTTCCCAAACTAAAGAGCTTTGGGAAGAGTGTATTTGTCATTATGTTTAATTTGCACATACCTCACCAAAGAAAAGGCCAGGGGAGCCAGGCCGAGAACACAGCTGTACAGGCAGCTCAACTAATTGCCTCTCCATCCTCAACCTCATTTATCTTCATTTCTTCCCAATTATACCAAATTATCAATAGTCTCTGTTGCATCAGAGTCTTAATCCCCTTTATTCAGGCAGCATTAGATAGTGGCAGATGAATTCTTGGAGGGAGTCAGGGTAAACAGCCATGAAATGCCACCTCTGGCAGATGGCATTGCTCACAAGAAATGTGACAAAACATTTGGAATTTGTTACCAGGCATTGGTATGAGAAGGCAAGCTGTCAATATTTTTTTAAATGATAATCAAGGTGGTGCATACTTACACCACGAGCAGAAATGAATCCTGTCCAAAACCTCAAGCTTAGTTAAGTTCAGCTTGGCACCGTGCAATTGTATTTCGTTGCTGAAGCCTCACACTTTGTCGTCTTAAGAAGTATTTTCACTTTATCTAGCAGTAATACCAGCATTTTAATGATGTTTGTTCTGCTGATAGCTGTTATTTATGGTTTTGTATACATCTGAAAAATACTAATTAAAGACATACAATATCCTTGACAGGATAACATATTTAGGGTCTGTTTTCTTCAGTAGCTTTTTTAGTGCTGTTGGTCTTTTCTAGGAGCTTGATCCTTCTCCTTAGAGAAGTTCCCCCTGATAACTCATTGGGGAGAGCAGCACTAGAGATCAGATGGGAACACCTAATGGCTAGGTTTGCTGAATGAGAAAAACACTGAAAATCAAAGATTGAGTGAAGGTGGGAGATGTCCAAGTGCTGTGGTAGGTATATAGTCAGCTATCAGCAAAAACAAAAGTGATTTTTGAAGGAAATACAAAGTTGGCTGCTAATCCATTTCTGGATTTTTATTTTTTTACCAGTTATTTTTAGAATGGCATTAAATGAAACATGGTAGGTTTCACTGCAGACCTTTTATGTGAATTAGATTTACTCACAGGCTCTCTTGGTTTTGGCAGTATTATAAATTTTTCTGGAAGTCAGTAACAACTTAGTGTAAGGAATCAAATGCCAGATGTAAAAAATGGTGCGTTTTCAGAATTAGAATATACATGACCAGTGCTCCCCATCCTGACACAGCTTCCTGGAGCTGTGCAAGTGTCTGCACTCCCTGAGAAACTGGGATTTGTGGTGGTAACTCTCACTGGAAAGCTTCTGCAGTTACTAATTTCCAATATGAAAGGATGCTAGGCATCCCTTTTGCAATCTCATTCTCTAGTAAAACCTCCAGTGTTACTGAGTTCTCTGTAGGTGCTTCAAGTTGGCAGGGGTTTGGAAGACAGTCCAGATGTGTGTGTATGAAGTGCCACAGGCTTTATTTAATTCTTTCAAGCCATACTTATTACACAGATTTCTTTCAGTAATAGGAGTTTTTGGAAAATATTATAAATACATAATTCATTTGTGTCACTACAGATTAACTCAAAAGATCACAATCTGTAACTTGAACTGTTCCTAATAATTATTTTAAAGAAATAGTCATTGGTAAATTGTCAGAACTTGAGTGATCTAATTTTGTACCGTAGTGTTAGTTATTTGTTGTGATTGCCAAGACATTCTCAATGCCTCTCAAAATCAAACTGAACTTTTTGGTTAGTTACGGTCACAGTAAAAATATGCAGGACTTGAATCTCAGTGGGTGTTTCACTAAGTGGTTAAATACAGAAAATATATTAAGTAATTAAAAAAAAAAACAAACAACAAAACCACAAAAGCAAACAAACCAAAAAAAAACCAACAAACAAGGCAAAACCCACTTGGTTTGTGTTGAGTGAAGGTGTCAATGCTTATTATCACTGGAGTATGAATCCTAGTTCCTTGTTTGCTGGCTGCAGTTGTTGAGTTCAGAAGGATGTATGTTTTCTCTTTTCTGGCAGCCAGCCCTACGAACTGTGTTAAAGATCTGAAAGTTAAGCTGTTTTATTTCTGGCTTATGCATCATCAACAGTAATGAAAACATGAGAGACCAAAATTTTGACCTTATTTCTCTCTGCAAAATGCACGTGTAACTCAGGACAGACTTTGGTCCTGCAGTTGAAAACAGTTAATTTTTTTGTTGATGATTCTAAACCAGAAGAGATGCCATGCAGTTACGTAGTCTGCTCCTTAAACTGGCTGAGGTTCCTCCAACAGTACCTTGGGTGGCAGAGAATAGAAGTCATTTATTACCTCACAGGAAAGGGATTGCATATGATTTTGACTGTGACATAGATCCAAAAGCAAGTTGACATTTTAACTCTCCCTAATTCCAAGAATAATACTACACATTGTGTAGGAGAAGCTGAAGAGGGATAACTAATAAGTTATTTCATCTGCTATGAGAATGAGAGGACATCAGAGGAAGGCAGCAAGCTCCAGATGAACTCCTCAAACAGACCTGCGAATAACGTGAGGTAGTTTTTCATATGGTGCAGAGCCAGGCAGTGGAACTGCTTGCTACAGGATGCTGTAGATGAAAAAAAAAAAGGTGTCTTTTTAATTTAATGGAAGAAAAATCTATTAAAGGTTATTACATTCAAGGAAAATACCTTGTTTCAGCAAGTTTCCAACGCATGGATTTTAGAGTATTCTAGGAAACTGTCACTAAATTTAGGCTTTCTCTGTATTTAAGCACTTCATTACGGATTGCTTTTGGCCCTTGTTGGGGACCAAGTATTGGAGCTAAATGGGCTGTAGCTGTTTGTGTGCAGTCATTCTGGGAGCCAGTATTTCTTGAGTTATATTGCCCCTCCCTCCTGCAATACTGACTAATTTTCATTTAGGAAACCATAAATATCTTAATTATTGCTAAGAGAATAGAAAGCTTTGCTCTGCTCCTTTCCCACCTCTCTCCTCCTTATCACACAGTTAACTCTCAGCTAAAAAAGAAGCAAAGGTTTCCATTAGTGATTTTCAGAGCTTTTCTCCAGCTTGTCACATTCCTTCCTAGCAGTGAAACAATTTGTTTTGATTAATATTAATGTATGGCACAATCAGCAAAAGAAAAGAGGAGAATGTCTGCAGGTAGCTTCCATGAAGAAGTGCTTTTGAATATTAGTGCTTTTAAAAAGGAAGATTATTCTCATATTTTGTACCTAACTTTATATAGATAGGATGTTTCATCATGTGAAATCTGACTTCAGTGGGGTGCTTTGATGGTATATGTTGAATCAGCTGATCCATGAGGAATGTTTGGTAAAGGGGCAGTGCTGGGTTAGTGGTTGGACTTGATGATCTTGAAGGTCTCTCCCAACCAGCACAATTCTGTGATTCTGTTCGGCCACTTTGAGCCATTCCTGCTTTTATCAGTCTAGTCCCTTACATCATGTTGCTTTTTCTTTCTTTCCAGTATCTTTTTATGCTTTGTGTAAAAAGCCATCGGTGTTGTTACGTATGTAATTTGAAGGGATGAATGATCCAGTCTGTTGTTAGAGAAAGAGAACAGATTTTGTGCTGTTAATGAGTCTCTGGTACTGTCTGATTATAATTGTGAGATTTCATTGTGACCAGAAAGGCCCATTGTAGGACAGTCTGACTTTCCAAGGTAACTGCGAGCAAGGAGACTTTTCTGATCTTGTTCTTTAGCACTACAGCTCAGGAACTTTATAACACGTGGTATTTACCACCTTTGTTCTTTCTCCCAGTTCATTTTAAAGGAAACAGTTGATGGTTCAGGAGGGACGGTGAGGTTCTTAAATAAATATTACAACTCTGCTTTTATCTTATAAAAAATGTATCTTCCTGGAATTAATTTCTCTTAATTAAATTGGCATCAAATATTCTGACATATTCCTAGTTATCTTCAGTATCCTGTTTGCTGTGAAAAAAACTTTGATATTGCTGTCAATAAGACTTTTCAAAAAGTTGAGAAATTATATTCAGATTTCAGATGCCTTCTTATTGTATAATTATCAACAGATTACTTCACCTAAGTTATGACAGACATATTTTTTAAGTATGACTGACTGATGGACAGATTGGGAATTGCTGAATTAATGGGCACATTTCAAAGCTTTGGCAGGGCTAAGCAGTAATTACATCTGCTGAACCACTTGATAAGTTTTTGGAAGTAGCCCAGTAAAGCCATCACTGGATTTCTTGAGTTTTAATATCTTACCCTACACACTTCCATGGCTTTCTTGTAGGGCACAATCCAGAAGTTGTTCAAGCTGAATACACACAGCTAAACAGATCAGTGCATTAAAGCTTTAAATGCGTCGCAGATCTTCCATTTACATTGTCAGATGGGTGTTGTGCGTTTGGGAGCTGATTAAAATCTCATTCCCATTTGAAAGAAAGTTTATTTGGGAGTAACGAGGGACCACAGAAAGTATCCATGCTTGCATGGTCTAAATAAATGACACCATCTCCTGCCAATACTAGGGACAGAATTTGGGTTTAATTGGGTCGTAATCCCCACTCGGAACAGTTTGATGTTTTTCTGACAGGAAAGTGACAGTTTACCAGGAACATGACCTGGGTGGGATCTTCCTCTCTGTACTGTAGTGAGGTTCTCAGTTTATCAAATATGACAAAATTATTTTCTACCTCATTTTCTTTTCCTGGGACATTCAACTGCTGATACCATGAAATGAGTTGACAGTGTTGTAGGCTGAAGTGTTATCAGTGAAGGTTACTCTGAGGAGGTCGAAATAGTGACTCTTTCTCCCAGTATCAAGGTGAGATTAAAAGCAAGTAGTCTGGGAGACTTGAAAACACTGGCGCTGGGAATGCTGGCAATTAGACCCCTGTTGGTTTAGGAGTACTGGGGTTCTACATAAAGCAAAAAATTTCAGAGGCCTCCCATAAAGCAAAAAATTTCAGAGGCCTCGCATGTGCTGGACACTTCTAGAAGAGGTTAGAGGTGATAAATCCTTCAAAATTACCGGTGCTGAAATAGCAATGCACTGAATACTTTTCTTTGCAGCTGATGTCATGCTTAATATGCCCACCAGCATGAAAAATGTGTTTAAAAATAATTCTAGAATAAAATTGGACAGTGAAGATGGTATTGCTTTTAACAATTTGAGTTCAATTTTTCAGAAATGTATCACAACAAAAAATAAAATGACAGACATAGATTGAAACAGTGTGGTTGTTCAATTCAAAGGTACCTCTGACACAGTGGATTTCATTTAGCTAGACCAGACAGTTTTAAGGCTGATAAAATGAATTTGAAACCAAATGAAAAGAAGCTGTCACCAAATTGAACTTTGATTACTTTCCGGAGATCTTTCAGGACCTGAAAACAAGACACTAATTTAATCATTGCAAATATATCTTCAGCAAAAAACCCACTTTTTTTTTTATTTGGTTTTGAAGAACACAAATGCACAGAGGGGATTGTTGCTAGAAATACGTAGCTTTAAGAGTTATAAAATTACTGGAATCAAAGATGGATGAGTAGTGGCATTTTCAGGAAGAGGAAGCTGAGCTTATCACTCGCATTTCCTTTGACTAAACAAAATCAAACTCCAGCAGAGGCACTTTGCTTACAGACACCTACCTGGTTGTAAGCAGCCTTGCCGGGGCTCGGTGAGTAGGGCGTGCGTCGGCAGCAGCGCGTGGATGTGATGCTGGGGCTGACTTTCCCTGTTTGTCTGTGTTACCTGTGGCTTAACTCCCTGTGCACCTGAGCTCCTCTGAATTCGCTGTCCATACGGACTCAGGAACAGCCATCNGTCCATACGGACTCGGGAACAGCCATCCAGAATTTGGCTGTAAAATGGCATTAAGGGAAAGCTTCCCTGGCCCCGTGGTTTAATTGAGGAGCGAGTGGACTGGCGTTTGTTACATTAGTTTTGCTTTTCTTTAGTTGAACAGAAGTGAAATTCAGGCCCTGATTATGAATTTCTCTCAAGTAACCTATTAAGACTGGTAAATACTAGATTTTAATTATACAATGTATCATAAATTACTCTTTCTCTTGCTGAATCCACGCAGTGCCTGTCTTGATCTGATCCTTTGAAACCTGCACTATGTTTCTGTGTAGGCAGCTGTGTGTACACTGCAGACAGTCAACAGCAAGTCTGTCCACCGTGCATCTGCTGTGTGGCCTGAACTGGATGGTTGCAGCAGGCCAGACCTTGTTGCAGGTGGTTCTGCTGGGCAGCCAGTGCAGTCTCCAGTCTTTTCTGCTCATAACTCTGCCTCTTTCTTCCCACTTCGGGGTGGCTGTGTCGAGGAAGCCGCAGGCTGGGTATTTGCTTCTGACAAGCATCAGGAGCTCTGGAAGCTGGAGGTTCTTGTCTCTGTTGCCCTTTTTTACTGCCGAGTACAATCTGTTCTGGGACAAGATCGACTAGAATGCAAACAAGATAAGGAAAAATTACCTTTTTGTCCTTTAGTTTTATCTGTTGGAGAGAAGGTCATGTGGGGAGTGGGTAATAGTGTTAGACGTAAGGCTTTTTGTCAAGTGTATAAATGATGTATTGGCATTCTGACAAATCAACAGACTTCTGAGTGCTCTAACAATATTTCTACGACACTTACGAATCAGGTTACTAATATTTTAAAATTAAATACTCTTCCTGATTTAAAATAAAAGATACATTTCTCTTCACAAACAAGAGGTCAAGTAAGTTCCATTGCTGTTTTCTGTTGGCTTATTTTTCACAGTGTTGCATGTCTGCTTTTTTTCATATATTTTTTCCCCATTTGTTTCATATGTACCTAAAAGAAATTACCTGAAGTCCATCCCTCTATATACAGTAGTGCAGATCATTGTTTAATTTTAGACTCCTAATCTTCTCTATTAAAGAGTGAAAGCTTTTACTAGCTTACTGGATGAGGAAATTATTTTTTCCTGATACAAATTTCTTGAAAGACCAAACCTTTCGAATATAATATTTTTTTTGTGTGTGGTGTATTGCAGGATTCATATCCTAAAGTTTCATTTTAGTTTCACCTGTGAGCTCATCATGCCAAAGAAAGATTTTGAATCAAATCATGACATCTCTGCCTTATTGACAGCACCTTTTCTAGTTCCAGCTTACTATTAATTGATGGGGGAATTTTTCTTTAGTGTATGAGAATAAATAATGGAGTGAAGGATGCAAGTTTTCTTCTCAAGTTACTATTTTTATAGCTGTGCAGAGGGACTGTGGGTAGGGTGAATAGACGTAAGGCTTGGTATAGAGCACAGGAGTAGGACCTGCAAGGCCTAACTTGTTTTCCAGTTTCACCATTAGTCTCCCAGTTAACATGGAGAAAGTTGCCTCCTAATTCTACAGCTCACCCTTCCTGCTTGTACACTGGAGATAATGCTAATGCCCTAATAAAACACATCACAACTGAACAGTTGTAGGTAAGAGGGTGTTCTAATTGTTATTTTCTTTTTAAGAGACTTTCTCCTGCAGAATATCTGCAGGCCAGATGAAGCTGTTATCTGTGTGGTAGGCTGCAGACTGCAGGATACATTTCATTTAACATGTACTTTTATTATACATCATATGCTCAGCAGTGGGTTTTTTTCCTTCTCCAAGGAGAAGGAAAGGGAACATAAGAATACAGGAAGGGTCTGGAGAGATAAGTATACTGCAATTTATTTTTGTGCTGCTGGCACTGAATACTGGAGCAGATTTACAAGTGGAATTTGCAGGGAAAGAAGTTATTATTGTCCCCATCTGTAAGGAAAACAGCTCCAGTGATTTGGACCATACAACTTGATTTCAGTTCAGTTTCCTGTTCTGTGCAGGTTTCCTGTATTTCCTTAAGCAAGTCCCTTTTCTGTGCAGTGCAATTCTCCATCTGTAAACTAGGAGTAAATGTACTCTCCTGTGGAGCATGCAGCACTTGTGAAGGTGAGCACAGAAAGCTGGGGGGAACTCTGATGCTACAGCTTCAGAGACAAAGAAGTACAGTGGGTAGATGGATGAGACTTTGGGAAGATGAGAGAAACTTCCAGAACTAAGTAAATGAGCTGAGAGTTTAGACCACCTGTGCTTGGGGCTGGAAGTACTGGAGAAGAACAAACAGGAGACTTTTAGATGAGTGAAGTTTTTGCATTCAGAGATCTCTTGACAAACTGTCTTATGCACAGTTTTTGTGGCCAGTACCCTGATATATAAAGTTACTTGTACAAATTCAATTTCTAAGCAAAAAAAATTCATGCTAAGATGTCATTTGTGGTTTTTTGAGGAAGAATGAAGTTTGTTAAATTTACTGAAAAACCATATGGAGAAAAATAAACCCCATTTGGTGAAATCAAATACTAAGCATTTTCTCAGAAAATATATATTTTTTTAATTAACTTAAGAAATCCTTTATTAAATAATTAGATTCCTTTCACAATAGTGAGAATGAACAGCTTCTGCACTAAGTATCAGTCAAATATTATTTGAAGGAGCTGATACACGATGTATTAAATAACAAAGATGCTGACACAGCCTTAACTGTAGTAGTTCTAATTACTGCGCTGTGACATGGTGCATTATATCACATGGTGTAATTTAGTGTATCTTTCTTTGTCAATGTATTACTCATCAATTTACAAATTACAAATCTTTTATGGGAAGGTAATTCATACTTGGACAGAGTGCTAAACTGATGGAGTGATTTCCTTTTTTCTCAGCCATTGATCTTTCAAACTTTTTCATTTAACCATATTAATCATGTGTATTAGCTAAGCACTGTCATAAAGAATGGAATTTTTCTGTTACTTTCATATTCCTTCTAAATGTTTTTTGGTTTTTTTTTACTTGCTGCCTCTCTCTGTTGCATCGCAGTAATCTATTTACTTAGTCTAATGGAAATTCTTGTTCATAAATTCAAAACAAAGTCAATACTGCAGTGACATGATTTCATAACAGTCTAGAATTTATTGAAACTGTGGGGTGTACCTGAGAAGGGAGTGTACTTAAAATGCCTTTGTATTCTAGAACTGTGCAGTCCAACTTTTTTGAGGTGGTTTCTTTTGCAGACCAGATGTATTTTGGAATTCACTAACACGGTCTATTTAACTGCTGTCTAAAAGGAACTTGTTGTTATTCAAGTGTGTAGTACTGAAGAAAACTACAATCTGTAAACCTGCTGCAGAACACCCTCTCTTCAGAAGACCGAACAGATACCCTGGACCAACATGAGTGCTTAGTTTGCTGTGCTGTGGTTTTGTTGTAGACAGCAATTACTGTGCATAATAAATATCTGGACTCTTTACATTTAAATTCCTGAATGCTGATGAGTTCAAGCCCAACCTAAAGCCTGGCTTGTTTAACCTAGCAAAATGAAGTGTTTCACTTGGGACATCCCCAGGATCAAACCCGGCAGTGGAGGGGAAGCTGTTTAAGCTCAGAGATAATTTAGCAGCAGGATAAATTGTTGTAACCTGTTGAGGGATGTATTTAAGCTAGAATGCTGGTGAGCACTGGAGAGAGTGAATAGTGGAGCCACTCTCCAGTAAGATTAGCAGTGGTGAGGCAGTTGAAGAGCCCAAGAGTGGACACAGATTAGTCTCTGGCAGGGCCTGGGTGGCCTCATTCCCCTTGAAAGTTGGAGACTGTGATTCAGTGTCTCAGATGTTCCCTTTCTGTCTTATTTACTTAAATGTGACTGATGTTTACCTGGATGATTTTAGCCTTAAACATTTAGCTTTTCCTATTTCCAGAAACTAGTGTGGATGAAGGTAGGTGATGCTGACAGTTTCTAATATATTTTTTTTTCTGCCTGAGGCATATTTATTAATTTATTAGAAAAACCTTCCTGTGTAGGTTTCAGGTGCCAACCAAGCAAAATCTCTTTTAAAGCAAAGTATATGCCATTTATGGTTTGTCCTCTGTTTTGCAGGTGGGAGTGAATCCTCCTGGGATAAAGACAAGCTTCAGTCTCCCATTACAACAGGATCACAGCACAGCATTGGTCATCCCACACTGTCAGGGCAGTCGAGCCTTGGAAGTGCACACCCACTCAGTCCTCTCCAGCAGAATCACCTGCTCACCAACAGTACGTACTCTGCTCTTACAAGGGGGAAAACCCCCACCTGGAGTCCTGCTTGGAGGCTGGGAGTGCATTCCTGCCCAGCCTTCTGGGACTGTGGGAAGTGGATGGGAGACACAGGAGTGTTGGTCCTCCCACTGCCCGCATCACGTCCAAGCCACCCACTGGGACTGTCAGTCCTGAACTGACATTTCCATGGCCTGGGCTGAAGGGAAAAATAACCATCAATTTACTTGAAGTTTTAGCTATGTGAGAAGATTCTTTTCCAGGTGAAAATGCTGGCTGCCAAGTAACAATATGAGCCCAGGGATGAATGCAAAATGTCTAATCAGAAGGGAGCAGAAGCAGTCCTTCTGCCTTGCTTTGCCTTCTACCTGCCAGCTGTGGGCAAGGTCATCCACTGAACCCAGCTATCCAAATATAGTGACACGGATAATATTTGTCTATCAAACTTAAATCTTCTCCTTCTCTTAGGGAAGGAGCAGGTGGGAAGCCAGCAGTTTCCCGTCTCCTTTGCACCCAAAGAGGGAAGGAAGGGAAAGTTAACTCCAAGAAAGATGTTCAGGATTAATATTTTAATATGAAGGAGGAAAGTTAATTCTGACAGATGATGATGGATGAAGAATAAAAATCTCACTATTCCTGAGTTCTTGTTATTTGTTTAAACTCTTGATCCTCAAAGTTTTGAAAGTTAGGTTTTGGTGTTAGTTTAAATGGATGATTGACATTTCTGGCTCCTTACATAGTTTTACAAGGGGATAATTCCTTGCTGCCTATGTAGTGCCCCAGACTAGGAATCACTAGATCTTAGGACTCACATTTGCTGTACTTTACCCTTTCATTTTAGATTCTTGTCTAATTCAGTACCTGCTTCCATTTTACATACAGAGCTATTGTGTTCTTTGCTGTTAAAGAAAACTTTAAAGATAGTTTCCAGTAGATTTTGTAGTAGGCAAATCTCAGTGGGCTCTTAAGGGGTTTATTGAATGTCAGACATTATGTCCAATGATTTGCAAGTGCAGGATATGTTTTCTTCATAGTCCTCTGAAATGTTTGACGGATTGTGTCTTAAAACTGGTGATGTGCTGTTAAATTCTGTTTGTAGTTTGCATTTACTTTGCATGTCAATTGGACTTTAAGTAGACATACAACTCAATGTGGCCAGATGGTGTCTGGGAGTTTTGGAACTCTATAGAGTATGAGGAAAGATTATGGGGCTGTTAAGGGAGATACGCAGGGGAACAAAGGCTTATGGATGTGAGCACTGGAGGGGATTGTCAGTATGGTTTAAAGTCAAGGGAGATGTATGTGGGCTTTCCTTATTACCTACCATAATTAATATTGGCATGGATCATCATATAAAATATATAGTGACTCATAAAACATCCCAGTTGTTGATCATGATGTAGTCAAGCTAAACAGAAATCGTGTGGGAGCTCAGAATATCTACAGTTCTGCCTTTTGCAGTGGGCACGGTGGGTTTTACAGCCAAATTGTGCTGGAATAACATAAGCTGTGTCAGTCAGTGCTGTTTGTCATTGTGGGTTCTGCCATACACCAACATGGTGACTGGCCTCATTTACAATTGTTAAGATAGAGCCAAAAGTTAAAAAACTTCTAGAAATACCTAAGTGATGAGCATATGGCTATGACTAGCTATATGATTGTGTTGTTTACTACTTGTACCTCAATATTTTAATGAGACTTTCTAATCTAAACTGTATTTAGAAAAATGATGAGATATTTTGTCTGGTAGAATGAATCCTACTTTTTTATGGAAAAAAAAAATCCCTTTGGGTGCCCAAAGTAGCTCTCTTCAAGTGGTGTCTTCAAAGAATTCTTAAATGCAAAGTAACCTGAAACAATTTTTTGAGTGAGTTGGTGTCTTGGTCTTGCTTTCCACTCTAATCATTACTGAATACAACAAGTAGTACACGTGCTGGAATAGATACTAATGAAACACCAGAATCCAGTTCTTGCTAGAGGGAACATCACCTTACTGGCCATGTCAAGATCTGCACGTTGGGCCATGTGAATTTCATACCTTCTTTAATTGTTTTGTATCCACAGCAGAAGACAATTTTAAGTGGCTTTTTGGAAATTAAAACTTCCAGAAACAGTTTTAATCTCTCCTTATATCTTCCAGTTCACAGACTTTCTGTACAGTGGTTCAGTAGTGTCTGTGGTCCAGCCCACAGCTTCTCGTGTTCAAGAAATAGTGCGATTATAAAAATTTAGTCTGAAATTGCTGTGTTTGTGAACTAATAATAGGATGAGGACTTGGTAGAAGTATATTGTCAGATAGTATTCTTAATAAATATTTGTTTGATGTATTGGAAAACCATGCAAATATCTGCATGTTTGGTGTTTTTTCTTTATTAATAATGAACAAATTATTTCTCTCATTAGTAAGGAGATCACTGAGTTTCCACACTCATTTTGCACAGTTCCTATTGCTAACAGTGTTTTATTTTACAGCTGTATCTTTCCCTAATACAAACCACACAGTCTTTTCTGGAATGCCAAGACAATTAGTCCCTATGTAACATCAAAATCATTAATGCATAATAATACCAGGCTTGACCTGTCAGTGTTCCAGTAGAACATAGACTAAAAGTTAAGGTGTTGGGTTTTAAAGTGAGGAACTGATGCCTGTAAGCTGCCTGTGCTCTCTTTTAGGGATAGACCTGCCCTTCATGATGATGCCCCACCCTCTGCTTCCCGTCAGCCTACCTCCCGCTTCGGTCGCAATGGCGATGAATCAGATGAACCACCTCAACACAATCGCCAACATGGCTGCAGCAGCCCAAATGCACAGTCCTCTTTCCAGGGCAGGGGCCTCTGTTATAAAGGTAAGAGTCATCTGAGACTTACTAAAAATAACTTTTCATGGCCAGCAAAAATATTTACAGTGCTTTGTCAGTTCTCTTTCCAGCTGTGCCCTGTGATAGGATGAGAGGTGATGCTAGCAAGGGGAAACATGGAAAGTTGCACCTCAACAGGAGGAAAAAATTCTTCCCTGTGAGAGTACCAGAGCCTGGGACAGGCTGCCCAGAGAGGTTGTGGAGTCTCCTGCTCTGGAGACTTCCAAGCCCCACCTGGCTCTGTTCCTGTGTGGGCTGCCCTGTGTGTTCCTGTGTTGGCAGGGCTTTGGACTTGAAGGTCTTCATATTTTCCAACCCCTACTCTTCTAGGATTCTGTGACTTTCTTAGGGAAGATAACTAAGAGGCAATGAGCACCCCTGGTCTGCTGCTCCTGATAGTGCTTCAGTCTGAGGAAATACCCACGAGTACAGTCAAGAAGTTAAGATGCTCTGCTTCATCTACAAATCTGTGGTGTAATTAAAACCAGATCCTAACGCTCGCTAGAGGCTAGGGGAATAAATAGGGCTGCATCTGTTAAAGCTCAAAAGCTAGTCCAAGAGTGTTGTTTAAAATCAAACTTGATGTTATATTTAAAAGAAAATGTTACAGACTGTACCAGGAGCTCTAGTGCAGTGCAATTCCAGAGCAGGTTAATAGCAGAGGAAATCATTAGAAGTACCTTAGCAAGTATAGGCTCTGGTAGACACACCTGAATTTCCTTCTGGATGGGCAAAATGTGTTTATTCTTTTTGAAAGGCTTCTGATAGTCTCTTTTAAGCAGGTTGTTAAGAAAATTTAATGCCTGTGTTGAGAGCTGAAGTCCTGCCACACATGAAAAAAATATATGTTGAGACAAGACATTTTCCAAGTAGAAGGATATAGGATCAGTGCTTATGAGGGGTTGGTGCTGTGGGCTTCTCTGAAACAGTACATTGTCTTTTATGGAGCAAAGGTTTTTACTAGTCTTTTTTCTGTTACTCTTCTTTTGTGTCACTTTTCACGGGAGGCATTCACCAGTTAGAGACTACTTGGGATTAAGAACTAGAAAAACCTCTACTTACCACGAGTGTATCTGCACAGTTGTTGTCTGGGCAGGGGAGACGCCGTATTTCTGATGTCCAGCTGTCCATAACTTAGTGCAAGTAAGGAATTGTTAGAAATTAATTGAAGTTCCATTTGTTTCACTCAGTAACCTGTTCTTCAGCTGTTTGGACACCTCTTGAGATAAGCCATGACTCAAATACAGCCTTGAAATATTTGTAGCTGCAAGTAGACTGAAGCTTTGATTATATTTCCACTGCTATCACGATGTTAAAGTGAAGTTTAAATATATATTTGTAAACAATACGAGTTCTTTGTAATATAAACTCCAGGTTTTGCAAGCAGTTAAGTTTAAGGCTGCTCATTAGCAAACCCTTGCTAATGCTGGTTACTCATTTACAGCTATTTTTTCCCCAACACCTTCACTGGAGGATACACAATATCTCCACAGCAACAGTAGGTCTCACTGGCACTCTAGTGGGAATTCTTTTCTCTAAATGATGCAGGGGACAATACACCAGTAGCTAATGTGACAGAGGGAAAGTCTGCATCCATTGCTGTTACCCTCACCCGTCGAGTGATGCAGCACCTTTCATTTCTTCTGAGTGTTGAAACTGTAGATGAATTTTATTACAGAGTATGAGGCTCCTTTTGTCCTTTTCTTCCCTTATGTACAATTATCTAGCTCTGAACGCTGACTAATTGAGATGAAATCCTTCTAAAAAACAAAACAGGTAAAAGAAAAGCATCGCTGCTGCCATTATCTGTCAGCAGTATTACTCCTGTTATATGACATTACTTAAGTGCATTTAGTAAGGACAAAAAATGGCTAGTTCTAGATAGACTGCAATTCCAGCATCATGGTGATACTTCAGATAGGAGCAATGAATCGAATCTGGCGAGTATCTATTTCCATACCCTGATGACTAAAATACCACTTGGCCTGGTTTCTATAGGTGTGACAATCGGCTGCTTTCTAAAGGTTTTGTATGAAGTCATTATGCTTTTTATATCACGTTTGCCATTTAGAAAGAAGCTGTTCTACCAAGATATGCATGATCAGCAAAGGTAACATTTAGTGCTCCAGAAAGAAATGTCATAACTATGAAACTTGATTTCTTCCTGACAGGAACACTATAAATTAGGCAGGCACAATGGCCAGGCTCACAAAACCTTCTTAGCCATCTATATTATCTGATCTGATGTGATTATAGCAGCACCCAGCAGCAGTGCTCTAGCTACGAGCTGTGCCCCTGTGATAAATCTAGTCTTTCAGGGATTTACGTGTTCTGAAAGAGCTTGCTTCTCTGGAAACTTGGCTCAAATGCTTCTGAAGAATCTGTATCATTGAGGGTCTCATCTGGCAAAACTCATCTTTGATGGCAACACCGACTTCACCACTTCTCCCTCCGCATCTGCTCTCATTAGTTCTGGGATTTTTTTCCAGGGCTGGATGAACTCCACAGTCTGGTTACTGGCCTAGGTGTAAAATACCAGTCTGGGGTGGAAGTTAGCTGAAGTACACTTGAATCGTGGTTTAGGCTCATAACAACAGTGACTAAATGTACTATTTTCCTGCCATCCAATAACTTTGTACCTGAAACTCAGAAAAATCTCCTTAGTGTCAGTATTTTTCAGGTCCTCAGAAACAAAGTTTGAATGAGCCCTTTAGATGTAAGAGAGGATTTTTCATGGAGGTTTATAGAACAACTCAACTCCAGAGAGCAATACATGACATTAAGATTTTTATTTTACAGGGGACCTATAATGAATATGACCAATTATGAAAGAAATGAGTATGACTTAACACACATTCACAGCATATTACAGTTTCTTGTAAAGGAGCTCTTTCCGTGCTCCTCTTGCTTATGTCTCATCCTTCTTCCTGCATCTCTTCACCTTCTTGTTGTTCTTTATCCCTTTCCTTCTGGCTCTTGACAACCTCTCCCAAGCCCCCGAGAGATGTGCTTCTCCTGACTAGGAATATTTCTGCAAATTGGATTCCTGCTGTCCATTTTTCTTCTGTCATCATTCCCTCATGCTTGCTGTATTCATACTTTTCTCTTATTCTTTTTCCTCTTCTCCGGGTCCCAGGAATAATGGCACATTTTTTTGAAGGCAGCTGGAAAACCCAGAGAAAATAAAATGTAATAGAAATGCTTTCTTTCAAAACAAACAAAAACCCAGAACTCCAAACACAAAACAACAACAACACCACACACAACCAAAAAAGCTTCAAAGTATTCTTATTTTTGTATTTGAAATAATCTTTCTTTCAGGAGTTCACACTGATGTACTTAGCAACAAACCAAACCCCACCCCCAAAAAAAGGGGAAAATGGACATTTTAGGTGAGGTACAATGTTTTCTTCTGGAAGGGAAATTGAAAGCTTGTGCTCTGCGTGAACTCTACACAATTTCTGTCTGAATATTTAGTCTACTGCTAAAGAGAACAAAGCATTATTTGTACAGTGTGATCTGGACACACAGCAGAGATTTTGGAAGCTCTTTTCCTTTGTCTTCCATTCTCTTGGTTTTGTGGGATTGTTAAAGCATTTGTAAAGGATGTATATGACATGATTTTAAATTCCCTAAAGAGAATACAGATGGGCTGTGTAATTATTGCTGAGAGGTGCTATTTTCTGTGTGCTCTACAACTCATATTCTTAATATTTACCTGACAGCCAGAAAAATGTGGCCATCTTGGAATACTCTGAAACAATTCTTCTCAGTATAAACATATTTCTTGTTACAGAATTTAGAACATTTAATTTCATCTCTCTCTGTGCATTCAGTTCTTTCTGAATTGTTTTCAGAATATTACAAGATTGATAAAATTAAAACCTCCCTAGAATTAATGTTACATTTCTCATTATTACATTTATTCCGTAGCATTTCATAGCATGTGTTTACTGCTGGCACCTTACTGCTGATATGGCTACTAGAGTATGCTAGGGGAATGCCATGTGAGACAGTAGTTTAAGTTTCCTCCTTCTAAGACATTTTTGTGGCTGTATCTGTAGCAAAGGAGAAGCAACTGCACGGTTTTGTATCTTTTGATCCACTGATACAGAGAAACTGCTGTGTTGGGAGATGTTCAAGTCCCTGCAAATTACTTTCAACATCTTCCTCATCTCCCCTCTTTTGAAGGTATGCATGTCCCTAGGTTAAACAAGAAGCTAGTTCAATCAATAAGCAGTGAATACTTATTTTAAACTTGCAAGTGGGAAAAAATACAATAAGAAGCAAGTACATCATCTTGCAGAGCTTGCAAGGGAATATTGTTAGGCCAGGCACATACTCGCTTTTAGTTCTGGCTCAGATGTTTTTAGTATTGGCTTAGTCATTTGCATTTGTACTTAATAACTAATATAGCTATAAAGTAGATTAGATATAGCATTACCATCATTAGCCCTGGGAGTGCCTGCCTTTCAGTCAGTGGCAGCACTGGGTGAAACAATCCAGAGGAGGGCTACAAGTAGAAAGTTTCCACTGCAGGAGCCTTTCCAGTCTTGGTTAATATTATACTTCCAGAATCAGAGTGAAATGTAAAGGTGAAATCTTAATACACGAGTGAAGGTTGCTGCAGTTAATTGAAGAAATGGTGAAGAAGGCAGCTCTGGTTTGGCTGTTCACCAAAACCATCTGATTAGCTGTGGTTTTCTGTTTGGCTGAGCAGCTGGCAATTAATGAATTGATAGGAAGTAGCCACGAGGTAATGGAATTAGCAAATGAACATCTGGTATTAAAAATCAGTAAATGTAGAAGAGTTTTTATCATATCTTAAATTTGGTGGGAGAGTAATTGTCAGTTGACTACAACTGAAACTACTATATGTACCCAGTGGAAAATAAAGGCATTTTAAATGGCAAAGTATGTATTTTAAGTGAATGACTTCCCAATGCACTGTAAAAGATGAATGGGATCCAGCTGGCTTTCAGACATACAAGTCCTATCTTAGTTTTTAGACCAGCTGTTTACCTTGTTCACCTCCAGTTCTTACAGCATTTGGAGATATTCTGAAACAGCTCAGAAGACCATCAAGTCATCCATTCTCCTTGCGTGTGCCCATTTCCAGAATGAGATGATTCAAAATAGAAACCTAACCACGGTTGTCTTGCCCAGAAGGAGCAACTCTTAACCATTGTATTTCTTGTCAGCTGCTGCCCAGCATCATTTCAGATTTAGCACAGCTCCTGCTTTACTGTGTCACGATTACAATTTTTCTTTGGAAAGCCTGAGTGCCAATCCTCTATCGCTTTTCTCAGTAATGCATTAGCTAAGGACTGTAAACTTTAGAACGTTATTAAAAATGTACTTGTTACTAGAATTCAAATAGTATTGGTATCATCTAAGGTCAATTGGAAAGAAATATGTGAGTGAAATTGTGTTAACTTTTCTTATTCTCTCTGCCTGGGGATGGACTTCAGCCAAGCAGATAGGAGCGGCGATTTCACAGACATGAAATTGTGGTAGCTTAGGATAGGAGGTGAGGAGGTCTGCAGCCAGTCTACTACCCCTCCAGAGAAAGGAGAATCTGGTTTCTAGTGGGTTTGGTTTTGGTTTGTTTTTTTTTCTAACTGCATAGTCCATTTTGAGAATCTCAGTGGTGATATGGCAAGCTCTGGGAGATGGAGTTGTGGCCCAACAAACATTGCAGTGGGGAACTCTGGTGCAAATTTATGTTGGAAAATTTATTCTGCCACCACCTGTGAACTCTTTATCCAACATGGTCATCAGCTCGGAATCTTTCTTACAATAGTAGAAAACTCTAGTCTAGACCTGAAGGCAGTAGAATCCCCATTTTTCCTCCTTCTCCATTTCTTTAGTGAGGTTTGGTGAATTCCTGCCACTGCTGAGTCCCACAGAGTACAGAAGCAGCACCTCAATTAGATATGAAATATCAAGATAAATGTCTGAACAAAATATCCAGGACTTGAACAAACTTCCAAAACTTGCTTGTCAGCAGTGAAATGCCATTAAATCCTCTAGGAACTCATTAATAGATTAACATTTGGAAGAGTAATTACAGCTAGATTAGAACTAAAAATAAAGGAAAATCCAGCAGCATCATTTCTCTAAACTCTTGACACAAAATGAGGATCAATACTATAAAAAAAAAATCATAGGTAAGGAATTAAGGTCAAGATGATTATGTCAAAAGTAGGTAAGCTCTTCATATATATTTCAAATAAAACTAGGGTGGATGCAACTGTTATGTAGTGTTTCATGTTATTTGTGTGGAATACTACCTCACGGGGGAGAAAAAAGGGATATTGAGGTGAAATCAAGGATATATCTGGAAATTGGATGAGTTGATGACTTCAGTGCCGTTAACCTAAATCACAACTAAAATTAACAATGTCAAGCTTTGTAGCCACATTTTCTGAGCCAAAGCAAGACACTGATCTTTAGTGAGACAGAAATATATTACCCTTCAAAAGGATTAAATACTGCAAAAGTCTTTTTTGAGAATTTATGTTACAGCTCTGCAAAGGGAAGAGAAAAGAGAAGATAAAGTAGGTACTGTAGTTAGATAAATAGGTGAGAGCTTGAGAAATGTTTTAATTCTTCACAGAATTCCCACAATCTGTAAATTTTATATATATAATTCATTCCATTATAACCTGGAATGTGAATCTTGCAAATTTATGAAATACAAATAGGGAAAATAGGACTTTATTTAGGAATGCTTCTCTATTTCCACGAGTGTACCTACTGTAGAACCAGCCTGCAGAGCAGTGCACTGGTGGGATCCGAGCTATTTTCAAATCATAAAATGCATGAAAAGTAAAAATGTTGTAAAATACATAGACAACAAATAAACTTAAGTCATCAACATGTAAAAAAAAGAACTAAAAAGGAGGAAAAGGGGAAAAAAAAAGAGTTAAGGTTTTAGATTTGCAATTTTCCTATTTAAATGCCCTCATTGATTTGTTACAAATACTGTTAACCCTGTGTTTGGAAAATGGTGAGGACATTATCACTTGTGTTCTCATTTGTAATAAAATAGATTAACTTGCTGTGAAATTTTAACTAGGCTGAGACACAACAGTAGCTACCTAATGAACCAGAGCACATTGCTGTTAAGTAGCTAAATAGATGCATACTGATTACAGGACTGAAAAATGGATCTGTTTACTTGCAAAAAAGAGTCTGTTCATAGTGTTATTCATTATAGTAGGAGAAATTCAGCATTACATTTCCACACGAACATTTAGGAATAGGCAGTTTCTGGATCTGTATGCAGTCCTACATGATGATGCTCTGTCCTCAGTTGTGGAGGATACAGACACAGAGGAAATTTCAGCTGCTTTGTGGCTTGCAGGGAAGAGTGGATCTTCCCTTACATGTAAATTTTTGTAACTGGTGAGACAGTAGACGACATCAACTGATTCTCTTAGAAGGTGATTCACTGCGTGATTAAGAATGACATTATTATCTGACACTTTTATTCCTGCCTGAGCATTTCAAACCAAGACCCTGAGTTTGAAGGCCAATTACTCGAAGCAGAGATTATTTTATAGCAAGAGACAATGGGAAATGCAGTTACCAGAAGGAACTCAAATACTTTGCTTTTCCAAATCATCAGCTTTTGAATTGCTCAGATAACTCCCATTTAAGATGACATATATGGCTGTTTGTGTGATAGCAAAGTGTTAATTCATAGTCGTATTTGTTCATGGGGTTTCTTGCAGAACAGTTGGCATGTCCTCTCCTTGGCTCTTCATTTTCATGGTTGCAATAGACAATGAAATTTACTTAAACTACGTACTCTTCTGTAAAAGGAATCATTTCAAAATGATATCTTAATTGTAAATTGAGTACTCTTTGCAGTACAAAGAGGGGAAACAGTGCCAAAGAGGTCTGTTAAAACTGAATTCTAGGCAAATAAAATTACAGCCAGTTACAGCCTCTTGGCAGTAACTTATTTGGAAGGTATTATTTACACCAAGGCAAAAGACACGCAGTATTTATAAATGACTATATGGATATGGATCATCATTTATTTAGGAGAATAGTTTTTGGCTAAGAATGGGACTTCAGAAAGTGATTTAATAAGCAGCCCATCCCCAACATAAGTCATGACTTTTTTACTCCTCAGCTCATTTCAGCAACCTCTAAACCCACTCTTCTGGAGCTGGAGAAGAAGAAAACACGAGATCTTTTTTAAATCATTTACTTAGGCTTTTTCCCCCCATAATTTGATTTTTTTGTTGTTGTTGTTGCTTAAAAACATTCACTTATCAAAATTTTAAGAACTTGTGATTCACCATAATAGATTCATACCTGTTAAAACTTTAATAAACATTTTTAATTAGCATTTAAAAATACCGCAATTAAAAGTCTCCCTTAAAGATTTATTAGTTATCGTATGTTCATTAAATAACAGATAATTAGTGGAAGCAGATCCATCGAGGATTAACAGCTATGTAATAGATACACATCTGTTACATGATTTTGAGGCTCAGTTGTTATTTAATGTACAATAACTATCCTATTAAAAACACATTCGCTGCAGCGTTTATCAGCTGGTGTGACTGGAATGGGCAAATGCCACCCCTTGCCATCAGGAGGATCCAATCTTACATTCCCTTTGCATCCTTCTCCAATGTATCTGTAAATATGAAGATGAGTGTGGTTTAGAGAGATGGTTTTAATGCATAACAGAATATTCTGAACATGTCACTACCTGACAGTGCTTTAAATGAATTGCCTCAATAGGATGTGAACAGAAGCTATTGTGCTGGGTATTTATAATGGAGAAACTATTAGAATCTACTGTTCTCTTCCTAAAGCTTTATTATTGATTTAGAATACTGTCTAGCAAAACCTGCATAAAAAGTTCACATGCTGTTGAACTTATTTTCAAAAGCTCATGGTAAATCACTACCAGGTAGCAAGGTTGCAGACCCCTGATGAAGAATCGTTGAGAATGGGTGAGAAAGGCAGGAAAATTGTGAAGTCTTTCATAGAATACAGTCATTAGGGTTGGAAAGGTCCTCTAGGATCATCGAGTCCAACCTTCATCCCAACATCTCTCTATCCATTAGACCAGAGCCTCGAGTGCTGCATCCACTTGTTTTTTAAACACCTCCAGGGGTGATGACTCCACCACCTCCCTGGGCAACCTGTTCCAGTGCCCAACCCCTCTCTCAGTGAAGAATTTCTTCCTAATATCTAATCCAAACCTCCCCTGATGCAACTTGAGGTCATTTCCTCTCAGTTTATCATTAGTCATTTGGGAGAAGAGACCAACAGCAGCCTCACTACAACCTCCTTTTAGGTAGCTGTAGAGAGCAGTGAGGTCTCCTCTCACTCTCCTCTTCTCCAGACCAAACAATCCCAGTTCCCTCAGCCTCTCCTCATCAGGCAGGCTTTTCCAAACCCCTCACCAGCTTCATTGCCCTTCTCTGGACCTGCTCCTGCACCTTTGAGACAGCTTCCCCAGATTACAATGGAATAATGATTTTTAAAGAGGTGGGGGACAAGAGGATCTCCCTTTTATTCAGGGTGAGGAGGGAAGCCCTACTTCAGTTCTGAGTTTCCACAGGGAAAACCGATTTCCAGGGATGAGGGCAATTCCAAAGATGCAATTTCTGGAATTCTGGAAATTCAAGCATCTCTTGGTTAGTGTTTCTCCATTGCTTCTACATGTTCAAGGACTTGTAGTAGGAGATCTAAAACACAGAAGGGATTTTTAAGATAAGAACATCTAGAGTATCTCAGGCCATCATCTGTCCCTTTGAGAAGAGTCTCATTTTTGGTTGGCCTTGGGAATTGGAATGAAGAGAACTGGAACTGCAATTAATTAAAGGTTCTACATGTGGAATCACTGGATGGGAAGGGATCTCAAGTGGTCATACCATCTCTTGCTTTTTCAGGACAGGATGGATTATTACTTATGCCATATTTGTCTACCTGTTCCTAAAGGTTTTCACCAATGAAAACTCTGTGCCATCTTCAGGCAATCTGCAATCTCAATACATAAAACTCCAGACTTTTGTTTTGTTAATTTTTTTTACTTTCTTACCCTTTTTTGATCTTGTCAAAGCAGTAGGTATTTTTAAATTGGAGGCTAATACCAAAGTTTCTTGTGTAAATATAGAAATTTGCAGGCACATCTTTATTTGTGTTTATCAGTGATGCTTTCCAGGCTAAAGTGAAGTTCTTACCAGTGCCACAGCTTTTAAAATTTGCCTGAGCTCTAATTTGAGAATTTATTAATGGAACTTATTCAGGTACACATTCTAGTGAGAATGATCAGTACTGCAGATTTGACTGCGTTTAGTGACAGCTCAGTCCAAATCTAAATTATTTGCAATGTTACTCTGATTATATCAATTTTACTCTATGCAGAATAAAAGTAGTTTGTGAAAACAACATGAAAGAACATTTTTCACGTTTGCATGTGTGAAAAAGTTAGAAAACAGAGTTACCAAGAAGGCAAAAAAAAAAAGTAGCATTGCCTATGCCAGAACACAACGGATGGAGCTGTGCCCAGATGCATTGCATGGCTCTGCTACATCCAGTGGTACTCTTTGGCCATAGGAGGCTATACCTCTCTTTCCATGTGAATTCTGTTGACTGTTTATCTCAGACCATTTATTACTGGTATTTTAGCCAACTTCATTTTTTTTTCATTGAACTTCAGTGAAGTTCATGAATCAAATTGCACAGACCTTGTTTTATTTCTCTTTGAAGGAGAGGATCCAAGACAGCCCTTCTCCAGCTCCCTCTCTAGAAGACAGCCAGCGGCCTGGGAGCCACGCTTCCTCCCACCAGAGCAGCAGCGTTTCCAGCTCGCCATCCCAGCTGGACAACACACCGGACAGAATTGGTTAGTGCTCTGCAGCCTCAGGTCCCTTCACAGTTACCTCAAGAGTTCTGGAAGTTTGTTGAGGGAAATATTTCTTTGCTGTGAAACTCGGGAAAGCACTTCCTTGTGAAAAATGCCCAGAAAGTTCCTCACTGGAGTTTGTTTTGTTAGATTCATCGCTGTGCAGAGCCCAGCAACTCAGGTTCATTCTGTGCCAGTATCCACCCATGCACAGGTAGAGCAAGAAAGTGCCTCTGAAGGCACCTGGAACTGAAAAATAGGAGGATATCTTTTCTTCATATGTATGTCAGAGAAGTCACTGATTATGTGATGACTTTTCTGTTCCAAAAACCTCCCCATGGCCACACGTTCCTTCATCACCGCGAGGCTGAGGGCTTTCTGATTTTTTTATTTCGGTCTCTCCACCACAGCTTTCACAGCCTGTGCACTATCGATCTTGTGCTTAAAATGCTAATTCAGGCTACAGGAAGTTCAGGTCCTATTCTTGGTGCTTCCAAGAGGGATCTAGGGCAAGTCAATTAACATCTCTTCACGTCACTGTGTGTCAACACTGTTGTCTTCACCGTGACTGGAGCCCAGGCAGGCATTGCTGAGCTAGATTTAAACTACAAAAACAGTGCAGTCCGCGTAAGTCGGCGTAGACTTCATGTAGACTTCACTGCCATCAAATAACTGCTCAGCTGCTGGCTGGGAGTTTGTGGTTTTGACTCTGGTCCATGGAGCAAGTCACTACATAGCACAGCTGGCTCTACACAAACCAGTCAATATGAATTATTTTGCCTAAACCTATGTGCACACAGGGCAGAGAATAAAAAGAAGATTCCCCTCAGCTTTTTCCTATATAAAATAGGGCTAGAAGTACACACAACCAGAAAAGTAAGGCTGAGGGCTTTCTGAGAAAAAGGGACTTTTGGCTTCACCGTATGATTCAAAAGTGATTTGGCTTGTTTTATTACTACACGTAGCATATACTGCAAGCCTGTGAGCTCCAGAAAAGTTGCTGAAAGGTTTTTAAAGCAAACTAGGTTTAATTTTTTTGAATCAAACATTTATCTGCTTAATGTTTAATAATGTAAATATGTGTACATATATTTTGTGTATATATAAAAATATATATTGCAATTTATCTATATAAAAATATATATAAATATATATATACACTACTGCAATTTCAAAAAACCCCACATTTTCCCTAAAATATGGCAATAAGTTTTTAATAAGTGTCCTTCCTGCAGCAACTTCAAATTCTGTAATCAGTCAATTGCAGAGGCAAATGCTTTAATCAAACAAGAACAAAGACGACAGGCATCCTGAAATCATAAACTCCAAGACTCTCACTGATCTTGCAGGTCATAAGTAAAGAATTTTATTCAACACTACAGCATATTATTTTTTCACTGTCATCTCTCAACTTGGGTTGCTATCTGTCAATCTGGATTTTTTATTAAGCTTGCTGTTTTATAGATAATTACTATTACTTAAATCCTGAAATGTATTTTCCCCCAAAATGATTTCTATAAAGTACTTTTCTAATTAGTTAATTTGAACATTTCCATTTATCTCAGCAGTAATTTGGGTTCTATCTAAGCATCTTTTTTAATCAACTTGAGCAAATTTGCTTTTGCTGCATATTTTACTTGGCTCTAAGGGCTGGACTAGGACAGTGAAGTGGTTGACCATGGACAACAAAAATGGATCAATTGTGGATAACAAAACTGTCTTAGAATTCAGAACGTAGAACTTACATACTATAAATATAGTGTCAAAATATTAGAAAAAAGGAAATAAAATTTAATATTTTCCTCTCTTCTGATGTTGGTTTTTTTTTATGGATAGTGTTATTTAGCTGTGCACTCTGATTTTTTTTTTTTTTATGTTTTTTTTTTTTAGCTATGCTGACCAACAGCAGGGAAGGAGAACTCATTGATCAAGAAACTGGGACCAGCCTAAAAAAAATACAAAAGGAGAAAGGTAAAATAACAGACTGTCTTCCACCTGAGGCATTTAGTTACACTAATTATGAGTTTTATTCCTTTTTCTACTGTTCTGCATATGCAATGGCATTGCATTATAAATTTAAGAGAGCTAAGTGCCTAATTGCAATGAATAATGTATCCAGTGAATTTACATGGCGTTCTCCTTAGGAAGTGTAAACAATCAGATCTTTGCTTCTCTCTGTTGATTCAGCGTGGGGCTAATATTTTGCCGGTCTTTTGATTCAATTATTTATGAAGTTCCTAGCAAATATTTTGATTAGTCACATGGTATTGTAGCTTTGCCTCCAGGGGATGTGTATGCAGACTACTCAAATGCTGGTACATAGGTGAGGGAAATAAGCCAGTTTGGGGGTCTAATAGTAGAACTAAATGACCTCACAAGCGAGAGGCAGCAGGGGAAGAAGTGATGTTTGTAGGCAAGGAAGTGCCTCCTCTACTCAGTTCTCCCTGCAGGGACTGTCGGGTGGGTACTGGAGCAAGGGAATCCACTGGTGTCTGCAGGTAAGCCCTGGTTTAGTGACAGAGATCACATGGCATCTGTGGCTGCTCGTCGAGGAAGAACAAGCCATTTTGTTTCCATGCAAATATGACAAAAAATACAACGTATTAATAGATGAGAGGTTTGTTCTGGCAGTACCTACAGAAAGCACCATGCAAAATGAGTGCCTACGGGAAAAAAAAAGATGGAATGGAGTTAAAGAAATAAAAGAAAGCTAAAGGTAAGTGAATACTGGAACACTACTGTAAAGGCATATACTGAGGGTGATATTAAGGTTTCGGGTTGAAAAAGATGGAAAGGAGATGAAAGAGAAGGAAGTGACCGAAAGAGAAGGCAACTTAAGCTAAAAAAGGTACTTAGAAGTCCACTGTAAATAAGAACATTCCATCATGTGTGAAAACACAGGCTGATTTATACTTTGAGGTGATTTTCATGTATTTTCTGAGAAAGTTAAAAAGAAGTTATACCCAAAAGAGAATTTGGAGGCTCCATGTGCCCTATGTTCTAGAGTTACATAAAATGTGAGCAGATTCCTGATTTTGTATCGTCAGCTCTACTGATCTAGTCGTGGGTAGGAAGAGCCTTATCTTCTGGGTTCTTGTACTCGAATCTCTCTTCTTGAAAGCAGAAGAAGCTGTTTTCAATTCATTGGTTTCTCTAGGCATTTAAGCACTTTCCTCATGAACCCCAAAAGAGCTTTTTCATGTCATTCTGAGGTAATTTTCTGTCTGGATCATTGTGCTTAAATCCTTCCCTCTTGGCTCCTGTTGGCTTTTACAGACCAGCACCAGAGGCTGAACAGTTATCAACCATCCCTTCATTCCTAAGATTAAAAAATTACATTTCTGTAGTAATTACATAGGTGTTTCATCTAAACATTGACAAGTGTAGTTGATTTGAATTTGGTTGAACTGTGCATGTTTTCTTGCCACATGTTTAGTCATTTTTCAGCAAAACAATTCAATCTCCTGTGGGGTTCAAAGATGCAAATCATGTAGCTCTTGGTAGCAGCGCTCCTGTCACTCAAGATGGATGGTGGAGGGTACAGTTTAAGAATCAGAAAAGACAATTCAGAAATTCCAAAAAGCGTGAAAATTATTTGAACCCCACCACCTGTGAACCCAATTCCCAGGCTCCTATAATTCCTGAACGTTCCTGGTAACGTGTGCAAGATCACAAAGATCTGACACTAACATTTTGTGTACCATAATTCACGTTAAGATTAAAGTTGGATAGGTTTATTCATTTTCCAGTCTACGTTTTTGCACGGTATTATCTTTCTTTAATTGATTATGTATTGGGAAATGTGTCTTTATACATGTGTTGCTTCTGCATGCACTTAGCAGGATTTTTCTTGGATGAATTTAGAGTTCAGAGATTCATCTGCATTAGAAAAAAGTGCTTCAGAATCATGGGATGTTGTAAATTTTAAAGTTTCTGAGTTTTGACTTGGTCTGTTCAGGTCAAGCTGTTTTTCTGAAAACAATGAGAAATTACATCTTTTTGTTGAGTAAAGATATATTTTTCAAGTAATGCCACAGTTCCAAAACTAAAACCTTTTAATGAATCACAGAAAGGTAGGAGTTGGAAGGGACCTCTGGAGATCATCAAGTCCACCCACCCTGTCAGAGCAGGAACATGATAGTGAGACAAATACTGACATTTTGAAGGCACCAACATCATACATCCAACAATTCCAAACTGATTTTGCATTTGACAGTGTAACAACCTTTAGTTACAGTTCCTGTAGGAAGCTCTGGTTTGTAGGACAGAGGTACCCAATAACTGCTGGACTGCACCAGGAAGACAGAGGCAGTCCTGAGCTTCTGAAAATCCCCAGCCTGCGTGTGCTGGGCCTTTCTGTCACCCCCTACAATGCTGTTACTTCTCAATAATTTGTCTCACTCCTGTACAGTGGATTCTTTGTTCCTAATACTGTTGTTATTCTCTTGTCTGTAATTATGTTGGGCTGTGGTGCACCTCATATGGTGGATGTCTTTTTACAGTCAGATGTGGACAGGCACTGAAGAGTGTGATCTGTACTGGGTTGTTCAGCAAAAAATATACATGCAATTTGTATACAGACCAAGCTTTGTTTTTCAAAGCCTGCCATGACTTGTACTAAGGCAAAATACAGTTACCATGGAAAAGATTTTCAAAGTTATTAAGAAGGAATGTAGTTAAAATAAAGGTATCAACATTTATTAAGTATGACAAGTAAGCGGTTTATACAAGCGTGGCAAACATATGTTTTCACATCTGTTTTGAGTAATATCATCATGATTTTAAAAATGATTTATAGCTCTGCAGGCCATAAAATGCCAGCTTTGCTGTAAGTTGGAAGTTTTCAAACAACAAAGAAATTATTGAAGGCATACATTGAATGCGTTTTTGTGTTACACACCTTGATATAACTTTATAAATCTGAGCCCTCTGTAACAATTAAGATAGCAACAAATGAGAATTAAGTCACTAAAATTAGCAGTAGTACTACTTATGTGAAATCTTAGTATAAAACTCAAGAAAAGTTATTGTAATGATTATAGACAAATACTGTGATATCCCTCAGGATCCACAGTTTTTGTTTTCCGTGTCCCATTTTAAGTGATCTCAGCACCAGACAAAAATGTGCCACTTTGTTCTCATCAAAGTGATTTCAAGGTAATTAGGGCTGAGAAGAATACGGCTAAACAGTTTTTTCTTTAAAAGATAGTTAACATGAGGTTGTTCCAATTAGGTTGAGCTGTTTGCATATGTTGACGGGGCCAAATTTACAGATTTAGTGGCTGTCTCAGTGGGGAGGGGCTAGAGCCCAGTTACAGATTGTACCTTGAAGCTTTTTGAAGGAGAAATGCCATTAAATTGTAATTCCCCTGCATCCTTTCATCATCTTTTTAAGAAGTATGGTCAAGACTAACATTAGAGCACAACAAAGCCAAACATCTTTATAGGTCTGCGGTTGGGTTTGTTTGTTTTACATTTATTTTTTGTGTATATTTATATACACACAAAATGTATGATTATGTTTTAATCAAGCATCTTTAACTGTTGTGGTGCACAAGCATTTTGCCTGTGCATCCATGTCAGGGTGGGAGTGAAAACCATATCAAGAGTAATCTGTGCTTAATTTTGAAATTGCTGATGAAGGGAAGCAGGCAGAAAATCCCCCACAGAACATAGCCCCAAATGTTTACAGAAACTTAAACATAAATTCTTCCTGCCTGTGCTTACTTGCGATGTCTGGTTTTAAGCAGTTACATCTTCCCTGCACAATTGCTCACAAAAACTAAACTTTAAATTCATCTAGTTCATTGTATATCCTGGAAAAAATCTCTATTGTATGGGAAAGGATTGTGTTTGACACAGCCCTGTATAGGCTTCATAGAAACCTCCATATGAATTCTGGCTTTAGGAAAGTTCAACGAGCCAGAAAAGAATTTGGCCATGCCTTCTGGTCGGATTTAAATGCCTGTACAATTATTCTGTTTGACTGCATGACAAGAAATATTTCAAACTCCTCATATGGGATGAAGTAATAAAAGGCACTGGCCCAATCCTTGCCACGGTGAAATCAATGGGAACGTTTGTGATGTCTTCAATGGGCACGGAGCTGGGCTAAAGCCTGATATTCTGGAGGATTGCTCCCTCAGCCAATACTGCTGGGGATTGTTCCAGATGGGCAGGACTCGTGGGCACTGGGGCCCCACGGCGTGCTCTGACCCGCTGCTCACAGGGGTGTTTGGGACACTGGAGCAGTGCTGGAGTAAAATATCACAGGAAAATTTCATAGAAGACCTCTATCTTCAGACTTAACCAGTGTTCCAGCAGGGCTTGAGTAGAAATAAAGACTGAGCTTGTTGAGAAAGTGATTTGCTCTGAATTTCCCAGAGCCGCTCAGTAGCGGTGCCCCCTCCTTTAGCCCAGTTGTCTGCATCCTCAGAGCAGAAATCTGGACTCAAGGGCTGTGTCTCGTGTGCCCAGTAGACGGTAGTCTCCAAAACTCTACATCTGGCAGCTATCCCTTCTCTGTTTATTATAGAACACCTTGCCCTTTATTGCTCCAAGGAAATAGGAATTTTGCATCATTTCTGTCAGCCGAGTGAAATATTTTCAGATGGCCAGAGACTACGGTAATGAAAGAATAACTATATTTATTTATTGTATTTCATTAGCGGAAAAGAGGTTTTCTGCTGTTTAAATTAATCATTGCCAAAGGACTGGGTTACTCACGATGTGAGGGGAGGAGAATGAGCAGGTGCAGAACACCTGAAACAGCAACAGGCCCCGGTGCTGGGGGTGTCCTCCAGAGAGAGGACTTTTCCAACAGTTAATCTGAAAGCATCCAGATGGAGAGCGCAAGGAATAAGAAAGAGAACTAAGAGTACGAAGCTGTACCACGCAGCGTGTATACAAAGTACATGAGAGGTGCCAACACTTCAAATGTTCACCATGCTGTTTCTTTGACGTATCACTACTTGCATGTTAAAGCTATAATGAGAAAAAAAAAGCCATTTTCTTCACAAGTGTGCTCCTCTTGTGACACATGAAAAGCTCCCCAAACTGGCAGTGAAGTCATGTTCCTTTGGTAGCTGTGTGTGCGTGCTCCAGACCCAGGGGCCATTAATTGAGCAGTGGTTGCAGTAGTACATGGGTTTAAAGGTTGCAAGGGTTTCTTTTTCCAAAGTCCTGAAGTGACATGCGCAGTGCAAATGTTCACTGGAAAATTCAGGGATATTTTTGCAGTTTCTGTCCTCTGAGAATACTGAGCGATAAGAAGCACAGTGCTCTATTCTGGGTAAAGGCTTTTTCCACAAGGTTTTTCTGTTGTTAAATTTAACCTGCATGCAACTGAACTGACAACTGTGAAACTGGTGGCCTCGGAATAGACCTTTTGTCAGTCAATCAGTCTAGAAAAACCAAAACCCTAAACCCATGAAACCTGGGCAAACTCATATTGACACTTAGATTTAGAATACATGTAAATAGAAAGTAATGGTCAAGCTTTAATTTTTCAGGTGTCTGGAGGGATACCTTTATGATTGTGTGTGTAACCGTTGCTCAAACATACATAAATACAAGGGCAGTTAGACAAGAGAGATTAATGAAGTGTTCCAAGGTCACATCTTTCACATTAAGTTTATATTAAATCTTTATTTGCAGAATCATTTTAAAGAATGCATTTTTTTCTGGATAGTAGAATACCTGCTTTGTAGCTATCTTGGCAGATGGACCAAGACAGTTCCTTACATTGATATTTAATTTATTAATATGTTTTATTTATTAGATTTCACTGACTTTAATCTATTGCTGTCTAACACTACAAATTACAGGTCTATATAAACGTGCTGAAGTAATGAAGTTTTTCTTTTAGTATTTCTAGTAAGGTATTCATATAAATCCGTGGAATAAAATGGGCAAATAAGAATGAAATAAGGCAGAAATAAGGTAGCTGCTTTCCAAAGCCAGGCTGTCTCTTCAGAGTTACCATTTCCCCTCTTCCTCCAATACTGTGAATGCAGTTTTAGCTAGGTCCATCATACTGTGCTATATCAGCTTTGAAGGGCATAAAAAGGGGTGAAAAATCACTGCTTGGCACCCAGTGACCTAGGAAAGCTTTTAGATTAGGCCCAGGAATCTTTTCCTTAGAGGGAGCACTTGTATTGAAACATACCCTTTGAATTCCCTGATTCGGAAAACCTCCGATGGAAAGTCGTTAACCTGGAAACTGCCGTTGGTGACATTCTTAATATCTAGGAGTTATTTCATAAGTTTGCCTTCAGTCCTCATTACGAGCAGTGATATCTGAAAACTGTGCATCCTGAAAGGCTGCTGAGTGGTTTCCTCGTGTTACAGAAATCCTCGAGATCTCTGGGCAAGGCGCTGACAGGGGTTCCCCTTCTCCCTGCCTGTGTTCTGAGCCAGCCACAAGCACCAAACCTGCTCCTCAGACTTTGCAGTTTTGTGCCTGTGTAACCACGCTTACCTGTAGGGAAGGGGAAGGTTCTCCTCTGCTGAACTCATCCAGTAATGCCTAGACTGTCACTGCTTAAAATTGTCCTTTGTACAGCCAGTACATGTTACTGAGAAGAAGATACTGTTTCTAGCAAGGACAGCAAGGACCAGCCTTCTGCTGTCAGTACAGGTGTCTGTTTTAAGGAAAGATGGTTTAGGCCTATTCATGCACTTTATTTAACCTGAAGTAAGTCGATGGATAAACATCTAAATTGATAACAAAGACTATTCATTGGTGGTTTTGAAAGTTTGGCAATATTTGCGTCTGAGGAAGACCGAGAAATTCACAGAAGCTGCACTTGACAAAATGCAGATTTCTTTTCTAAGGGTTGTTAATAGTGAGCTAGGCTTTAGAGTTTGTCATGTTGTTCATAGGTGGATGTCACATATCAGGCAAGCACTGAGTGACACAGTCTGGGACCTTTGTTTCAGTCAAGAACAGAGAGGACCAACGATGCTCTTGATAGTGATAGCCACGTGTGCTCCTGCTGGCAGAGTAAATCCAGCCTTTATAGCATCAGTGGACATCTCTTTTTATCACCTCATTTCAGGAGAAGAGGACAACTCAAGAGCTGGAGGTGCTTGCAGGGGTATGCTCTGCATGTCTGTGCTCCTGGGCCAGCAGCCGCAGGAAAGCACGAGTTCCAAGGGGAACCCTTGGAGCATACCTAGCACCAGGGGATGGTGGGATTTTTGTGTAGCAATTGTGGAAAAGTCACGTTAAGGTGGCAATTAAGAGGTTGCTTTTCCTTATTGAGGAGGACTTGCTGCCCTGAGGTTTCTGGTGATGGGAAAGCTGAGGACAAAACCATAACACCCTACCTTTATGTGCCTCTCCTGAGTGTTCCTGTACAGGTTTTCCTCATATTCATGATATTATTCTATGTATTCTCCATAAATTAATTTAGTGGCAGAAAAAGCATGTGAAATAATCAAGGAGTTGTCATGTTTCCAAAATGACTCCCTGCTTTTCCCCTCAACTTACCCAATCATGGGAGAAATTTATTTGACAAAAGGATAAACAAACATGAAATGACTGATTGAGAGATTATTGTTACACAACCCAGTGAAATAACAGTGACCATAACACAGAGGCTGTAATTGTTCTTCGGGTAAGGTTTTAGCAGGCCCTGTCTTGGCAAGCTGGCCAGTGCTGGGAAGTGCCCACAGAGGGGCTGCCTGGGTCACTCTGGGAGACCGGTGCCTGCTAACAGATGGGAGGCAAGAGGTTACATTTGCTGAAGATTTCCAGCCACAAATATTCTTCTTGTAGTGGGTACTTGGGACTGATGAAAAGATGGATGGAGAGACACCCGTTCCTTGGTGTATTTGGGATGCCCCTGTCATGGGGGTACTCTGTGGACAGCAAGCTTCCTTCTCAAAACACCTCAATTTGGAGCAGGAGATTGAATCTCCACTCCTACGTGAAGCCTCTTCCAGGCTGCTGTGTTTCCACGATGCATCTCTCACAGTATTGCCAGTTAAAGCTGTTCCACTTCATCTGAGTGATTAAATATTCATAAGAGCAGGCTCCTTAACTAGGTCCCTTGGCCTGCTGCATTATCAGCCACACTGTTGAGCTGCTTTGTGTCTTTTCTCCCCTTCCCCAAACTCCTTTACTAAATGAGCCCAAACCAAGACTCTGATGGTTTGCAAACAGGAGTTTTGTGTCTCAAGTGGCCACTCCATCTATGAGACCATCAGCCAGGGAGTTCTGTCACCCCTGGGCTAACAGTCTGTCTCAGATCCTCCCAAGTCAAGCTTCACAGCTGGAATACATGTGGCCAGAGGGATCTTGGGCATAAACTCAGAGGGCTAAAGGCAGCTGTGAGATTGGCTGTTGTGGGTTTTTTTAGATAAAAAAATAACATCTGTACCCAGCATTAGGACACCAAGTGCCTTCATAGCTTTACCTTGAAGGGTCAGACTTCTGAGAGTTTTTGAGGCATGACTCCTGTTTCCTCAAGGGCTGTTTGCATAAAAACCTGTGAAAAATCAGCCTCTAAGTAACCAAGCCTCTTTGGAAGGTCGAAGTTGGACTCCTAAGTCATTTTGAAATGATCATTTGTAGTGTATTGTAATGCTTAATCATCTCATGAGAACTGTTAATAATACCTATTTTTTCCAAAAGGTGGTACTGCACATACACTGACTCCCACTTCAAGTGTGTTAGCCGTTAGAAGTCTGAAATTCGAGGCAAATAAGTACAAAGCTAGGAAGATGTTGATCATTCCAGTGCAGAGTTCCCCGAGCACACTTCTTTGGTCTCACTCAGCCGTTGCCTGTTGCTCTGGCAATACCAACTGATTTATTTTCTTCTTTTATTTTGTAGTCAGTGTGACAGTAGTTTCCAAAGCAGATTTTTCTTCTAGTTGACAGAATATGACAAGCTATAACAAGTAGTTTAATAAATAAAATTCTGCTTCCAGGTGTATTTTGAGATGTTCTAATCTGTAAAGCATCGTATGGTTTTGAATCTGTCTGTTCTATTCGTCACCTGCACCGCTGTGCAATATTTTGATAGCTAGACTTAGCTTGTGTGAATTTGCTGACATATCCCATGGCTTATTCGGGTGAGTGTTGTCAGAGGGGATCTAAAGCTAAAATTTTTAATGACAGTTCAGTGGAGTGCCTCTTCTGTCGTGGTACAAGATGCCTTTTTGATGTAGAATATGTCGGGGGATGGAGCATCTCTGGTGGATGGCTGAGCTGGAGCAGAAAATGGAATATGTGTGTGTACAGAGGTCAGAAAATATGAATTGCTCAGAAAATAACATGTTATTTATACATCTGTAACCTTTGGAGACATTTTAGGCACCGTCAATTAGGAGACTGGCCTGTGTTTATTATTGTTGTCTTGGTTTTTTGTTAGTTTTCAAATGTAGGAAGTGATTGTAATGAAGATGCCCTGCAGGCAGAAGTGTGGAGAAATTCACATATTAAAGGAGGAGTCGCCAGAGTTGCTGCTTGACTTTTGACATTATTGTCATATAGCCTACGGCATTACAGGCAGAAGGGATTTAGATGGAAAGGAGAGCTTGAAATTACTCTCTCCTAAGAGAGTGTATTTATATATCCTGAATTTTCTTTTAGCTGATGTATTTTGAGGAAAACATAATCTTTTTGTAAAATTAGAATAGTAGCAGTAACAATTCCATCACGTCATCATTCTTTTGGCTTTCTTTTTGTGTGAAGTTTCTGATACATAAAAAAAATCCCCAACCTCGGCAATATTCAAAACCTATTCTGTGAATCCCTGAGAGGTGGTTTTATTGTTTCAGGAACTTTCGTTACTAATCTCTCTCTGTACACACATGTTGAAGTCTCAGCACAAAATAAGTCAGGCACTTCTAGGTGAAAGTCTTATTTGCAGTAAGAATTCTCTCTAATATCCAAGATAATTTCTCGGCATCCTGTTGTAGGATTAGTGTTTTGTAAACATCACTGCCTCTATAGCATATATTAAAGATATCATAAATCAGACTGCAGTTTTAATTTTACACAACCAGCCACGCATATTTATCTTGAAGCACATAAAATGCTGAAGCTAAATAGTCCCAACTATCTGAGAAGTCTGATTATCATTCTGTAATATCTGTAGCTAAATGGACAGAGGGCCAGCCTCCAAAGATCTGTGGGTTAATAAATGTTGACTGTAGACAAGTGAAGGCTCAAAGTTTGAAATTTGCACTTTTCTTAGTTTTTCTTCACAACCGGGTTCCACTCCGACAGGCAGCGTGTGGTCCCTCATGCTGTAGGAGGCAGCAAAGTGGCTGGGTTGGGACAGCAGTGAAATTGTTCTGAAATTCAAACATGTTAAGTGGAAGCTGTTGAGGAACTGGTTTCTCTTCTACGACTTTACAAAAATATCTGTACCCATTTCTTCTTAGAAAGTTTACAGCCTTAAGGAGCCTCATTTATTTCCACATCACCTCATCTGGAAAGGAAAATCTCATCTCTGTACACGAAACCACCTATCCATCAAAATCCCATTTTAGCCAACAGAGGGTTTTATCCCAGCACAAACGGGAACAAACAAAACCAATGCAGTCAGTTGCAAATACAGAGTAGATAATTTACTTAAAGTTTACATATGGAAATAAAGATACAGAGAAATCCACAAACACAGAGATCATCAGGTTCAGAGCAGCCCCTTCAGCCTCTTCCATGGGTTATTTCAGCTCTCCCTTAAAAATCTAATAAAGGAAGAAAAAAATCCAAGTGTCTTGCAGAAAGATTTGACTCATCCCTTCTCAATTCTGCAGTCGTCAGAACAAGAGAAGGTGATGTGACCAGCTGATGGCTCAGCCTTGGTTGTGCCTGCAGTGCAACACGTGCCCCGAAGGAATCCCTCCATCTCAGGTGTCCTACACGGCCTGCGCCACGCACTGCCGGGACATCCCGCCCGAGAAGCAGCTGTAGCATAGAGTTAGAATGTTTGCATCACTAAAATGAGACTGTTTGTCTGAAAAGAGGGATTATAACTGAAGAAATCCAGAAGGCAAAATAATACATATTGAACCTTGTTTTCTGGGCCGTTGAATCAATTTATAGTAATATAGGAGTGAGCAGGAAGGTAACAGCATCTGGTAGCGATAAATGTTTCCTTTCCCGAGTTTCCAAATTAGCCACGGGAAGGTGATTAGAAATAAAATGATTTCTGATAGAAATAGGTAACGCTGCATGGGCTTTGAGATAAGAACTTGACAAATGTGTAAAATAAAGGCAAAACTGGTTTTGAAAAGGGGGGAGATTACCATTTTCTCTGTTGTGTGCCAAGATTTGTGCATTTCAAGTGTTAGCAGTTGGCTTCTTTTCAAAACTGATAAATAATGATGTTTGTTGTGGAAACAATTATCCTAAAAATAATTTAAAAGGATTGCATCCCCTTTTTGTTTGCCTATAAAGACCACATTCAATTTATATATAGACAGAAAGAGCTCCACTTGCATCTATAAAACAGTTCTTAAATCATTCTAAATTATTGATGTGCACAAAGAACTCTTTCCGCTTTTGTTTGAAGTTTTATTTCTGCGGCGTTGTGCTTTCTAATTGTACTTTCAACTACTATGACATCTGTTATAGTTGTTTCAAAAACTTTCAATACTTTTCTTTTTTTAATGATAGACAGTCTTTTCAAAGACAAACTGTCTTCATTTTGAGCAAGAAAAATAATTAGTTGAAAAAAGATCACTGATTTGGCCGGGGAACTCACCATTTTACTTGTGGTTTGTTTTTTGTTGGGTTTTTTTTTTCACAAGTTGCTGTTTTATATGATTCCAGCACCTACTCAACAGAAAGCTGGCCAGAGGAATTCATCTCTGCAGCAGCTCAGAAACCATAGAGCATCAGCATATGTCCTTTGCTTCCCTGAGGAAATCCAGGACTTTATTCTACCAAAAAGAGTACCGAGAAAGTACTTCACAAACTGAAAGTCTCTCTGTGTCTAACAGATGGAAAAGTAAGCTACCATTCCAAGCTGCTGTGCCCAACAGTACAGGAAAAAACCCTCAGCAATTGGAGATGCAATTAATCCCTAAAAGCCTGCTTAGAATCCCTTTTTAATATAACTAGTAGTATGAATATGTGGTGCAGCAGTAAACTTAGTTCTAATGATCTGTGACATAACTGCAGTCTTATCTTGCGCATAAAAACACAGGAGACATGTAAAGTATCCCAGACTAGGGGACGTTTCCTTGCCTTTGTGTTTTTTTTCCCCAAAGAGAGTATTTTTCCCCTTAAGGTAGAACAGCACTGAGAAATGTAAGTCCAGGACTGGCCCAGTTGCAGTACACCGTAACTAACCTTTAAATTAGAAGTTCCCCAGAATTCATATAATAATTAATACAACGATAGGAGATTTAATTGACCACAAGATTAAACTATTAAGGAAAAAATTTCATCCTAATTGAGAATTGAACCTCTACCCTTTATTCATTGAGTGTCTGCTCTGCCACTTGAGTCGTGAATTGGGGGTTAATTGACTGTCTAGAATCTCCCAAGGAGCAATTATTTCATATAATGGTGCTAACGCGTACTGTACTACGGTGATTCTTAATGGCATCCTTTTTTCCCCTGGATTTAGAGAGATTTCATGAGGACAGCTCGAAAAGATGCTGGGTGTGAGGAAGAAGGATATAAACAAAAAAAAGACTTGGGGTTTCCTTTCAAACGCTGATCGATAAAGGTGAAAAACTGGAAAGGTCTTGATGTGGGTTTGCAGTTAGGATGAGACCTCACCAGTTTTGGGTCCCGGGGGTCACACTCAAATCCCAGCACTTTTCCCTGGTCCTCTTGAGAGTCAAGAGAGGTGGCCCACAGCAAGATCTCGCGTGGTTCCAGTGCAGTTGAAGGGTTTGCATTCCCCTGAGCGCATCTCAGTTTTGTTGGGTGGGTGCTTCATTAGCTTTGGAGCACGATCCGTGTTTTGCTCTGCAGCTGAAATGTTTGTGGATACTGTCTGGGATTTTGGGGGGAGTGTTTGGTACCACTCTCTGGTTTTATCGACTCCTTATTCTCCCTGTTCTCTATTTGATGTTCTCAGTATGCAATTTTGCTGCATATTTAAGTGGCTTCTGTTGTTTGGTGTTTGTGAAATATAAATTCATTGATAAAAGTTCATATTTGTGGTAAAATTCCAATTCCCAGCTCCAGTTGTTCTAATGACTTAGGCATAACCTGTAAGTAATTTTATGTGAACTGCTATAAAAATCACAAAACAAAGGTGCCAGGTATACTTCGATTTTTAACATCTTGTATTTATTTGCTTACATGGTAATTAATGAAATTCACAGTAGGTTTTTCTGCTTCATTAGTGCAAATTTGCAGAACTTTTCTAATTACAATTCTCCTTTGATGAAAAAAATAATACAGATAATATCAAAACTTTATAACTAAATGAAGACTTAGTTATGGATCCAGCGTTTTGATATTTAAGTATATTCTGGTTTTTAAATGAGTTTATACAAGTGCCATCTTGACAAATCCTTGAAGAAACTGTCAGAATTTAGGAGAAACTCTTTTGGGGTGGAATTACCGAAGATCAAAGGAAATGCACTAACGTTCAGCTTAAAATTAATTTTCAAAAGGAAAGTTTAAATCCACCGGGCAAGAAGGATTGATTGTGTAGGTAACTCAAGCTCACAATAGGTCAATCCCTGTATGCTCAGTGAAGTCTGAGAGGAGATCTAGCACCCTGTGGCATTAAGGGTGCTCAGGACCACTCTTAAGTCCATTTTCTGAACAAGTACTTTTAATGCAGTGCTGGTCAACCTCACCAACATCTGCGAGGAGCTTTTGCAACAGTAAACAGTAAACACTGTGTGTTTAGTAGGCAGCAAATCTTAGCTGTATGTTGTTGTGCTCTGGGATATAGAGAATGCCTGTGCTTTGCCAGTGTGCTGTGTAGGAGTCCCCACAGAGCAGAGATGACCCCAGCTCATCCAGGACCCCCCTGCGCCGGCGTGCAAGCTCGCGGAGACGTGACGAGTGGGTCAGCTGAGGTGGACAGGGCTCGCTTCTCCCATAGCTCCTTGTCGCAGGGTGATGCATTGCGTTCACAGCTTGACTTCTGTTTCACATAAAAACATATGTGCTCGTATGCGTTCTGCTTACATTTGCATTCTGGTGAAATCTGGAGCACCAGCCAGCGTACGATCGCAGACCCGCCCGGAGGTTCCTACGCGGTAGCGTAAAGCAGTGAGTCGATGGCATGGGAAGGAGAGAAGACACGAGCACAAAAGCCCTGTTAGAAAGTGCAGGTGATTCTGTTATGTGCTGAAAAGTTGTTATTTTAAAGGTGACTTGTAGATACACACGTGCACTTTGTAATCTGCTTTATCTGCAAAGGAGGTTTGAAAGATTCTCTTGTGCTTACTACAGAAATATCAGTAACATAATCTCTTAGACTTGGTTTTTGCTGGAGGTGTTTTAGAAAGCTGGGGGGGTGGAGAGCAGGCGTAGCACGGACTGTCTTCAGCTGGAGAAACAGTGTTTGTGACTAAAACTTATTTCCTCTTGCTTGTAAGCGTTAAAAGTGAGCAGTTAAAATAGATACAAAAAATCCGAAAGAAAGAAGGCTTTATAGTGTTTGAATTGGTTTTTATAGTCACCCATTTTCATCTGGTCAGTAAAATCCTGGAGTAAAGACAGAGGAAACAAGATCCGGTGTTTCTAAGATGAAAAACATAGTGTGCTCTGCCATGTGAGGAAATAGTTGTCCCAGGTCCCATAATACCAGTCCAGGCTACCAAAAGCTGCCACCATCTGAGGAGGAGGGTGCTCGGGTGAAGAAATAGAGTAGGAACAAACAGCATTTCCCATCGCTTCTGCCTTGGGAGGGAAAAACCTGGATACATTCACAGTATGATCTAAGCGTCGAGAGCCGTATTGTACACTCTGGGTGTGATCCCTTTACTGTTCCCAACTACTTCTAACCTCCCCTTTCAAATCATTTTGCTCCACTGTTCTCTCCGCCTGCTGTTCTCTAAAGCTCGCACGTATCCCCAGTCCACTTCCACCATCATTCTTCACTCACGCTCTCTATCCACATTTTACCCTGCCCATTCAAGCTCTCTCCAGCACCCAGTTTGCCCACCTGCCTGCTTGGGTGTTTTTCTCTATGTCTTTTTATTTTTTCCCTACAGGAAAACAAATAAATCCATATATTGACATGGAAATCTCCAAGGTCAGAAACTTGTTCAGTTTTGGTGTTGGTTTGTTTTTAATTTATTTTTTATTTATTCCTTTTAAATAAGTAGCACACCCCAAGAAAATTGTAATGCTGTTAATGACTCCTAAGTAAGTTAGACAACTGTAATTGACCTTCTGTAATATCTCTGCAGTTGGTTCAGCTCAACAAAAAATCCACCAGGCAGCACTTAAATTGGCTGTGTCAGAAATACAAACTGCTGCGCTCAGAAATTCGGGTTTTCCAGTGCAGACCCTCAGCTCCCAGGCCTGCTGTAGGACTGGCCTGTTCGCTCACCTTGGCCAGGTATTTGGCGTTGATTTTTATTGCGCTGCATCCGCGAGCCTGGTGCGTAACCAAAGGTGGGCATCACCACAGCTCTGGCAGCGCTTAGTCCTGGCCTTAGCAGCCACGTGAGGTACCTCTGAGCATTCCCTCCCTTTCCGGAGGAGTTCATTTGTGATTATGTTGCAAAGCACGCCTTGTACAAAGCCCCCTGGCACAGACCACTTAGCTTTTAAGAGCCGTTGACGCTGAGTCATTTGGATGGGCTTGATCCTGAGTCAGGGTTTCTCCTGGTGGAAACTGAATCGTGAAGTCGCTGCGTGGAGGAAGAGGAAGCCGCCCGTTTTGTTTCCTAGTAGGTCCAGAAGCTGCCCGCCGAAGGCGCTGGGCATTGCTCAGGGAGCACTTTAAATTACATTGTAGCTACAGTCAGTTCACTTCCCTTTGGAAGCTTGCCTTTCGCTGGGCATGCTCTGGCAGCTTCTCGGGCAGTTCACAAGCCAGTAAAACCCCCCAGCGGCCCCCTCCCCGCAAAGAGGTCTGCTCTGCAAGCGACGTGGAGCCGCGGAAGAGCCGCCGCTCGCTCCCAGCGCGCCCTTGCGAGCAGCCTTGGCCTTCACCTCTCTTTGGCTGTTACTGGAGGAACTGATAGTGATCGACACCATTTCCTGGGCACGGTACATTCAGATTTTTATTACGATATTACCAGGACATATGTTTGTGGAAAGAAGATATATCTATCTCTATGCTTAGCCTCAGAATATAAACTGGGTAGAAATAGTGTATTACCTACATGAAACTGAAAATATGGGTGACAGCGTGTGCAGGAATTGGGCCCAGCTTTGCTTACAAATCAGCTTGATGATGAGGCTGCAAAAGTTATATTTTCACTGCTTTCACATACTGAATTTATTAGCTTCTTGAAATTGATTTTGGATGCCTTTCATTTGCCATTGGGCTGAAGTCAAAAGCAAAACGATGATACACTACATTTTGCTCGCTCATCTTTTTATTGCCCAACTATTGTTATTGAGGAAAAGACATTCCGCGTGTTTCCCGAAGGAGACAGAGAGCACATTGCATTTTCTGTTTAATTGACAAAAGTTTAACTGAACGCAAGGCCCGCAATCCTCAGCTTCAATATCCAGGTGGCAGTTAGGCAGGGGCAGGGGGGCCGGGGACTGGGATTCGGTTTAGATCAGGGCTGAGAGCAGAAGCCAGAAGGGCTTGTCAAACTCTGTGCTGTTTTATTTGCTTGGAAGGAATGGTGCAAAGTTAATATCGCTGCGGCGCTGTGAAAGTGTTCAAGTAGTTATCTCTGGGAAGGTAATGTGAACTCAGCAGTATCATTGCTTTGATCTTTGGTTAAAGTCTTACAAAACTAGATTGCTGTTTGATTGACAACCTTGTCAGAGAGTGAATGAAGACTGACACTCTAATATTGAAAACGCAGCGTTTACAAAACTTAAAGCCCGAGTTTTCTCATGACGCTGCTGCTTTTGTGGAAGACTGAATTTCACATTTATTTTTAAATAAGTGTAGACCTTGCTGCGTGCAGCTGAACCTTACGCTGGCTCCCAAACCCTTCTTACCCTCCGATGAGATGCAGATGTGTTTATAGCAACGGTGCTGTCATCATGTATTTGAAGAAGCAGGAGTTATTGTTGGAAGGCAGGAAGGTCGTGGTATTTATCACAGCTCAATACCCAATCCTGATTGATCCGCCGTGCGGGTGATGGAGGTGCGGGCTGCTGCTTGATTTGGGGAGTGTGGCTGCAGTTTCTGAGCACGTCTGATACAAGGGTTAAAAGGTTCCCACCATATAGTCCCACCTTCAGGAGTTGTTGCTTAGTCTTTGAATTGTCCCCTTAATACTCCCAATGAAGAGAGGCTGCTAAAAGGGAGAGTTAATGTGTGGACAGGACTTCTTTGATGCCAGTAATTGGCTTATCTGCCAGCTCTCTTTGGGTCATACCTTATTTCTTTCTAAGTGGCTTTAAATGGCCCAAGTTTGGAGTCCACCTTGCCTTCTGTGCCCCTTAGTCAGGTGCTCCAGAGACCCGGGCAGTTGGCTGGTGTGGCACTGCTTGAGCAGGGCATGGAGACAAGGTGACCTCCAGAGCTCCCTTCCAACCTCTTCAGTACTCTGTGATTCTGGTCATCTTTCAGATCATCATCTGCTCTCCTGACATAGGCTTGTTGTAGTGGCTTCCCATCAAAATTGCCTTTCTGCCTTGGGAAGTCTCTATCTTGGTCATGTCAGCATGCTTGCTGCTGGTCCAGCCGTCACCAGGGGTGAAGCTTTACGATGTCACCTGCCTAAGCTCTGTCCATCCAAGGCTGCACTCTGTGTGCTTTCCTCAATTTCTTCTTCCAGTTGGACAAGAGAATATATTTTGTTCATCTAGGAAAAAAAGATGAAAGGGCCTTAAGCAACTCCCACTCCTGTTTTTATGTGAAATGATATTCATAGAATGACAGGGGTTGGAAGGGACCTCTGGAGGTCACAGACACAGCAACACCCAGGGCAGCCCACACAGGAACAGAGCCAAGTGGGGCTTGAAAGTCTCTGGAGAAGGAGACTCCACAACCTCTCTGGGCAGCCTGGGCCAGGCTCTGGCACTCTCACAGGGAAGAAGTTTTTCCTCCTGTTGAGGTGCAACTTCCTTTGTTCCCCCTTGCTACCATTATCTCTTGTCCCATCCTAGGGCACAACTGCAAAGAGTCTGGCCCCTTCAACTTGACCCCCAGCCTTCAGATATTAGTAAAGATTCATAGGATCCCATCTCAGTCTTCTCCTTTCCAGGCCAAACAGTCCCAGCCTTTCCTCATCAGAGAGCTTACTGGTTGATTTAAGTAATGTGTAAGAATGAACTGGATTGTATCTATTTTTGCATCAAAATACCTTAAGCAGGGCGATGTCTCCCCAGAATAATAATCCTATCTCATCCAGAGGTGTTAGTGAAAAGACTCTATTTACATGATGCAGTTTAAAAATAGGCATCCAGAAGATTTTCACTGAAGGGGCTGATGAGCTGTGCTATGGGGCGTGGGAACTACTTCAACTGTCTGCACTGTCAAAGCCAGTGTTTTCTGTGACTGCATCATCAGCTTTTCCTGACCTTCCAAATCTCACTTCACTTCAGGGTTGCTGAATTCTGAATGCAGTTCTTCCCTTTCCTCCTGGGTCATGTATGTCTTACATGAGTGCGTGGCTGTCTAGCATTAAGCATCTGCATAAACTCTAGAAACAGTGATGTATGTGGTACCAGTACAATAACAGAGCTACCTGCTGAAATATTCTTTGTGGAAAACTATCGATTAAAAGCTGGGATTCAAGCCCCTTTCATCAGCAGAGCAGCTCTGCAGAATAAAACCTTCTATTTGACCATCTTTTCCAAGTGGACGTATAAGTCACAAGGTTAATTACCATTTCATCATTTGAAGACTGCAAATGGGTGATAAAAATAAATAATCATTACCTAGATTTTGCCATAAACATTTTGGAAAAGTACCTGTCTGCAATTCCTTTTGGAAATGTCTGGAATCTGCTTCCACGTTACAACACGTAGGGTAAGAAAATCTTGCTTGCAAGGCAGGGGCTGGTTTGAAAAGTTTTCAGAATTGCAGAGTAATAGCTCACGTGCAAAAATGGGTGAGTTCTGTCTTTTCTAGGAAGCAGCTGAACATTTTCTAGAGCTACGACAAATTTCTCCCCAGATAATTGTTAATGGAATTATAGCATTAGTTTAGCTGTCCCTGATTTATATTTTTTTAATGTGTGTAGGCACTGGTGGTGTATTAGAAACACTCTGTGTCATTCCAGTTCTGTCTTACTCCTTTCCTTAGCCCTCAGAGGCCCCTGTGCACAGAAAGGCTGTCGCTGTTCAAGGCTTTGTTCTGTTCTGTGCGTCCTTTCCTTTCTCTCACTGCCTGTACGTGTGTGTACATGACCCATAACGTAGCTATTTAGGAACCAATCCTGGTGCTATGAGTTTGATAAACCATTCCTGGAACTTGTTGGGCTTCGATTAAAGATTTACAGCTCTCCTTTTGCCTCAAACCTCATTTTTAAAGGCCAGAAGTGAAAAGAAATCCCAAACCGTAAACATGTTAAGTGAAATACCCATAGTACCTTCAGTTAATGGCATTTCCTTCAAGCAGATAAGTTACTGAGCCCCCTTTTAAAACAAGAGTGATAATTTACTGTTTCCTTTCATCTGTTGAAATAATTACTTTTCTTTTTTGCCTTCAATAGTTTGTTCTGGTCGTTAACATTTCTGTAAAATTAAGTTTGAAAGGTGCTTTTAATGTCCAGATAGACTGCAGTGCACATTTGACTGTTAAAATCAGCCCACTTAAGGCAGAACTAATGTTTAACACTCGCAGCTATTTGAAGTAGTTCACTGCCTGGTTTAATGGTGCTGCCAAGGGCAATGGTCACATTACCCGCTGTTATATTTTGGGGGGGTTGTTATTCTGCCAATAAAGACAACCCCTGATATTGCTGGAAACATTTGTTTAGATTTTAAAGATACAATTTTTCTGCTAACAAGCTATAAACTGTAATTTCTTGGGGAGCAGCAGGCAAGAAACAGTGTCCCCTGCTTTTGGCCACGCACCCCACTTCGGACTCGTAGTTGCTTCCTAAAGCCCTGGTGTTGAATGGCTTCTCCTGCAAGCTCCATCCAAAAGACTGAGTCAAACTGTACAGACCCCACAGCGATGGCCACTCTGGTGGGAGAAGTGATTTTAGAGACTGGGAATGGGATTTTTCATTTTCTTTGGTATCAAGAAGGTTCTAAGAGTGACACTGGGTAGCCCAGCCTGCCCTGATGGAAACGTGTTGTGGGAGGTGGAAGGAGCACGGTGTGGAAACAGCTTGGCTGCTGCAGTGTGAACCATCTCAACTGTGGTCGTAGCCTGACCAGTAGCATCTTTTCCACTGCATTTTTTGGTGGGTTTTGCTGGTACACAAGTGGATGTCTCTGCCATGCACCACTGGCAGTCTAAAAATGCTCCTCCAGCCTTGCACTGAGAAGAGAGCTTCCCAGTGGCCGAATTTGCCTGAAGCCATTCTGCTAACGCTTCCCCAGGCTGTGGAATTCAGAATGTAGGTCAAATAGGATTCTTTATGGGAATCTTCAGGCAAATAGTATAGAAGAAAATGTAACTACTTCTTTGTGTAGCTGAGTCAATGCATACTTCACTCGAGTCTTCAACAAGGCGATGGGAAATGCACCGTGTGGGACTCCCCCAAGTAACCCACAACTGAGGGAGCAAACGGAGCATATACATCATATCCGTTCCTCTGTGAGGTCATCAGTGTGTAACAAACCAGCTGCTTTTTCTTCCTTGATAAGCAGGAGCATACTGAGAATGTAACGATTGAACAATACATCTTCTCAAGCAGAAAAAAATATAATTATTATATATATTTACTAAACAGGGAGTAAAATTTTCCCCATGGCTGGTCTAGTGCAATTTTACAAGCTTCAACAATGTTGAATGGATGTTATTGAGAAGTGAATTTGGCTCATTCTTTTTATGCTTTTAATAAATACCCAAGGGAAAGGCAGTTGTTCAAGGGAAATGAAATACAAATAAACATAGAATTTATTCTCAGTAGGCATTCTGGGGAACTTGGAACTTGAGTATTATGCCATGTTGGTTTCTTTTTTTCCTGTTACTTGCAAGCAAAACTAAAATATTCATATCAGCTGTCAGTTCTCTAAGGCAAATTCATCCTTTTTAAAAACTGAAACAAAATACAGGTTCAGTGGCTAGAACAGGAACAACGTGAAACGTAACAAATGACATTTCTGCTCCAAAGTACATGGCAGTAATGGACCATATTATTCTGGGCTGGGGATACAAATGATTCTTTTTGCCTTTTTTTCCACGGCATCCTGTAACAATTCTTGAGACACAATCATGCACAAACATCATCTGTAATTACAGCAGTTTGCCATTTTCATCTGCTTCAGCCTTATTTCTCAGTTGATTGATAATCCACGTGCTTCAAGCTAACAAAGGTTCTCCATGCTGCCACTTAGCAGACATTATCAGTTTTCACTACCTACATTTCAAGACAACATTGGCATTTTTTGTTTGAAGGAAAAAACAATAAAAGCTATTGCTTCCCAGTGCATTTTTTCACATAGATTCCTAGGCTGCCACAGAGACATGCGGTCAGTGGAGAAACTTTTTTGGTATGAAGAAGAATTTAGAGTCTTGAGTTTCATTTTGGATTAATCGTGGCCCAAACTTTCAAATATTCCTTAAAAAAAAAACCCTGTGATTCTCCAGGCAGTGTCCTGTGGAGGTTCAGAGGCGTCAATTTTGGATCCATAATTATTTTGATTGCCAGTTACTTAATTTTCTGCAGTAGGTAGTAGTAGTAGTTCTGACGCTCAGACTTGGAAAAAAAAAATTCAATTGCAGAGTCTGGGAGCTGTTGGTCTAAACAAATCATACAGCCAGACTTTTTATGGTCCTAGACTTCACAGCTAACTTAGGCAACCTTGTCAGCAGCCATGATGATTGATTTTTTTAGTCAGTAATTAATACTAGAGAGTATAAATCTTTGAACTTTATAAGTCATAAAAGCAAGAACATATTTTACTACTAGAGAAGAACTCAGCTGCAAAGTTTCCACGGTACCTGAGCAGAGATTGGCTCTTGAAAAACAGGTATTTTATTTAATTTCTGCAAAGGTAACATGGGCAAATAGCTTCCCAGGTAAGGCCCATGCTTCATTCATGATTTGATCCGCTGCTTGTTTTTTGTTTCCATAAACCACCCAGAAATAGCTTCATTACGTAGTTCTGACGTAACCTCTGTGGAAACTTTACAGAGCTCAAATGGCAGCGTGTACAGCATCAATACCTTTCAGAATTTGACAAAACTAGCTGATTAAATCCGATTTTAAGTACTACTTTCAGTCTAGAACCCTGCCTTTTTAATAATCAATTAAAACATTGCTTCACTGTGTTTATTCAGCGCGTATAAAGCACTGCTTGACATGTGTTAGACCTTACATAGCAGTACACAGCTGTAGCCCATCCAGCATTTTCCAAATGAGTTTGCACAAGGAATAAAAGATTGCCATCTGAGCAACACTGGAGGGAGACAAGAGCAGACAAAAGGCACTTAAGCACTACAGAAAAAGAAAAGACCCTGTTGAGAGAGAAATTTCTGAGCAAACGCCTCAATTTCGCAGGGAGATACTGTAGCAGGCAGCCTACATTGATTTTAGCACATGAAGTACATTGCATTTGGGATTCATTAAGCTGCTTTTTGTGCGCCGGGTACGTCAGCTCCTCTCTCAAGTAATGCAGGGTTTCAAAGCAAGGAGGTAGAATAAACCAAAGGGAAAATAGAACGTGCCCCGCAAAGAGTGTAAGCCAGCTTTAAAAGGAAAATGCTTCAGTTGCTAAAAGCCTGAAGTCCCAGTAGCAGTAACCCAAAACCGAAACATTGTTAAAGAATATCCTGCTCTTTAATAGGACTTCTCCACTAAGTTCATGCTCCAAGCTGACCTGGTGGGTCTCCCACTAGGAGGACGCGCACAAGTGGAGTGCAGAGCCTTAAAGCTGTCACTTGGAAGAAAATACACAGACAATGGATCATTTTTAAGTCATTCACTTTCTTTACTGAATGTGGGAAGGTATTTTGGGGTTTGTCACAGTTGGTGGTCTCAACTTTGGCGGCTGCAGCAGGAGGATGCCTAAGATGGTGCTGTTTTCTCTCCTGGCTTTGCGAGGAGCCAGCTGCAGAGCTCCCTGCCCCTTCACCGCCTCTCCGGGCGTCGGCTGACAAATGTGGAAGCCACGCAAAGTGTCAGGTCCATGAAGCTGGATTTTTCAGCTCCCAACCAAATCCAAGGCTGGTTTGAAATCCGTTTGTGAACGAGTGAGAGGTCTGGAATACCGAGCTTCTGTGTCATTTGGGTTTGTATTTTGTTTTCAGCTGAGAAGCGTGTAAGTCTAAGAGATTTATCCAAAAATCTGTTTAGTAGCTTTTATTTATGACACCAGTGGCTTTTGTGTGTGTTTGTCTTAAAGTCTACTATAAATTACAGTGGTTTAGAGGAAAAAGGTTCATGACGTTTCTGAATATTTTCCTAGTGCAATGGCAGTTACTGAAAGAGTGAGAGTGTGCAAGGAAAAAAAATAATCATTGCTCAGTTCTCCAGCTTTTGTGCTTTGCCTCCAGCAGCTGTTAGGCTGTTGTTAACAAAGTTAACCTAAGCAGCAGGGCTTTGCTGCCAGACTCCACTGTATGCTGCATTCCACAGCAGAGCACAACTTGGTGCATCTTGCTCTTACAAGTCACTGGGATGGGTGCTTGAGGTCTTGGGCAGAGAGAAGAGCAGAGGAGAGCATGTTGACTGGTTGATGGGAATTGTGCTCCTGCACTGGACTGGTAACCTGCTAGAGGAAAACCCAGAGCCTGGAATTAGCCTCTTGTGCTTTAAATACTTCAGACTTGTGCACTCAGTTGTGCATTGTGATAGAACAAGGGGCAGTGGATCCAAGCTAGACTACAGGAAGTTCCATCTCAAGGTGAGGAAGAGCTGCTCTACTGTAAGAGTTGTACAGCATTGGAATAGACCCCCCAGAGAGGTTGTGGAGTCTCCTTCTCTGGAGACTTTCCAGCCCTGTCTGGATGCATTTCTGAGTGATCTGCTCAAGTTTTGTCCTGCTCTGGCAGGGAGGGGCTGGACTCAATGATCTTCAGAGGTCCCTTCCACCCCCTACCACCCTGTGATTCTGTGACTTCTTCACAAGTGAGGTTTTGTCTCACTAGCCAGGTGGTCACCGAGGAGGTGCCACGTCAGTGTCTGGTGAGAGGCAGCGTAGGGTCCTGCCCCGTGGCCACTCAGCCACCGGGAGGGAGACAACAGCAGATTAGCATCGCATAGCCGTGGCTTTCAGCAGAAAGTTTTCCTCTTCCTCTCCTTTCCCCCCAGTATCTGAACTTTTAAAAGAGCTTGGGCTAAGTGACAGCAGTAGACTTAACAGTTATTAGGTTGCAAAGTAGTGGATGTTGACTACTTGGTGGTTAGCTTGCATTTATACTCTGATCGCAGCTGCCATTTGGGTCAGAAAGAGTTTTCCCTTTTGATAGATTGGCTGTGTGCTAGGAAAACTTGTCTTTCCCCAGAGCATCGTGTAATTATTTGGTGGCGAAGAGTTGTGCTGTGTTGCCATGGCCGTGCGGCTCTCCACACCGAGAGCTGCTGCAGCACTGATGTATGTGAGCCTAATCATTCTGTCACTGAGATGTAATATCGATACGCCAGGACAACATTTCTGTCAGAGGGCCTATTACTTGCCCTCTTAGCTGAAGAGGGGAGGAGGACTGGGATATGCCAAATTCTGCCCGCTGCTTAGCCCAGGAGAGGCCTGGCTGCATCCGAGTTCAGTTCCATAACCTTTAATATCAGCAGGAGATCCCGGCGCTATCGAAACGGCAGCGCTTCGGAGGGCAGCTGCGCACAGCGGGGTGGGAGATGGGTGCACCTCTCGTTTGGGGCAGGACCTGGCTGCTGCAGCCAGAGCCGGGCTGGCAAGAGGGGTGCTGCGGCTCCGTGTCCCCTGTCTGCGCCTCGAGACCGAGGGACGTGCTGCTGTGGGCAGCGTGGGAGGCCTGAGGAGCTGCCGCGAGGTTGGAGCTGTCTCTGGGAGTCTACAACAGGGCTGCGTCCGGAATCGTGCCGGTAACGGCTGCAGCACAGAGCTGCTGCTCACCTGTAGAGCTGCAGCACTGAGAAGGGAAATGAACAGGGCTGCTTCTTGATAATCGGGGGTTATAAAATCCCTGTAGCACCGAGCTAAGTTCAAACACAAGGATATATGAGCAGAGTGCTTCTTTGTTGACATCCGAAGAATTCACAGTTCATTGAGAAGGAAATTCTGAGGTGATCTTTCTGGTTTAATCTTCCTGTTAAGGGAATCCTGTTTCTAGCGATCGGTTTGCAAAGCTGTCGTATTTCTACGGTGCAAAAACCCTGCTGGTGAACAGCCCCCGATTGCACTCCTAATTATTTCTGATTAAAAGTGCCCTGGCCTGACAGCACCGGGGGGATTAATAGGAGAAGCTTCCTACAAGTTTTAGAAGATGAGCAAAGACATACTCCCTCTTAAAATTATTTAAGCAGGTGCTGTGGGAAGCCATTGCTTTTATAAGGCTCTTCAGATGTTTACAGCAAAACATTTTTTCCCAGTGATTGAATTTTTCAAAGTACTAAAATACCACGGAGAAATATGTTTCCCACCAGTTTTATGGCTCCCTGGATGCATTCTATACAAACCTTGTATCTGCCTGGACACAAACACTCCATTGCAAAAAGATATCTTGCCATTTTAACAAGCTGTACTGCTTTGAAAGGATACACTGCATCACCAGTGGGAATGTCAGTACCTTACGAGTGATACTTCTTTAAGGGTACTGGTTTATTAAAGCAGACCTCAGTAATTTGTTCCTGACTGTTATACACCTTTATTTTATTAAAGGTATTTTACATCTCTGGAGAAGATTACTACCACTCCTATTTTCCTTACTGCTTGGCTTTAATGGATGGTGTGGAATATCACATTTATTAAGCTTAAGCAGGGGAGGACATAATAGCAGAATTGTCCTTTATAACCTATTTTACACTGTTGTAAAATAAACCTTAGTAAAGCAGGAATAATTACCCAGGAATATCCAGGAAGTGGAGTAGTCTGCCTGCTTCAAATATTTGGAGGACTTAACTGCTGGTTATACATGTGCTTTAACACCTTGAACTCACCAGGAGCAATATTGATATTAAAATATTTTGAAATAGTGCTAAGAGATGCAGTATCTTGTGTGTCATAGTTACTGTGTTACATAGCACATAGAGACTGTGGTTATGCATTATATGCTGTTATTAACTGTGTATAATGCTTCAGAAGACAAACACATTACAGAAATATTTATCCTTACAAGCTCTAAGGTTTAGAATTCCTTTACCTTATTCTGATGCACACAGAGCCCTGCAGCTGGCTCCCTGGCTACCAGTCAGTTCTGCTGGTGATCACTAAGCTTTGGAATACCATCACTCCTTACTGCTCAGGTCTCTTTCCATTTGTTTGTGGCCAGAGAGGACTTGATGTTTCCTTCCTGGATCCCAGCAGGCAGTGAGTGTCGTGTTTCCAGACTGGTTTTGCCCGAGATTAGGAACTTGGAGTTTGCACCCAGCATGTGCACGGCCGACGTTGGAATATCTCTCTGGACCAGGAAGACAACTTCAGAAAAGTCTTCCCTGGTGGCACATTTGCAGCTCGAGGAGGCAGGTGGAGTTTTCAGGTGCAAAATGGGAACACAAGCGTGTGTGCCATAGTGGTGAAAATTTGGTCCCACTGATCTCAGCTATCTGGAAGCATTTATATAGTTGTGTGGGTTTGGTAAATAGGAAAGAAAAGGAGTCTTTCTAATGAGATCTGGTTCAAATTACCGCTTATACTACCAAATACTGCTTTAAAGGGAGCAGATGATGAAAATTATTTAAAAGCACGTTGTATATTTTTATTACAATGAGCAGGACATGAAAGAAATTGCCTGACTATGGAGGCACAGAAGGCCTTTTTTGGGTACAGGGTTTTGCTGGTCAGTTGTGAAGTGCCACATTTGCAGAGGTACCTGGCGTCGGCCGAGCTCACCCTCGACCGGGCACACCCTGCCGGGTGGCTTTGGCAGGCAGCTACTGCCCTGGTCTGCAGGTTTCATCAACCAGGAGCTGCCTCCTGTCCAGAAGCCACGCAGCTGCCCTGGGCGTGGAGCTGGGATGGAGCTGCTGCCCTTCTCCCTCCCGCGTCCCCTGCACGCGGCTGTCGGATCCAGGCTAACACAGGGTACTGGGCTGAGCGCGCTGATTTGGCCGGGAGCTGGCTCGCCGGTGCCACCCGAGGACGTGCCGGAGCCGGGCACAGCGCTGCTGCTGGCTCGAGGACCTCACCGTCTGCGTGGTGGGCACTGATACCCTTGGGCCTGCCTGGGCTGCTGGGCTGACAGTTCCGTTAACAGACTTTTCTTCAGCTTGAACACCATCAACCTGTTCCTGTTTATCCTCATCACACCCAGCCTGTGTTTCTTCACCTTTCTTAGGCAGTAATTTTTGCTGTTTCTTGTACTGCTTCGTGGAGAGCTTTGTTTTTCTGTTTCTTGTATGATTTCACTCACCGGAATCTGTTTCAAAGGGAAAAAAAGGGAGAGATTTTGTTTTAAGGACCTAAAGCAGCTTTGCAAGAAATCGATTCCTGAGCAGATATTCCAGAAGGACTGGGAAAGCAGTAACGTGCTTTCCCTCCTCCTTCCCAATTTCTTCCTCCTGTTGTCCTATTTCTATTTTTTTTTGTCATAAATAAATATTGTGGAAATGATTTGGAGTAAAGTTATTACGTTAATTATCCAAACTGACATTTCTGCAGTGTGTGAAAGGACAGGGTGGTATGTAAAATAGATGCACTAAGAACACCTACAGTATGACAACAAGTAGCAGGGTAATTGCTGAAAATGAAGTCTTTTCTGCTATCCCTTCCCTTCAACATCTGTTGTTCCATATGGAGTCATAAATATTTGCAACAAAATAGTTGAAGAAATAATCTCAACATTAATAGGGAAAAGCTGAATCCGCCAAGAAAATCGGAGAATTTTTTTTTCCCCTTGGCAAGTTCCTCCTACCCATCCTCATCTGACAGTTTAAAATCTCAGCAGAAGAAGAATAGTCAGACTACAGTGATGCTTTAAAATCACCACAGATAAAACCCTTTGCGAATGCTAATAGGAGAATTAGCTGAGAAAAAATGCATAACCCCTTGATAACGGCCACGGGGAGGATTTTGTTTATTTTGTTTCATTTTCCTCCTTTCTTCTAGGCCACAGGAATTTAATTCCTCAGCTTTTATTGAATAGTTCCCATTTTCTCTTTTCTCTCTGCTCAGTAGCAATGACGCTTGCTGGCGGCGTGAGGGACGACGGGGTACTAGTACTAACTGGAAGTGACTAGGGATTTGGGATTGCCATATGGAAAATGCAGATCAATGGTACTTAAGCATCTACATAGATTAAGAAGCAATTTAAAGCACAGAACAACTTCAGTAGTTTTGGAATCCAGCTTCCCCAAAGCTGCCTGAGGAGCAGCTCGTAGGAGAAAGCAGGTGTAGTAACAACACCACGGACAGACTACAAATTGTAAATAATTGTTGTGCTTATAAAACACACTGGTTTTGGATGTTTTTGATATATCTTTTAGGAGCCTTAATTTACTTACGGCTCTCCTTAGGGAGCAGAATTTACTAAGGTGACATCAGTTGTATTTGTTTTTTTTAATCTGTACGTACTGAGCTTTCGAGTGAAGCTGCTTGCAGGGAAACACTTCAGTTCTGATGTCTAACTAGTGAATAATGACACTTCTCAATTGCATTTCTGTAGAGTGCAAGCCTAGTATCTCATCTGCCTCGAGTCTCTTATTAATTCACATCTAAAAAAATAATATTTTCAGGTGTTTCTGCCATCAGTGCCATGTGAACAGCAGTGTATATTGTAAATACAAAGTTATAAATAGGTATAATTTTCCGAGTTATTAATGAGAGTACACTGAGGAAAATGTCAAAGCTGTGTAATTATGCACCTCTTGATAAAGAATGCACAGATAAAGACCATTTGGAAACTGTAATTTCAGCCTTTTCTATCGAAATTTTCATTTCTCTGATTTTTGCCTCCTTCTCTTCACTCCAAGTGCCTGCATTGTGTCATCCCTCAGGGAAACACACTCTCCTCCTTCCCGAGAGCAGGTCCAGGAAAGGTGGCGGATGCGTTGCTTGCGCAGTTTGCTTTTCTTTTTTTTATTTTTACCACTCCAAATATTCAGTTTTTCCTAAGCCTGCACACTGCTCTGAATCTAACAGGCTTGGTCTACACTTTACCCCGGTGTTGAAAGCAATAAAAAAAGTTTTATTAAAAACTTCTTCAGGACACAAATTTCTGAGCTCATCAGAGAGAACCAGCTGGGACAGCAATGCCATGAAGCGAAGGATGGGTGATGTTACCAATCTGTGATAGTTTCCAAAGGCTTTTCTGGCCACCTGGAACCATAAAGAGAATCAGATCAGATACTATTTTTCAAGTGAGTTTCTTTATAGCGAAGCTCAGTAGTGAAAAATGCTTGTGAGCTATCAAGTCGTAGCAATCATTTGAAAATGAAAATAAAGTCTGATTTAAAGCTAGGGCACTGGATTAATCAGCTGCTCCCCAAGTGCATTCATTGACCCTGTTCTTTCAGGGACTGTAATTAAGAAAAACAGGGGCGACTTGAAATTCAGCACCTGAATGGCAAGGTTAAAGCAGTAAATTTTTAAGTCTGATTGGTGCCGGGTTAGGAGGAGGTGTCTCTTTTCTCACTGATGAACAGGAGTGCTCAGCCCCTGGCAGAGAAGCAATGAGGGAGGGAGAAAAAGGCAGGCAGAGGTTTATGGAGGATTTTCAGAGTTATTAAGACACTGAAGACAGCTAACCCTGTCCTTGCACACTTATGGATAGAAAATATTGGAAATAAACAGGGCTACCGATTACAGGGCTTTCATATCTACCTTACTATGAAAGAAAAAAAAAAATCTACTATTTTCTAGTTAAGCAACACAGCTAAAGTTTCAGATAAGAAGTCTCACTTTCCTGAAAAACTGCTTTTTGACGTCAAAAATTAGATTTAGGGCCCTAATTCTGTCCAGGTTGGAGATACACAAGGGGAAGCCAAGGCACCTCTTGCCACTCTAAAGACAAGTCGGTCTGGATGATCCGGTAAGATCTGTGGGCAAGTCATCTCTTTCAAATAGGAATGTGTCTGGTTTTCAGAGCGAGGGGCACGTACAGCCCAGCTGATGGTGCAGGTCCTCTGTTTTGCTTTAATAAAAGTCTAAAAGGTCCATCTAGGCTGTTCTTCTGTAACTGTGGACCATTAAGTGTAATCCCCATCACTCAGATGTGAAGCTCAAAGAATTATAATTGCAATAAACCATTTTAGTCTTAGGTTTCTAAATTGTATGTTGCAGGCGGGGAAAAGGAGTGACCCAGCTGCCCTATGTCCAAAACCATCTTATTAATGCTGGCTGAAGGCTTTCTGAGATCAAATGTCTTGGTTAGGAACTAACAGATTAATAACTGTACATTTTGTATCAATTGTTAACTCTTTTCTCCATATGCCACATATTTCTTTTATGCATGAGCTCTGTTCTCTGAGCTCCTGGAGGTGAATAATGCTTGTACAGCTCCAGACAGAGAAACTTCTGCTGTGTATGTGTAGAAATAACTCGTCGGTCTAACTAGTGCTAGGCAAGAGGGAAACTGTAGCTTTAATATTTCTACCTTCTTTTGAGAGAGATGTGACCCGCCAAGTGGCTCAGGTACATGAATGATGGGTTTAAAAACATGCCTTCTGAAAGAATATAAACCAGCTGGCAGATAAAACTGCCTGTTGGTTTGGGACGTGCACTGGCACACGGGGAGCAATTCGCGTTACCGGTGTTCCCAGGGCTGCCTTTAGTCCGTAGGTTGATACTTCATTTTCCAATCCCTATTTCTGCATCTTAGGCAGAAGACAGAAGAATAAATACCTCAGTATATTGAATTAAGAACAAGAAACTCTAGCAGATTTCCGTGTGCTTTCTGGGGTAACATTCTATTCACTCTTGGGGTTTACTGTGTGTTTCTGTTGTCCGCTGTATACTTCTTGCTTTTGTCTATTCATCTGGATGCCAGCTAGAAATTAAAATAAAAAGACTGCCCTCTAAATGGATTCCTGAATGCCATTCTAAAGCATGGCAGGTTTAGCAAGCAAGCTCGATAAGAGTAGTTCCCACTTTGCTTCAATAAATAGAAAGGTTGTTTGTGTCCTTGGTTGGATTGTAGTTGTCCTAGCTTTATTTTTTGCTTATTCTCTTGTACGAGGTGCGTCAGTGCAGCTTCTAGCATTTCTATTTTTAGTGTTCTTTAAAACTCAAAATGCATAAATCAACATCTTCTATTAAAGAGATGCATTTGTAAAGTCCCCAAGAAATGCTTCCAAGACGTGCCATTTTTAATTGCTTTCCCAATTACGATTCTCTAATCTAGCTAATACATTTCTGCCTAGCTGTGCACGTACTCAGAATATGGGCAAGATGTAGACACCATTCAGATGTGAAGCCCTATTACAAGATTGAAATAGATTTCTAATGCATTTATCATTCATCTTTGCAGAGTGTGATTTCAATCAGGGGGAAAAAAAAAAATGATGAATGGTTTGACAGTTTCCACCCATATACGCTAAAACATAATATGCTGCTTCTAGTTTTCAGCTATTACAGACTTTAACATGCAATGTGACCTTGGTCTGCAAAGCATGTTTGGTTAGCACAAAAAACTTAATCATAAGAAGTCATAAGTAGAATCCTTCTTCTTTACTGCCCTTTTTCTGGGACTTGGAAATTTATTGCTTCTGGGACAGGTAGGATATGAACAATGGGCCAAATAGAGTCCAGGGTTATCTCATCTGTGTGAAAACTGCTGCTGAAAATCGATGTGACCTCTGCTACACTGTCATCCCAATTCCCACCCTCTGTGTCCTATTTGTCTTTTGGTAGAAGCTTAGATCTGTGTGCTGTCTCTATGTGTCTCTCTTGGGCCAGATTATCAAAATGAATCATTGCCTGCATACCTCTTATATTTCTATTTATTTTCCTGGTGTTGACTAGGTCTGATGAAATATGATTCTTTTTGCATTTGATCCTCACTGCAGCAAGCAGCACCTAATTTAGCCGTGTCTCTCTCTTTAAAGAAGAGTAATACTATTTTGAAACTTCAATCTGCTGTACAGTAACATTACAAACCATAGACCATGCAACCTGTCTTCGCAGTCAATAGTAATTTTCCTTTCGGCCAATTTAATGTTATTACTTTCATCTCCAAATAGGAGAGATTGCTCGAGATTTGAAAGCAGCTCCAGTTTTGTTCTGCATACTTCACCGTTTCCTTTCTTTTTTTCAAATGCCACTTCTGTTTAGTCTTTTGTGACTCCGTGCCTTAGATGTTATTTCTGCACAGCAACTAATCGGTGTATTTTGAAACCGCTGCCACCGATAGAAGATTTTCAGGTGTGAGAAATGGCATATCTGAATCAGCAGGAACTCTGTGCTCTGACTATGTTACCAGAGTTGTTTGTCGGGTTTTTTTTTAAATGAATCATTTCAATTACTTGATCACAGCTCTAAAATGATAGCTGTGAAGATCTGTAGAGGTTACTGGCTTTTGTTGTTATTAGTCCTGAGGAATCATTATGATGATGTTCCATTTAATGAACTCACACAGCGAAAACAAAATACTCCCTCAACGCAGATTTCAAAGAATACTTGAAAACTGCTAATGCTCCTGGTTCCTCATCAGTAGGTGGGTTTTAGAAACGCAGCAAAAAGTATTTGCTGCTCACTAGATGCTCGTGCAGCGTGTTAAACTAGATAATGGCACTGCTGTAGAGACACCGTGGGTGAGTTCGTTGTTGTCAGATTCTTTCTGGGTTGTTTGGGTTGTGTTTTTATAATTAAGTGCAGTGAGAGAAGGAGCCCTTCTGAGTATGTGGGGCTAATTGTAAATCCTGGCTGTAAGACGACCAAGACACTTGACAAATGAAATTCTCAGGACTGGCTGTGCAGGTGCCCTTAGACAACACACGCACCATGAACTTACGGTCAATACAGTAGTTGTGAGCTTTACTGAAAAGCAATCCTTCATCATTTCTGCCAGTGCAGGAACACAATGTGTACGGAGTGGATTTCCCCGGGATATTAGCAAAACATGCCTTTAACATCTCAAAGAAATGTGCAGCATTAGGCTCCAAGAACTGCTAAGATGGTATTTTTTGTGGTTTCAGCAATTAAGTTGTTTAAATGAATACATAGGGAAGAAGTACTCGCAGGGATCCAAGAGGAGGAGATAAATTTACTATCCTACAATACGTTTAAATGATCCTGTTCTGAAATACACGTTGGTTGGGGATAGTACTGATTGATCACAAAACTGAAAGGATTTTTGAGAAATAATTACTGTTGGTGGTGTTTCTTTCTGAATACACCTTCCTACTGTCTGTGCACAGCTCGATCTGTAACAGCATGATCTATTTGAAACGCCGAGTGAAGGGGAAGCTTCCAGGTCCCAACACTACAGTTTTCTGAGAGATGGATCAATCTGGTTCTGTGCAGTAAATCGCAGGAGCAGGGCTGCAGCCGGAGCCCGTCTCCTCCCCGGTCGCACCTCTGACCCCACCACCCGGCTCCCTCTCTACCTCTAGTAGAGATAACTCAGCAAAGCATTTTTGGCTAATGCCTGGGACTAGAAAGGCTGACAGTAGCAAGGTGCTTGTTAAGAAAACCTGCGCTGACACTTCCCTGACAACATGGAGTTGGTGCTGGCTAAGCAGGAGGGGATGACTCAGTGGAGATTATTTACTGCTGAGTATGGGAAGGGTAATGTTAAAGGAGGAAAGAGATGCGGTACGTTTCTTGATTAGAATTTTGTCAAGGTTACGGCAACAAAAACTGCACATCACAGAGCAGCAGACGTGATAGGATGGGAAAAGGTCATCGGGGTTTAATGAACTGCGTAATGCTGTTGTAATTCTGTAGGAGAATTCTGTAGAATTTTACCAAATAGGCTGGATTGTATTGCAGCTGCGTTACAGTCTCTGGTATATTTGTTGTTGTCCTGTACTACTCTGCAAACCTACCTTAACCACAGTGCCAGCTGCCCAGAGACTGAAACAATGTCAGTTTTACTAATGCGCTTGTACTTTGACTTCCAGGTAAACAGAATGCTAGTTTCTAGAAATGACATTGACCTCTATTTCCTTTACAGAGGAGGTCCAGATTGCCATTCCGATAATGAAGCCAACCTTAGATAAAGTCCAACTGGCTGGACAGGCCTTGCCTCCCGGATTTCCGGCGCCATTTCTTTTTGCTGATGGGCTTTCATCAGTAGAAACTCTATTAACCAACATTCAGGTAAAGTATTCTCTACAGGGCCAGGCTATTTCATGATAGATAACTTGTGTTTCTTTTTCATCTCTTTACCAAGTTTGAGAAACTCTTTCATACCTGCAATTCTCATTCCTTTCATTTCATGTAACGCTCAGGTTTCAGCTGCCTGGCATTATCAATTGGGAAAGGGTTTCATCCGTTGTCTATTTGACTTAATAGTTGCTAATAATGATCATATTAAAATTCACCAGTCTCATTATTCCTCCTTTGCTTCTCCCTGCTGTGGACCGAGGTCAGCGGTGATACCGCGCTCCGTTTGTAATAAAGCCCCTCAGGGGGAGGAGCTACCAGAAGCTGTCCCCTACAATTCCGGCCCCAAAACAGCTCAGATGTAACGTTTGGCTACTTCAAATGCCCAGCTGCATTCCAGGCCTATAGGTTCCCACTTTTCATTTTACTCTTTTCCTAGCGGGTGTAAAAGAAACGAACGGGTGAATTTTGTCACTGACGACACAAAGCGGTGTTTTCAGATCATACGTTGCATGTGTTTTAGGGCCTGCTGAAAGTGGCTGTGGACAATGCAAGAGTCCAGGAAAAGCAGATACAGCAGGAAAAGAAAGAGTTAAAGATGGAGCTTTGTAGAGAGAGAGAGCTAAGAGAGAGCTTGGAAAGGCAACTCACAGCTGAGCTGCAAAGCAGAGGTGAGTGAATGAAAAATGGAGTTTAGATATCTATTAAATGTATAACCCTTTGGCATTTCCAGCTGGAGCTGCTGAGGACTCGGAGTTAACTGACATTCATACTTCAGTGTAATGCAGCAGTGGACTAGCACTGGTAATGAAAGATTTAAATTTAATAAAAACAAAATGAAGCACACTTCTCTGTAAGCAGACAGAACAGTGACTGAAGGATTATTTCCTGGAGGGCACCTGGCCGCGGAGAGTTTTGGCAGGTTCTGTGGAGGGAAGCTGATGCCTTTTCATGGCTTTCACATGTATTATTACCACTCTGCCTGTGTATTCCCAGCTTGATTTCTTCATCTGACAGCTTTAATTTCTTCTGTTTTCTGCTATTATTCTCCACGTGGTGAGAATCGGTCTTACTGTGAGAAAGATAACGTGTCTGTAATTTAGGTATTTAGGTGGTTCTTTTTCATTACCTTACTAATTACCTAGCCCACATTTCCGTAGTGTAGGTGCCAGTCAGCTGGTTTTTCTTCTAGACACCCTTGTTGCAACAAAATAGATGGAACTCTGAGAAACTCTACCCAAGTGCAACATCTGAAGCAAATAACCCATCATAAGCTGTGTTTTTTTCCACCCGGACAGTGAGGTGCAGTAACACTCCCCATATGGGGCCTTCTGAGACAAAACCATGACTGTTGAGAAGCTTTTGATAATAATAGGCAATTAAATTGGCAAATCTGAATTTTTCGCCCTGCTATTGCAAAGAAGGCAGTATTCTTTCAAGATTCCAATCTGCATCTGAAGGAGAGGAGTGGTAATTTTTTTGTGCCAAAAGCTACTTCTAGCTTACATCCATGAAATCAGAAAGATAAAACTAGATAAGACCAAGAATGAAGGTGCCAGGCGCTAACTTCCCGTGCGTTTTAAATTGGTGTTAGGTGTGCAGAACAGAGCTGCCTGCAGCCCCACGTCTCGGCAAGCGGCACCGGAGAAGGGCACGTCTAAGTAGACTTGTGAAGGGTCAGTAAATACTGTTGAAGTGGTAAAATTGCAGTGGGCGTTCAGAAATGTTCCATCCCCCCAGTCTACGTGTGGATGAGGCCGCTGTATTTCTCTAAACCAGAATTTATCTCCCTGTAGGCAGCACACCAACTGTCACTGCCTGGGTCACGTTAAAGTCAACAAAAACCTTAAGCCATTCAGAGACTTTGTTGGCTTCTGGCTCAAAAGAGAGTTTTGCTGCTAATCAATACCTTCAGAATTGTTTGTCTTTCAGGTCATTGCCACACTCACATCTCTTATTATTCTGAAAAGGCTTTTTCCCGTGGGTGCTCAATTTTCCAGAGATGTATTCTACAGATCCCATTTCGGGATTCAGAATTCATTAAGCCTCTCAAGAGATTTCCTATGTACTGGTGTCTGTTTGGTTTCTTCCCTGACTGGAGCATTTACAAATCCAGAAAGATCTATAGAAGTCAGTAAGAATTCAGACCAACCAGTGGTCACAAGAAGTTATGTAAATCCTATGGATTTTTCCCAGAATTATTCCAGCTGACCACAGGTCTCCTGGAACAGGAGCTGTGCCCATGGAGATCCTACCAGGCAACTGAAACCAGGGAAGGGAGGTGCAGGTCATCCAAGGAAGAGAGAGCAGAGTGTGTCCTTGCAGCAGTGGTGAACAAACAAGTGTAAGAGCCTATCAAAGATAGCTTCATAGGGGTAATGAGCACAGGCAGCACTGGATGGGGTGCTGTTGGAAGAGGCAGATATTTTAGATGTAGCTTTGGCCCAAGCAGTGGTAACTTGGTGCTGATAGGTAGAAATAAAGGTTAAATATGGGATTAAGATTCTGAGTTTGAAAAGGAAAAGGACTTGAGGTGAATTTTATTGCTTGGATGTATAAAGGTGAGGGAATAAAATCACAGCCAATGTCAGCAGTTCCCAATGAAGCTATGGCTACAATTAATACCATACAATTCTACAGTTATGGTTTTACCTTTAGAGTTGGGTTTAAGACTGAGATTAGTGAGGAATATTTCTCTTTTCTGCCAGCTCTTACGTGGCTGTACCAATGGCCCATCGATGATCTCTGTTAAGACAGCTTGCCTGCCTCCTGTCTGTAGAAGAGAGGAGGCGAGGTGACTGTGTTGAGATGTAATGCAGAGCTGCACAACATCACACTGCGCTGTTAACCCAGCTGAAGTCCAGCCAGCTACTGTACAACACCTTGTGGAGTGCTCCAGTTAGGAGGAGAAACTGCTAATGAAGAGAATATGCTTGATTTACTTACCAGGGTTAGAACTTGTTTCCAGCCTGAGAGGTTCCCTTTTCAGTCCTCTCAGATTCTCAGCAGACACCCGGTGCTTTTGAGTTTCTCTCCTTTCTTTGGCCTTCCCTCTTTTTTTCCTCTTTCTCCCACTAGTGATGAAGTACAGAAGTGCTCACGTTACTGAGGACATACGCCCTCTCTACACACTTGAGCTTTCATCTGAGTATGTATCCACTTCACCCAGCTTCTCAATGGCCTTTCACCTGCCTTCTGTCTCAGGCAGTGGTTCCTGGTGTGTCAGTTATTCCTCTTCAAAATGAAGCCAACTGCTGCCAATTCCATGGGGTTTTACTCCGTACGCCATCGGTACCGACGCTTCAGATTCTCCCTCTGCACACAGAGTTCACCTGCAGAAATAAATTTCATTTCCTTTTAACTGTTAGAAAGCATAACTAAAACTGAATCCCTTGACATGTTCAGAAGACCTCCTCCGTCCGTGAGGAGAGGTCAGGGAAGGCATAACCAGTGTGTTTGAATTATCTTTCTGGATACAACTACCGGAGGAGGAGGAGGGTGCAGTGAATTCTCAGCATTAAGGATAAAGGTTAGAAGGAAGGGCAAGAGATGTGTTGTGTTTTGGGGACGTACACTGCTGCCATTGCTGGAAATTACCTGAAGCCAATGATCTGCTCAGCCAAACCATGCAGAGCTGTAGGTGGAGTTCTGTTGAAGTTCTTGAAGTCTGTGTAACGTGGACCACTGGGCTGGCTCGGAGACTCTTTAGGCTCTGGTCAGGAGAGTTAAATCCATGGGGTAGTTCCAGAGTGAGAATAAGATGTATGTTTTTTAATGAGGTCTAAAGCCCCTTGAGATTGCTCTTTGTTTCACTGCAGGACGTGGCGTGGAAGGTTTTTTTGGTTTTATATCATGTTCACGACAGATATTTCTTTTTTTCCTCATAGATAAAAATGGACCCTTGAACATAAACTCATTTACTGTCTCCATTCTCTATTAACTGTGTCTTAACATTTACATTTCAGCAACAATTCAGAAACGCTTGAAGAAAGAAAAAAAGGCAAAGAGAAAATTGCAGGAAGCTTTGGAATTCGAATCAAAGAGAAGAGAACAAGTGGAACAGGCGCTGAAACAGGCCACATCAGGTGACGGTCTCAGGATGTTAAATGGTAATGTCTTAGTTGGCCTTTCACAGTTAGGTTAAAATGATGTTTAATTGAGTGAAAAAAAAATGTAAGATGATGCTCAAAGCAAATTCCAGAATTAAAAAACCACACTCCTTTCCTGAAATAATTAAAAATCTATTTCAGGCCATGTGCTCTGGGTCATGAATTAAAAAAATAAATAAGTCTGCAACTAGAGAAACAGACAGAGCAGTTTACACAGACATGACAAGAAATGCTGAATATATTACCAGAGAAATCTGTTACAGTGCCAGCTAAGACAATGTGAAATTTGGTTCCTATAAGGTTCTCTGAACTCTTCTCTCCCCGCAGATTCATTTTTAGAACTGCTGAGCTTCATTTTAAAAGCAGTTTGGCTGAAGTTTGCTCAGCCTCAGGACCTATTAAGTTTTTTTAAATATGTATCAGCTTTCAGAGCTGACGAGGTTTTGAACACTGCCCAAGTTTTCCTGTGAAACAAAAGCAAATCAGTTAATCTGCTAAACAGGGTGATTATGTTTTGGGTAGTGGAAGGATTTGCCTCTCCTACTTAATATGGTTCTGGCCGCAGTATAGAGCTTTGGTTTGAAGCTTCAAGACTGAACCAACTTGAATTGTAATTAATTTCAAGTTCTGCAGCCACGGTTTGGTCTGTGTGTCCCTGCCCTGCAGTCAGTTACGTTCAGCCTCTGCTGCCTTTGTACCTCGCGTAGTCTTGACGCGAACGTTACGTGCTGCCTGCTTTGGGCACCGCTGGCCACCGGAGCCACAATGACACGGGCACGCTGTAAAATCTGCCCGAGCTGCTGAGTGAAGGTAACTGTGGTGAGCTGGTGTGGAGCTCTCAGTTGTGAGGGCTACCCGAGCTGGCTTTTCATGTCAGGGCAGGGCTGTCTGTGAGCTGCCACTGCACCTAAGAGAGAAACAGAAACTCTGTAAGTGGGAGAGCAGCATCTTTCAGAGGCATTCTTATCTGCTGGGTTTTATAGTCCAGCATCTCACTGTAACCAGCAGCTGGCTGGCTTTGCCCAGGTGCTGACGGGGAGCGGTGGGGACTCGGGTGTGGATAAACAACTTCACAGTTCCACTGTGACAGGGGAGAGTGGGTGCACAGAGCCAGCAGAAGCCTTTTCCACCACCTTCAGTGGATCAGAAAAACTGCCCAGAGACGTGTTCAGCACCTTAAGATGAATGTTAGGAAAAAAAGAACTAAAATCCTGATGTTCTGTAAGGTCGTTCACCCAGATTCTGCCTTAGCTGGTGCACACCTGCCGCTTGCACGACAGTTATGAGTACTCAGCAGTTCTGGAAGCCACAAATTAAAGGGTACCAACATGCCAGCAATGTGATTAACAGATCTTTACATCTGCTATTGCGGGCCTGGCTGCTAACGTTTTGATTTGCGGGCACGCTCAGGTAGTCATATATATGTTAGTGCCTGCAAGAAGCTCATATTTACATGCTAATCTGATTGCACATGCAAATCAGGTAGCTCATTAGCATCTTAATCCACAATTTAATTGCAGGTACAATTTTATGACAACAAAATGTGAAGGGCTATTCTGAATATTTTTAATTTAACTCTGACGGTCTGTCTCATTTAACAGATGCTGTTATTAGTTACAGATGACTTTGTCATTTTATGTATATACAGCACTGTACTCTCAAAGCTTTGAAAAGAAAGGACCTTTTTAGATTAATAGATCAGTGCCCTGAACTTGCCTTCAGAACAGGATTCTGAGTAAGGGAAACCCCATGGCATAGCAGTCACTAGTGATTTTATAGGAAGAAATGGTATGCGTGAAAATATTCTTTATTAGGTCATGTATTTCATGACCTTTATTAGGTCACCTGTATTTCATTTACACGTACATACCTGAGATACCACCCTTCTGCACGTGGACTCCACTTCAGTGGGTTGTCCTGCAGTGCCGCGGCGCCCAGCGAGGTAGGGTGACCAGCAGATGCTGCCATAGATGCTGACACTCCACTCAGGTGAGCTGAGAAAGCATCAGTGCAGTTGTTGGCTATTTGAGAAGGTCTAGAACAGGCTTCTACCCAACCAAACCTTCAAAACTGTACCCACAGCTCCCTCTCAGGTGCGGGGTCTGTGCTCTTGCTGTAATTTCCGAGTGCTGTATTATAAGGGAAGCAGATGTTTCTCCAGGATTGGAGGTGCCATGGATTCAAATCACATACCCTTCATGCTAATCCTTGTTGGCACAAGGTGGATAATGGCATCTGTTACCGTAACACCCTGGGGTGTTTGAGCCCCCGCCCCCACCCCGAAGGGCTGCGCGTACAGAGGTGTTACCAATATAAAATGTAGTAGTTCAAAAGTGCGTGTGGCTATGAGACTGTCTCGGCTTGGGGGGAGAAGCACAGTCCCTCTTGGAAAGAAAGCTCTTCTCAGGAATGTTTCATACAATACCACGTGTGTGATTTGGGTTTGGGTCGTGCTCAGTCCTCACGTGGGCTGGCACTGGCCGCGCTCTGCGGTCGCAGGTGCGTGGCCGGGAGAGTCAAGGCGCTTTAACAGCAGCACGGTTTAATTTAGACTTTTATTTTTCAGATGTCAGATGCCCTCGTTCTCCGAGGGAATTTTAGAGCCGTGTTGCTATCATGTGTTGGTTATTATCTGATCGTCAGACAAATGTGAAGCAGGTTAAAAATAATTCACTGTGAGACCAGTAATGTTTGCACATTTTGGAAACAATTTACTACTGAAAATTCTATGAAGACCAAATGTTTTATGCAAGACCTTGTAACTTGGAGATCACCCTAGTTTGCTATAAATATTTTTCTAAAGATGCATGAGAGAAGGACAAAGGGGACTGCATTAATCTTCAGTGTCACATCTTTCAGATGCTGGAATCCCAGATATGGAAATAGAACACAACGGAACCCAACATGACAGTGCAGCAATGCAAGGTGCAGTATGTACCGCATCCCATCACAGACCTGCTTATCATGAGCCATATTAAAAGTTAAATGGAATGCAGAACAGGTTTTTTGTCTGTTTTCCTGCTTTAAGATAAATGTACATTGCACAAGCTGATTTTGTTTTCCTGTTCAATACAGAAAACCGGTGAAAGATAGGTATGTTACAAGAGCAGAAAATATATTTAAGTAGAAGTGTGGGAAACTCCTGTTTATGAGCTTAGTTCAAAAGTGATCCTTTTAAATATGTTTTATCTTTTAAAAATATTTTACCCCTGATCCTTACCTACCTATCAAGATCCATAGGTGTTTTCCAAAAGTACAGAAACTGTAGGTGGAAAAGGAAAGTGACGCTCCTGTTCCATTTTCCTCATTACTCGGTGGCTGTTTGTAAATACAGAACATTCCTGTGTTGTCTGAGTGCTTCCTAAAGAATAATAAATGCTTTCTGGCTGCAGGCCTGGGAAGGAGGGGAGTTGTACGATCGTTATTCAGGGGAGCTGAGACACAGACGTTTTAAGGGTTATTTCCATTACCATCCAGAGCCTGTTTGAGACACGCGGAAGATCCATAGTCACCGGGGATGAAATTCGGTCTGAGCAATTGGAACATAGAAATTCTCCGACTTTGGAGAAAGTCCAGATTTGCAGTGTCAGTTCTCTCTGTTTTCCTCCCTTCAGTCCAGCACCGTGTGCATTCCAGGCCGTTCAGCTCTGTGCTGGCTGCTCTAGCAGCCTGAGGCAGCTGCCTGTTTCAATAGAGCTGCTGCTGCTTAGAGCCCTTCCACCCTTTCTACTGAATCATGTAATGGTAACGTGCAAAAAATCATGCGTGGTGAAGTAACTAAAGACAGTCAGTCGCCTTCTGTGTAGACAGCAGAGGGGCTGCAGTACAGTTATAGATACAAACATAACTTCGAGCGTTTCTCAACTGTTAAAGGCTTGACTTTGCATACCTCTGGTGTGCATCTGTCGTCCATCTGTCATCTATACAGGAAAGCTTTCAAATATTTTTACTGCTGCCTCTTCTTCTGATTTTAGGTTCCTATGCAAAGAAGGAGAATCACAGCTTTACTGCAATGCACATATACACACACAGACCATAAGTGTGGATATATCTGTACACATAGAAGAGCTGTGTTTTAAATACTGCAGTTGGAAAGTTGTTCCTGCCAGAAATGGGCAAAATATTGGATAAGCACTTGGGACACATGTATTTCAATTTGACAAGCAAAATACTCCTAATGTTTCTGATCTATTTATGCTACCTGCTGCGTGCTCGGTGCTCGTCCAACATGATTCTGGGGGTCAGAGGTGCAGCTGGACAGAATCTAGTCAAAAAAAAAGAAGTTAATTTTACTTTTCAATTGAAGAAAAAATGTTACAGTTGCCTCAAATGTCTTTCCATCAAAAATGATTATAAATAACTGCAGGGAAAGCGATGCAGAGCAACTTCTCCAAATGTTGACTTCCTAGAAGGAATTAAGAGAGCTTTCTTAGCTTCTATTGAGGTACAAGTAAACTTTGTGATTTTTCAATTTTTATTTCAGGTTGGGTTTTTGTGTGGTGGTTCACTGTTGTTAAAAAAGAAAAAAATTATTAAATCTGATCCCAGCTGCATCACCCTTTAGTTTCACCAGGCTTTGGCTGGTGAGGTTTCTGTTGGGGTTCCAAGCCTGAGCAAAGGGCAGAGTGGCCATCCACTGGGGTTCAGCACCTCTGAGCTGGGTGCCCCTCTGCGAAAGCAGAGCGGGAGGTGCAGTCCTGTCCCCCACTCCTCATGGCACAGCAGCTCCGTGCTCACCGCAGCGCCGAGTGACAGCGTCCCCTGGCTGCGGTGGCAGCGCCGGTGTGGCCATCCTGCTGGCGGGGACGCGTGCGATCGGTCCGGCCAGTTTTTCACTAAGCACTCTCGGCTGATAAAAAGGTTTCTGAAGAGCTCTCTGTAGGGCTTGTTGAGATTTCAAAGTGGCTCTGTCCTGTAGCACCATCTCTTTCATTTTTATTTATGCTGATACTGTAATATCTTTTTATTCTTTTCTCCTTTGATTACCATTTCTCTACTTGACAGCTCCTCTTGCCCTGCCGTCTTTAACAATTTGAGCACACTCCCTCCTTGCCCCCTTCATTTGCTGCCTTTGTTTTTTGCGCCCTGGGAGGAGGAGGGGTCAAAACACACATCCCCAGTACAAAGCTGTTTCCAAGCTTCCGAAATCTCTTTCTATTGCACAGAAAAAAGCTTTAGCATCAATGCAGACCTTTCTTTTTCTGTTGTCAATAGCTCTGCTGGACAGAAATCTATCATTCCCGCAGCGCCTTTCCTTTGAAATTCAATTAGTTTCACTGCCAGGATCTCCTTAAGACGGTTTAAAGGGGAATCACAGAAATGCTGCCCAGCCACCTTTCCCAGCGATTAAGTCGTATCACATTTTATGCTCATTTCTTAAAACGATTTTATTAACACAAGCTGTTCGTACACTGGGATTCTGATCTGCGTTATAAATCTTCACCGCTTAGCTCACTCATTTTCTCTCTGCTTTGTATATTAATTGAACAGAAACTTTGTGCAGGCGAGACAAAACTTTTTTTGAACTTTACAGCCTTAACTCCTCCATCCTCCGGATGCCTGACCATCCGGCCCAGCATCGCTTGGTCTCAGATGAGCTTTTTAGCTGGCATAGCAGCAGAGTAGTAGCTGCTGTAGTCATAAAGCCCCCGGCCTAGCTGAGTGGTGCGGGAGAGGGTGAGGCAGGCACAGAGACACCCTCCTGGTCTTCCTCCCATAACTCACTTGCGGGCCGGCAGGATAGTGCATCAACCATTTTATCAACCAATCTCCGTTTCGCATAAAATAAACATACTGGGTGTCATTAAGTGCACCTTCAGATCAATGATTTTTGCAAATGACATTCAAGTACCATTCGGGTAGTGCATTTTTGCTGATAAAAGCAAATTAAATTAGCACAACTACAAGTGTGCTGATAAAAACTAAAACCGAACAGCAGCACCATTAGCTAACAAAGTAATATTTTCTCTTTACTGCTTTCTGCCATTTAGTTATTATCCTATTGGAAATCTAATTATAATCCTTTTACTCCCTAGTCAAACTTCACAGTTTTTGCAAGCTTAGCACTGACAAGTGATTTCATTACATTTGATTGCCCGCGCCCAGATTGACTTAACTTCACTCCGAGACCTAAAAGCCCTCTCAGTTTCTCAGATTCCCTGTTTGCACATTACAGCAACAGCTCCTTTAATTAATTAGCATGAACAGCAGTAACATGAACTGCTGAACAGAAAATAACATCATTTTATGATCGCGGGGAGACTTCTCCTTTTGCATGTTTATACCTTAGTTAACTTTTGTATTACTATATTTCATTGTTAGGGGATATTGGAACAATCAGCAAAGCAATGTTATCTTAAAATTTTAAAAAATAGTCAGTACTGTCCTGCGTGATGATAACGATTTACAAAATATAAGGACTCTGAATTTTCAAGCTGGAGGCAGCAGCACAGACGGACTTGCTGAGGTGAAAACAGGGTTCAGAGGAAACGTGCTTCTCTCCACCTGCAACAGGAGGTGACCCGGAGCTGTTGGTGCTGCTGCTTTTGTTGTGGAGTTACCTGGCAGAGGTTTAGCACAGAGCCTCTCAGTAACCATGAGAAACTCCCCATTTTATCCGTTCGCCAAAGAGGAAGGACGGGTGAGGTTGGGAATGTGTTTGGGTTGTTACTGTTTAGAAAACTGGGCTGCATTTTTTTCAATATTCTGATCTAACCGGTCGGGTTGCAGACCCAGGCTATGGTAGGAAGCCCAAGAGGGACAGAAAAGAGAGGGGTGGTGTTTTCAGAGGTTTGACAACTTCGTTACTGCATCAAATTATACCTTCAGATCCTGCAAGCTGCTGAGACCAGGCACAGAATTTCTGAGTACTCTGAGTTGTAAAAGACAAACTTGGCATCATGGAAAGCCCTGTGCTGTTGTCTTGGTCTTGCTGTCACCAAAATAAAATGTTCAAGCACTTAACACTTTTAGGTAAGAAAAGACTAGAACCCTGTGATAAGAAACTCTTGAGATGAAACAGAGGCCTTCTACTTCCCTTGTGAGCGAGCTCTTCGCCCTCTTCATCATTTGAGTCTTGGGCTTTTTCTTCCTCCTCCTGTCCAAGCCCTGCTCTGTCCCTTGTGCGTGTCCCGCTCTGGATGCTCTGAATTACTAAACCTCCAGTAATTACCTTGCACTGCATCATCCTGCAGAGTTTCTAGACAGACTTGCATTAAGTTTGTGTGCAATGAGCTGAATGTCAGACCCACACGCTGGCTCGTTACCTGCCAACCCAGAGAGGGGCCTCGGCCACACCTGGCCATGAGGTTCCTGCACAGCCTCACCGGGACATGGCCTGACCAGGACGTGGCTCATCTGCTCCGGACACTAATGCAGGCCTTGAACAGCAGTGGCACTACTTGTCTTGGTGCAGTGTTACTTCTTCCTCTGGCATGCAGTGGTTTTCTGACTCTCTGAGCACATACGCACATATAAAGGAGGATGCTGAGATTTTGTGGTTTACTGGACGCAAAAGGTGGGTAAAGCTTTCCCCAGGAGACTGTTGAGTGTGAGGGTCCATACCTTTCTATTCTTACAAAGGGCTAAAACGTTTACTCAATAATTCAGTGTCAGTTGGCTTGAATACTTCTTAAGCAGGACCCACTGCTTTATCTCCCTGTCTGCTCAAACTGACAACAGCAATCCAGCATCTGCATAGTTTGTATTCAGCGAACATATTCTTGTCCTTGGCTATTGTTACTTACTAGGAATAGTATTTTCTGTACAAGTTTTTTAGTCTGTTAACATGGAAATAACTTGACAGAGTTGACTGAGTAGTCCAAAGCACAAAGTAAGGGGGGAAGAAACCCCAAATGCAGCACCTCTGTGAGCGTGCAGCACTGCAGGGTGGGGTGTCCCAGTCCTGCCTGCAGAGGAGGAGGAGGAGGAGGATGAGATGTCTGGTCCCACTCCCAGGCACAAGGCTCATGCCCCCATTAGACATCCGAGACTGCCCATCTGCAGGGGTGCAGGAGAGGCCATGGGAAGTGAGTGAACCAAACTGCGCTGGTGCTGCTGCTCAGCAGCAGTGTTTGCTGCCCACATCTTTTCTGAGTCTGAAGGAACCGTGCCCTGCTCACAGGGTGTTACTGTTCCTCTTTCGCTGCTTAGCTTGGGAAATCTTTACAGATGAATGGAAGGGAGAAGTTTTGCTGGACAGCTAATCAACAGGCAGAGAAGGCAGTTTTACTCTGCTGTCATTCAGCTCAATGACTAGCCCCAACCCAGGAGAACTGGCTGCGGCCAGTTTTTACCCATGGTTGCAAAGGGAACCTGTTCTGTGCTTTTGGTGGCGGCCGCACTCCTTACCTTGCTGCCAGGGGTCTGGATGCAGCATCCTCCACTTGCCTGGAGGGTCAGGGAAAGGGGTTTTCGAGGGGTGTCATCAGTGGTAGAAATAAATTATTCACTGGTTGCTCTTCTTCTATCTGCAAAAATAAGAGTCTGAGTTAAAGCAACTAACCTCAGCTTTGTAAGTCGGATTTATTGTTCTGGCAGCGTTCTCCATGTGTTGCTACATCCAAAGCTCAGCTTGGCTCTGGTCTAACTGAAATGGGAAGGGTGGAGAGATCAGCTCCTGCCCAGCATTCTTGCAGGATCATCTAAGACTCTGACTGAGCCCCTCAAGAAGAAGCTGTGCACAGCCTGTGGGCACACACAGCTCTGGTTCCCAGGTGCCCTCTGCCCTCCCGCCGCGGCTCCGTCCGCAGAAGCACAGCCACGTCTCAGCTTTTCCTAACCTTTATTTTAGCAGCTCTCCCAACATCTAAACTGGCCAAGTGGGACTTTCAGTTTATTTCCTCTCTGATGCCAGTATTCTCTGCAGCACAGAGCGCCGGGGTTTATTTCTGAAGTTGCATTAATAATTTACACTTTACTGATACAACAGATTTATCCTTCTTTTCTCATTATGTAGCAGATCCCAAATTCCCTTCCTCCAACGACCTTCTCCTCCCGTTCACACCGTGCTGACGCTTCCCGAGCGATCCGGCGCTGTAGCTGCGTGGGTTCATCGCAGCCGGCGCCCCGCGGCGCGTTGCTCCCCGTCCTGGATGGGATTTGCACACCAGCATTGCTGGGGCCTTTTTTCTTGATGCAAGTTGTGAGGGATCATAAGGAAGTTTGGTTTTGAAGTACTTCTATGGAAATTACTGACTTAAAACAAAGATGCGACAAAGGAAGAGATGCAGAGAATTCAGACGTGCTAAAGAGGCTGGAGAAAAAGAAACAAGACAAATGCAAATAAATATGCAGATGATAATTAACTGCTTTTGGATTTGTGCTTTATATACACATTAAAAACTTGAAAGAAAAATAGGAATTATGATAGTGTTGCTAAAGGAGCAGGCAAGAGATGAATGTATCTGCTGGACTAACAACTCAGGGAAGACCTGAGGGAAAATTACAATTATTAACATAGGCTCTGGCTCACAGAAACTGTGAGATCTTTACTTGTCTTACACGTTGTGAAGGGGGAAAAAAATCCTTCCTAAATGTCTTGCTTATTAAGCCAGTCATGCATTTCACTGTAGGTTGTAAAGCAGTAGAACATGCACAGGGGGCTCATAAGCATATTTTAGTGTTAGGGAATATCATTTATACAGTTTTTATATTGTCAATATTACCCCTAGAGAATGAGATTAGGCTTTAAACTACTGCAAATCTACACTTTTGCTCACCTTTGTATAATTTCATTTTTTAATAGAAGGAAGCCCACATAAATGAATATTTGATTAAGGGATAAACCTAATAAAAGGATACATTTATTGCACACAGATTTATTCAAATCTTTGCTATATTATACAGTAAAATGGTGTGTAGCTCGCAGTCGGCTGCACCGAGGGGATGGTGAATATTCTTCAGAAAGATGGATTTGACAACACTGCGTTGTCTTTCATGTGTAAGTGGTAGCACAGATGCTCCGAACACTTTAATTCCTCATAGGTGGTTGCTGTGTGACGTTGTTAATGCCATGGAGTTAAGTTTATTGCACAGCAACAAAAAAAAGGATTCTAATTTCTGGAGAATAATTGAGAGCGTTATAAAAAAAAGGAAATATTTAACTATGCACTTTCTGTTTACTGATCAATATCTCCTGCGTGGCTGCACTGTGCTTGAGCCTTGGCATTTACTTTCTCTCTTATGGGTATTCCAGATACCGCCACTGAACTCCCCTTGAGAGAGAAAGGAAAGGAGGGTAAATTGATACCTGTTTGAAGGTTGAAATAGTCCATCAGCCGCAGTGCCCTCAGTGACCAGCTCTTACCTGGGATTGGAAAGTATTTTTCTAAATACAATAAAAATATCAGTAATTAGAAAAGACATTAAGATTGCTGATCCTATTTTTGATAAATCAACTCTTCCCTTGAATGCACATCCCCATTGCTCCCCTCCTGTCTGCAGGCAGAGCCCGTGTCACCGAGCGCAGCTCTGTGGAGGTCTGCACAGGCGTGGGCTCTGCCCTTTGACCGGAGACCAAGCATCACACACCTCCCAGGAGATGCAGCTGATGCTCAGCGGCCACTGAACTTCCAAGTCACAAAGCTAATTTCTGGTGACTTCTGTTGGTATTCCATGGCCTGATTCACCAAGCCCATCTCTAGCACGGGCTCCCAGGGAGCGCAGGTGTTGGATGCCCAGGACGTGCCCTGCGCAGGTCACGGGTGCGTGACTGTCTCACGAGGAGCACACCGTGGCACACTGCCACCCTTCTGGGGCTGCCTGCAAGGACTGCTTTTTTAAAAGGCCCCTGCAGCTTCTGTCAGGGGCCATGGTTTTTAGCAGTGCCATTTTAATTAATTGGCTCGAGCCCCTGTAGCCAGCAATGGGAAGGAGTCGTGTGCAACTTCCTAATAATCAGGAGAAGAAAACAAACAAACCCCACAGTGTTCAGTTATTTAATTTCTCTTTACCCCTCTCCTCAGGCTTCAGTATTTGCCCCGCTAAGTTCAGGACAATCATTTTCATCAGCCAAAGGCCTGAAACTAATTTTAGTCACTTGGGAGGTTCCCATGCTCCCAAATGTTCCTCAGGAGCTGTTATGTCCCTGGCTCTTCCGATCTTTATTCTTGTTTACATCCAAAATACATATTAAATCATCTCTGTTTGGAGAGTCAGAGCCTCCTTAAAACCATGAAACATTCAATTACTAATTAGCTGTTTCCTGTTCCTAATGAAGTGAACATGTCGGATTTGGATTAAAATTCAGCTACCGCTCTCCTCTGTTTATGGTTCCAGATGTTTTTGTTTTATCTAGGAGGTTACTTTGACAGCTACTGCTAAATGATAAATCACTCATATTATAGCTGAAATGCATTTTGAAATTGAAATGTGGCAAACTTTGAGATTGCTCCAAGGATCAGTGTCAGTTAGCAGGTCAATACTTGTTCTTTCCTTATGAGTGTTCAGTATTGGCATATGTAAAAGAGGAAGGGGATAGATGTCACCATTATACAAAACGCTGCTCAATATTATCATTTTGCTATCATCTCCAAGATCAGGACTCGTGGCTTTAGCTGGGTGAATTCATGATTCATTGTATAATGAACAAGAATATTCTTACGAAGGCCAGAAGCGGCTTTCTACTCGGTTCTTAAACAAAGACAAAGAATTGTAAAAGCAGTGCGGTGGTTCCAAACGAAACACCAGTTTTCCAAGAGCAGCTATTGATTGAATTCTATTACCTTTTTTAATGCACTGCAATTCTGTAAGCACCCAGTGTTCCCAGAAGGTGTGCCAGTGGCATGCTGTAAAGCTGGTACCCTCTCACGCGTGCGGCTGGCGGAGGCAGCCCCCGGAACATCGCGGGACACCTGCTGAAAAAAAAAATGAAGGAGAATGAGGGGCCAATTAAAAAGCAATGCCAGTCAAAGCATCTATAGCCTCTCCTCAGCAGATGCTGGCTGGTGAGTTTTGAGCCCAGCTGAGTGCCCACGTCTGTCCCACTGGGTTGGAAGGTGGTTGGTGCCCTGGGACTGGCTCATTCCTCCTCTAACGTTCACCTCTCCAGAGCTCTGTGAGGCTGGGGCTCTTTTTTCCTAAGTACAATGTAGTCAGGTGATGGACAGATTAGCTAGAGCTGATAATTTGGCTTGAGAAAAAAAATCTACAATTAAGGGAACCCGCCTAGGTTTCAGTTAATTATAAAACTGCATAATTGACCTTTTTTTTCCTTCTCTTTTTCTTTTTTCCCCTCCAGAAAACAGAACATACATCAAACCTACTATTATGTACTGAAGGAAACACCTATTGTTGAAAAAAATGTATAATGACCACTATTTGAAGACTATATAGTTCCTGAAAAAAGTCCCTTCCAACCTTTGATGCCTTCAGTACTGTGTGAAGAACAGGATTTGTAGCATGAAACTTGAAGGACAATTTCAAGCAATTTACTGTTGCTGCATCGAAAACTGCCGTATTAAGAAATCCTGAGACTTTTTACAAGCTTCCCATACCAAACCAAGCCTGTTGCAACAGATCATTTTTAGGTTCCCCGGAGATAGAAAGGCGTTTTAGTATTTTTAAGCACATACAGGAATTATTCCCCCTCCCCCCTTCTCCCTGCCCCAAAAAAAGAACTTTTTTGTTTTCTAAGGAGGTAGCTATTACTGTATAGCAATGGCACAATGATTTTAAGCCACAAAGGTCCTCACTGGCTGTACATCATACAAGTCCAGTTTATCACTGAAACTGTTCAACATGGAGCTGTTTCGATTGTGTTTATAAATTAAGCTTTGTTTACTGAAGCAGATACTCGATATATATTACGTTTTAAAAAGAAATGTGTGTACATTTTTTAAAAGAATGATGTAAAAATTGTCCTTTCATTAGATGACCAATTCAAAAGTGTGAGCTAAACCCTAATAGCTGACGTAATACGAGGATTATAATTGATGCTTTTTTTTATGCTCAGTTCAGCTTGGCTTTTGGTCTTTTAAGATGAAAAAATGAATATGCAGTAGAGTGTTAGATAATGGAAACTTTTAAGTATGGTTTCTCTGTTGTACCATATTAAGTTAAAGTACACATTCTTTGTTAAAAATGTTCTTGCTAAAAATACAGTATTAAAAATTTTTTTGTTTGACTTTGGAAATCTTTTACGATTTTTCTTTTTTTTGACTGTGAATTCCCATAGTTCCTGTACTAATGCAAAGCAATATTTTGCACTATTAAAAAAAAAAAAACCTTGAAGGAATTACTTAATAAAGAGGGTGGGTTGGCATTAAACATTTTCCTAATTATTCTATGTTCCAAATTGTGCACTCTGCAAGTGAACTGGCCCTTTCTCAAGCTAGGTGGCTAAAAGCTGGTTGGAGTCAAGTGGAATTAACTCACCACTGGTGACTCTTTACTTCCATTCACAGGTGGAAGGCACGATGCTTATTTACTTACAACCTCATCTTGTAAACACATACACATGTTTACATGCACATTAAACCACCAGCACTTAAAAAACCCCAAAGCTTCAAACAGACCAACAGGAACATATTTCCTCCAGTGATGGATACCACTCTCTACGCGTGCAGTGTTCAAAATTCCTTGTGTTTTTAGCACTAGATTTATTTTTTTCTTGGTTAACAGCCTTTTGAAGTGGAGCTTCAAACCGTGCTGTGCAGTACAGCAGAATAGAATCAGATCACTTTGGGTTTCTAAAAGAAATGGGTGTCAGTTGCAGAAAACAGAGCCTCTTTTTCCTACAGGTCATCAAACTAATGATCAGAATGCAATGCACAAACATGGTTTCTTCTATATTATTTTTATAGCAGGCATTCTAACACCTGCATTAATCACACTGCCATTGATCAAACAATCAAAAATTGATTGTGGACTCTGAAAGCTTATTTTTGAAAAGGCCTTGAAACAGTCCTTGGGATATTGCAGCACTTCAGACGTACTGACCGAACTCTGGTAGCGCTCCAGTGAGCTGCAGAACCTGAAGAGTTTGTTGATGAGTTGCCTGGTATCACACATTTTAGAAAGACTTAGAGTAACTAAAAGTTTCAGTCTTATTAAAGCCTGAACAAGCAACAGGTTTGGCCAATAGCAACTGAATAGTTCATCTAAAACTGCAGATTTTTTATATAGAGAATTTTATTATTATTTTATTTTTTCTTTCAATTCCTATCATCTTCTTAGTACTATTCCAGATGGCACCAGCTGACCCAGCCCCTGGTAGGAGGTTGTTGCTGGCTGATGCTGTGCAGGATGGTGGCCGTGCAGCCGAGGAGCTGTTTGCTGCCTGGGAGTCAGCCCAGTCCTCAGGCACGTCCCGCAGCGCTGGGTTTCCAGGTTTGTCCTTTGCCCACCAAAGGATTAGGATTAGGGCTGACACTGCATGTGAGGGATTTTTCCCTCCTTAGTGTAGGCTTTGGTTCCAGGCACTGAAACTGGGCACAAAAGGCAACAAAAAGGCAATTGCTTTCATGTCATATTTTCTAGGTCTCTGCTGCTCTTCTCAGCCAAAGGTGAAGGAGATGGGAGTGTTTTCTCAGAGAAGCCAAGACTGAGGGAAGAATTACTGTTTTTCATATATAAAAGTGAGCTATAAAGAGCAGAACCGTAACCTTCCCTGTGCTCTGAGGTCCCGCGTGTGCTGCTTTCGGAAAGCTGCAGAACCCCAAGACCTGAGTCCTGCTGGTGGCAAGGCAAACACAGGCAGTGGTGAGCTCCAGTGCTCATGCACAAGGATACAATTGCATGGGTGACTACAGTGATCCCTTCCATGGCCCAGCAGAACAGTCTCAGTAGGAGAGTGCTGGAGACACCAGCCCCTCCAGCCCAGGGGCTGTAGGGACAGCCTTAGAGATTGTGGGTTTTTGGGGTGTCATTCAAATGAAAGTGCCTGAGAGGAGCAGGACTTTGTGTGTCCTCAGCACCACCTAAAAAGTGCCAGAGCAGAGGTACAATAGAACCCAGCCCTGATGCAGGGTGTGCGGGCTGCAGGACACTCAGCTGGCGATGGGGGCTTGCAGGCTGCGGGGGGGGCACTGCCTAGGCTGGGGTGCAGCACCCTCAGCCCCTTTTCATCCACCTCTTCCAGACCCTACAAAGCAGCACCTCATTCAGAACGTGCCTTCAAACTGGCGTCGTGCCAACGACGCTGGTGTTAGCTGGACACAAGGTGATCTTGGCTGAAGGCAGGCGAGTTAATGGACGAAGTATTTCAGCAATTTTTATGAATCTTGTGTGTAATGCAGCCTGCTATCATAATAAACTCAAACAGAATCAATAGTGACCAAGCTCAATTTAAAAGCTGGATCTATAGCAATACCCAGCGAGAACACTCTGCTAGAACTGCACGGCTGTGCATTAAAAGCTGAATGCTGCTTTAAGTAATTGCTCTCTACAACTAAGTGGCCCATTAATGTATTTATTTACAGAGTATTTTTGGTTATATGACAAAGATGGGGGCTAATCCAAATTGTTATGAAGTTCCTGGCCTCAGCTGAGCTGAACAACCACGTGTGTTTGACTACAGGCATGATAATTCACAGCCTCACCGGTCCGGGGCTGAGGGTCGCTTACCTTTGGCACCAATACTGATAGAAAAACTTCCCCCTCTCCTACTGCCAAGGGAGGGAGAGGGAAAGGAATTTACTGACTGTTTGCTAGCTGGGGTTTTTTAAAGGTAGATCACTTGTAAAAAAAGAAAACGCTTCTAATAAATACTTCAGTTCTGTTTGGAAATAAGGGTGGTGTTGATGAGTTGAAGCTGGGATGGAGAAAAAAATCATTTTCACATTATGAATTTATAGATGACTTATGAATTACTACAGTTTTATATTTGTACAGCAAAGAAATCAGTCAAAATGAGCCCATTCAGTGTCAGAGCTCCACACGTCCTGCAGGTTGCTACATTTCCATTAGACCATCATCCATTCCTGCTGCTGTTGGCCAGCCAACGCTGGCATCCAAATAGAGCAGCCTTTGCCTGCAGCTAGGGTAGGGGAAAAGGTTCTTTCTGGAGCTTGGATTTTCTTTTTAAGTAAAGAAGCAAGCCCATTATTCTGAGTTCCAGTTAGAAATACAGTAAGACTTTACTCTGCCTTCATTAAGTGATCTCTTGGCATAATCCAAACTTACAAAAGTAAATGCAGCACCATCTATTACAATGCTCTCGTGATATCTACCCCTCAACAAATTGCATCTTCTATAATAGACATTTGGCTTTGCATATTTGAGAATGTTTTGCATTGCTTTGTCAAAATGGCAGTGAAATGGGTACTCCCTGTGTAGCAGATCCCTTTCACCAGCTAGCAGAGCTTCTCTTTGCCTGGCTGCAAGAGGGGTTAGTTGTGGGAAAAACACAAGTTTTTTTGCTGTCCCTAAAATGTATTTGCTCATCTCCAGACTCACTCACAGCTCTGAGGGCTGCCCTGGCTCCCCGATTTGTATCCTCTGGCTGGTGTATCTGCCTGACTACTTGCAGACCTTAGAGCAATCCAGCTCTGTGCCAGCACTGCTGGACAGCCTCTGTGTTTAAGGTCATTATCTTTAAAAGCATCAGTCTCGGATGGCTTAGGCTAGAGCTCTCTCTCTCTGTATATATATATGTATAAAAACCACACATACCTGCTGCTGCAAGTAAGGGAAGAAGTGCCCAGCATTCTGGAATAGATTTTCCTGGTCAGAGGGACGGTGGAGACGCATCAGCCAGAGACGTGGCCAGTTCATACTGAACTATACAAAAATGGCCCAGCTCTAATAAATCATGGCACGTTTCCGTCAGCAGCGAGACAATCGATTTATTAGTCTGAAATAAGACAATAGATGGAAATTTATCAGGTGAAGACAAGGGTTGATCATCATAAAGTTTGCATCACAGTTCCTTCACCATAAACACCGCACTACACAACAGCTTCTCTTAAGAGTGCTTTCGAAGGGCAGAGCCTTGTGTAAACACAATGCTTTGAGGGTGACACGCTCACACACGCACGGCACCGGAGCCTTTCGGGTTGTGCCAGCAGCTGTTCTGCTGCAGAGGCAAAGAGTGGCTGGGGTCACAGTGTGGTGACCCCCCTTTTGGGAGGACTGAATACAGGCATGGAGTGCCTGCATAGCTCTCATTGTAGGGTCTGGGCTGCGCCTGAAGCTTTAATCTTATTACCAAAAGGCCACATGCCTACAATGAATTGTCCCACCCTTCCACCAAAGTGGTCAAATAGAAAGGAAAAACCATTGGCATTAAATGAAACAAGATGAATTACCTGAAAAGAGAAGAAAGAATAAACAGGAATGAAAAATAAACTTTAATTCGCTCCAGAGCCAGTAGGATTTGGCATTTAACTTTAATCACATGTTTCATTCTGTATCAGGAAGAAATACCTGTTTCGTCTTTCTCCTGATGATTCCTGCCATTAGCAGAAAGTCTGTTTATTCCCAGAGCTGTGCTGCCATCAGTTGATGATGCTGGGGCACTTACAGAGACGTTTTGGCAGGGAAAAAAATGCTTTCTCGTAACATTACCATGAAACATCACAGTTTTCTTTGTAGANCCTATTGGACTTCTTTTCTAATAGTTCTATAAAACTGGTAAAGACAGAAAACGGTGCTCAGAGATTTTTTGGTGTCAGCTCAGTGCTTTGCATTTTATGTGATCATTTACATCTGTGCAAAGTAAGTATTTGATAGCATTTGACAGCTGATTTATTAGCATTTGACACCTATATTACAATGTTGAAATGACTCTACAATGTGCAAAGAAGTGGAAAAATCCACTGATTCCTTTCAGGGCTTTTTGCTGGTACTTTAATATTGAGATTCCATTCCAAAGGAAAAAGATAAAATTAATTCCTCCCCCCCCATTAGAATTATTTCTTTCTTCTACTATGTATTATGTTATGTTCAGCTGGAGGGGGGTGGGGAGAAAAGCTGTTGTGTTTCCTTTGCAGACCTGATCTGATTCACAGCCGCTGGCTCTGCAACCAAATCAAAACCAGGCCCTGCTGCTCACTCTGCGGAGTGGCAGAGAAACGAGCCGGCTGCTCTCGTGCCGAGGAGCGCTGCGGGACCAAGGCTCTCGATTGATAACAGAGCTGGTAAGTAAATTGCATATTTTGGATAGTTAATAGTTTTTCAAATAAATTTTCACCAAATGAAAGTTCTGTTTTCATTGAAATTATTTTGGGCTTCTTCAAAGCAAACCCTTGAGAAGCTCCCAAGCCACGGTAGTTATTTTTCACTGTTAGGAAGACAGGCAGTAACAGCCTCAGTTCACAAGCCATAAAAGAAAGAAGGGGGTTGACCAGTTTAATACGTTCTGGAACGTGATGGAATTCTTGGGTTTAGTATTATTAAAATAGTTGCACCCAGTGGAAAAAAAATAATATATATATATCTCAGTGTCAGTATGAAAAAGAAGAAAACACCTTTCTCCACCCCAGGAAATAAGCCCAGTAAGAAGGATCATGAACGCAGTACAAAGAGACTCTAAATTACACTGTACAAATTGTCAAGTACACGATTATTTGAAATGCAATTGCCAGTGTTATGTGTTGACAGGATGTGATAGCTTAATGAAAATAATAATACTGTTTGCTCCTCTGGTACCAGCCCCGTTTCAAACAGAAAAGCCTCTCAGATTTCACACATCACAGTAAGTTTTCCAGCTAAAATAATGTGGTAGCTAGTGTGGCGTGAATAAGTTAAGTATCTGTGAAGTTCATGGACTGGTGAAGAGGGAGGACCAATTTGCCAGGCTCTGAATTACTGACAGACTGAATGACCCATGTCTAGTCTTGTCACGTTACTTTACATTGCACATTGTAACACAATCCAGCGGAACATAACCTGGAAAAAAATGACTTCGGTGCTGGATTGCAGGATTTTCAAGGTTACAAGTGTTTGATTGTCGCCGGGCCCGCATTTTCTAGATCAATTATAGTGGCCTCTTGCTGGCACCGATGGCTAGGGTGAGGAAAGGGGCTGTTAGCTTTACCATCGCTCAGAATTAAACTCCCCCTTATTTACCAGTCGGTGTCTTTCGGTCTATAAAACCTGTAAAGAAATCAAAGCTCCTCACGCTCACTGGACCTGCCCTTGTCTGGGTCCACCACTCTGGTTTCCCTTGCAGTGCCTCACTCGGAGCCCCCTACCCAGCTGATTCCTTTATTTCATGGCTCTTGTACCCAGGAAGGCTAGCAAGGGGGAAATAATTAAAGGTATCATTTGCTCGGTCTCAGGGAAGGATTGATTTCCAATGACAGTGGTTCCAGTGTAGTGCACCCCAATACATAAGATTTTACTTATTTTATAGCTGTGATTTAGGAACAGAGGACTGACAAGGAGTTACTACTGACGGGATCTATCTGCTTAGGCATTCTGAAAATTGAAGATTGAAAGAGAATGAAGATACCATCAGCTGCTGCAAATGGGCTCTGGTTATGTTTGACGTAAGTTTTATTGGGAATGTGAACGTGCCATCCCTTCCCGATGAGCCCCGGCACGGCCCGTTAACGTCAAGGAGAGTTATGCTTCTCCAGCAGCCAGAGCAGATCTTTGAGCTGCGTATGGGCAGAGCCTCCAGTCCGTGCCTTCCTCAGACGATGACAAGTTAACGAGGATTTACTTTGCGCGCTGTATTTCTACCAAAGGAATGTTTTAAGCAGGGTAATGGATGAATACGCACCTGATGGCCTTCGCTGCGTTCGCTCCCCTGTTTCTGTCTAGCTCACAGCCTTGTAAGATGAAAAGATAGAAATAAATATTTACTCACTCTTGCTGCGTGCAGTTTCTTCTATCTAGAACTGCAGCCAGCTCGATTCATTGTGTTGCCTTTCAGCTGACACGCTGCAAAGAGAGGAAATTAATGGTTGTTAAAGTTAGGTATGTGATAAAAAGAAAAAGAAAAAGGTTAGCACTGACTCCTGTCCCCATTTTATTACAAGCACCCCCTCCCACCTCTGTCTCCTCTGCCCACGGGGGGTTGTACGTGGATATGTGTGTGTAAAAATCAGATTACCTCAAGCTCATTACTGTCCACTGACAGGGTCCTGCTGTAAAAACTTTTGATGAATAGTCAGCATCCAATTCCCCTGTAATAAAAAAAACCCAAACCCTAAGTTGCTCGCAATCATTATTCCAAATGGAAAAATTAATTGTAAATAACTGGAAGTCAATTAAGGCTGGGTTCTGCCGGGTAATGCAAATCTTTTATAGTTTTGTTTCAGTTAACTGCCTCATTAATGATTTATAGATGTGTATACAGCTGTGGGAACCATAGCATTATCTAATGCACTCAGAGAATAATTACATATGAAAAGAACTACGCAGCTCAAGGGAAAGACTCAGAAATTACTTACTGCCTTAACTTCAACCATATTAACATGCAAAGTATTTAGAAACCAACTGTGATGTTTTCGCGTATGCTCGAGGTTTTCTATGCTTTTTAGAAAGGGAAAAATAATTCCTTCTTTAAAACATTTTTATATTTCAGTATTACACAGTACTCAAAAATCAAGACGACTCAAACTGAGAAGGTAAGATGTTTATTTATTATTTAAAAGCCTAAGTTATAAAACATTCTTATTCCCTTTGTGCATCTGCTATAGACAGGGAAAGGAAGAAAAAAAAGACATTTCTGCAGTTAAACAATTCATGGGCATATGCATGTATCTTCCTGATTTCCACAGAGCTGCAGTTTTGGAAAGACTTCAGAAGTCATTTTCCTGGATATAGAAATATTTTGGTTCTTCGGTGACACCACCGTTTGAATTTCAAGGGTTTTTTTATTTTTCTTGTAGAATTTTCTTTTCAGGCCTGAAAATTATTTAGTAAACCTAAAGTTTGCACTGTTTCCTACGTATTTCTTATGAATTCTAATCCAGTGGTAAACTGCTGCTGGACATTTGGAAGCACCATAGAGGATCCTTTCCTGTTAAGCCTATTTTTCTTCTTAGAGTTGAGGTGGTCAGGGCCTTTCTCACCAAAACCAGGCATTTAACACCCAGAACCTGCCCTGAGATTTTGAATACATTTGTCTCTGTAACACTGCAGAGCCTCAGTCCAGAGCTTCTGGCATCGCTGTGAGCAAATCCAATTCTCTGTGGCATGTCTATGGGAACAGGACAGAGAAGCAGAGTGATCTCACCCTCCCAAAAGCATCCTTCATCTTCAGGCTTGAAGGAAATCACCATCCCATGCTTTTATCCATAAAGTGCCTCCAGGAAAATCAGGGTGAGTGTGGTCAGCTGCTCTTGGTTTGATCTATTTCTGGCTCCCACTTTGGTTACTACCTGGTTGGTTTTATGTTCCCGTGAGTTTCCCAGCTCCGTATCTGGTCTGTCCCTCAGTCTGCTTTTCATGGATGTTTCTCCCTGTGGTGTTGGCAATCGAGTTTCCTCATGCCTGGCTATGGCTCTTTTCCACCTTCAGCCCAGGCACAGACCCGTGCACTAAACCCTCACAGCCATCCCTTTCCCCATCACTGACACAGCACAGCTCCCAGGATTGCTGCCGCTTCTCGCTTCTCCTTCATCACTTTCTTCAGGACTCTGCTCCCAACTCTTTCCTCTAGCCCCGTGCTCTCGAGTTTGCTCGCTTGGATGCGATGTGATCTGTCAGTGCTCCTTCTTACATGTGTGTGAGTTAGGGTAAAGAAGTACCTTTTTTTAACCTCATATATAGTGATATTAAAATCCCAGACCAGTTATCTAGTTGAACTACACATGGAGATGAAGATGATTAGGTTTTTATTTTGCCTAGAGGTGCTTAGGCTGTTACATAAACCCTACCACTAACCAGTACCACTTACTCGTTTCTCAGATAACGTCAGCATGTTTCTCCAACTAGGAAAAAAAAAAGATGAAACCAGCCTGACATCCTTCTGGGGGGAGCTGAGGGGTGGGGAGAGAACACCAGAAACTCAGTGACACTAAACCACAAATGCTGCTTGGCCACCAGACTGCTGCTTCTAGCCAAGTGGGCTGCAGCACTGAATGGAGCGCAGAGAAGTTCAGTGTCCCGCTTGCGGTGTTGGAGAGCTCGTGCCCTGGAGTGTGATGCTCAGATAAAATTCAGAAGTTGAGTCTTTGCAGAAAATCTGTGGCCTCTTTTGCATACCTTTTAAAGAACAGGTTTGTATGTTTCTAATTATGCTTATCTGTTTCTCCTATCACTGAAGAAAATTACTTACTATAGATTTTATCGACTCATAAAATAATTCAGGTTGAAGAGGTCTCAGCAGGTCACCTGTTCCTACCTCCTGCTCACAAACTTATACATCTCTATCAGTGGCTATGTGTGAAATGAAAATGAAGTCAAAAGCATAGGAAAAAATTATTTGGAGATATTATTGCCAGAGAATAAAATAGAAATAGACAATTTAAATTGTCATCAAATATTTGTAACTCTGCAGTTGCATCTTGCTTAACAGTACATTAATCTACAGGGACAAATTCATGACTGCAAATCAGCTATCATCAGAAAAATGGACTTTTAATTCTGAGCTTTTGAAGTTGCACTGAATAATCTGCATAAGGAACAGCTAAATAAATCAAGACTCTACAATCTTGAAAAGAAATGACTGAGAATTCATGAGACAGAGGTCCATATAATCATTACTGCCACAGAGAAGATGACAAGAGAATGACTGTTCAGGGCTTAATACAAGAAATGAGGGCTACCAAAGCAGAGTATGAGGTATGAGGATGAAGCAGTAGAAGGAAGTGGTCCTTTCTACTGTGGGACCTCAGCTGGAGATCTATTGCTGGGGCACTAGCTTACAGCTGATCAAATTGTGATTCCATGTGTTTGGGGGAGAAAAAAGCCCCAAGTCCCAAAAGCCATGTAGGGTGACTAAGGACATGGACACAGCTCTTGGCTTAAGACATCCTCATGGGCATCACATGGATATCTAGACACAGAAATGTGTAGCTAACCTTTACACATGCTTGATTGTAACCTTCCCTTGCCCTGTTCCCGGGGAGACCATGGGCCCAGCGCCCTTCAGTTTGACACAGTGTGGCCATGCTTATCTTCTGCTAACCCCTTTGCCCATAGTATCTCAGTGCAGCTACCACACGCCTCTCCATGAAGCCTTCCTCAACAGCAGCCAGTAATCTTTATGGCCATTACTGAATTGCTCTTGGAAAATAAGGTCTCATTCAGAGACAGAAAGAAGAATGCAGATCAGTTTTGCCTCTCAGATCTTTGGCCCTTAGAGGAGAAAAGGAAGACTGAATTATAAAGTAGAAGTGAATTGCTTTACCATCTGAAATGTAACTGGGAGATGTGACTGGCAGGCGCAGCAACGCTGCCATCCTTTTTCTTTATGCTATCCCATGCTTGGATTTTGTAGATCAGATATAAGAATAAGCTAAAAGCCACAGCCATTGTAGTGGCACAAGGAACATGAGAGGACTGGAGGAGACATGGGGACTTCCCACCCCACCAGTTGGCCAATGGGAGATGCATGGTTTGGACATGACAAACCCATTCCCTTTGCAGCATGGCTCTCTTCCTCATTTGTTTTAGGTTTGGGGTTTTTTCCTCATCTAATAAGTTTTCATAACTGGAAAATCATCGCCAAGTAAGCATTTCTTTTGCTTCCACACCACATTCTTTATTTGAAAGATTTGTAAATCAGACATGAAAGTCACTCAGTCCAAGCTGAAGTCTGATGTTACAAAGGTTCAAGCTGGGAAAAACCCCAAATAAATGCTGATATTTACTAACATTCCAATTATGCCTTTCCATTTTATACAATTCTGGGGGAAGGCAGGGGGAAATGAACACATATTTATCAATGTGGTGTTCTACTTTATTCTGCCTATATGCCTTTGGCAGTAACTTCAGAAGATGAATGCCAAACGTAAGCAGCTAATGACTCAAGAGCAATTACCCTGAGTTACAGACACCCTGAAGGAGCGTGGCCGCAGTGATCCTTTCTCCTCCTGGATCAAAGTTTTGAACCGTTGCAGTTGGATCAGCATTTGCACAAGAAATGGCCCTTCTTAATTCACATGATTTCTGCTGTCTGCGCTGTCCTTCCTGGGGGGTACAAAGAGTGCAAGACACGCACGCAGTGACGGCGCCTGGGATGGGTTGCAGAAATGCAGGTGGAGGATGACAACTCAGAGAAGGTGCTGCTGTTACTGAAACTGTCTCTTGGGTACAGTAGCTATAATTTCCAGAAACAGGTGAAATTAAAAGTTTAACCTTTTCACACTTTTGATATTTTTCATGTGGAGATGTCCAAAAAAAAAAAATACAGGAAAGCAAATCATACTACATCTTACAGCCACTCCTAGCTCTGCTTTGGAAAAAATATTTACACACTTCTAACTGGAGAAAACAGCAGGCAGTGAGGCTGTGAAAACCACATACCAAATCATTTCTTTCCTCTGGTCTATGTGAGAATGAAGGCTGAATCAGCTGACAGTTTAATATTGCTGCAGATGAAAATTCACAGTGAATAAGCCATATTCACTTTGAACTAAGAGGTGAAGAGTTTATCATTCCCTCATCGGAGCGTTTTTCACCTCAATATGCCTTCATACACAGGTGAAAAAATAGTTTGTGCCCTGGAAATGTGATGAGCCCTTCGAGTTACAGTGGGGGCAGTTTTTAACCTGGGCACGAGTGCACGTGTACGTGGGTGTGCCATGTTTCTCCCCATCCTTCCACGCATGGCCACTAGGATTTCAAAAGCTCAAAGCAACACTGGAAATTTATAAGCACTGTGACCTCATTTGTAGAGCACCTAAAAGTGCACTTATTTTTATTATTTAGCTATAGATAGTATAACTTTACATATGATAGCTAATTTTGAAAGCAATCTATGCCATTTGATGTTCCTATGGATGGTGAAAAAAGGGTTCTATTTGTTCTTAGAGCTGTTACTTGGTCCCAGCGTAATACACAAACCAGTAGAAGAGAGATAACTCTAATCATGGGGACTTTAACCATAACAATTCCACAGTCCTTGTGCTGTAAAGGTGATAGATACAGATTTTATAGTTGGTACTGGCATAAAAATACTGGTCTAAGCTATGACTGTAAGTGCATCAAGCTATAAACCTATAGCAGAAAGTACCAGGATAAAAAAAAAAGCTAGTAATGGGCAGTTGGGAAGACTTTGANGGCCTCAAGATGCACCAGGGGAGGTTGAGACTGGACATTAGGAAGATTTTTTTCACTGAAGGGGTTGTCAGGCATTGGAACAGGCTGCCCAGGGAGGTGATTGAGTCACCAACCTTGGACGTGATTAAAAGCCGTATAGATGTGGTGCTCGGGGATATGGCTTAGTGGTGGACTTGGTAGAGTAGGGTTAATGGTTGGGCTGGATGATCTTAAAGGTCTTTCACAACCTAAAATATCCTATGAATCTATGAAAGACCATCACATGAAGGATCCACTCTGTTTGGACCAGCAGCACAGCGCTTTAGTGGTGAGCTTCTCCCTGTGCTATAGGTGAGACAGTAAGCAGTAGCTTGGTGAGGCTCCAGGAGGGAAGCACTAGATAGCAAAACTTCCAGGTCCTGGGAACTGATGAAGAGTATTCCCTCCTGTCAGTGCTTTTCAGAGCTTTCACGTCACAGCTAGGTTTGCTGCAATAAGGTTTAAGAGACATCTTGGCTGGTTACCACCATGTTCAAGACGTGTTCCCCTGAAGAAATGGTGAATGCTGGTATCAAGACCACCTCTCCAGTGGCGTGTACCATGTAGAAGCCACGGATTATTGACACGCTTCAGGGTCTGGAAGGGGCAGGAGATGAAGAAAACAAATTTACATGGTTTGGATTGCTCCCCATTTTGACATGTAGCAGTGAGGTCTCAGCTGAGCCTGAAGCTCCTGAGCTCATCTTAGTCGCATGCTGTGCTTAGCCAAGGAAAGAAGATCAGGGTCCACAATCAGGTTGGGAAACAATGGTGAGTTAAAATTGCCTTTTTTTTCCATGGCCTCTTTGGTCCTGCTGAATTAGAATGGACAGTTGATGAAAACCCCTAATAACTTATGTCAGATAAAGAGACGAGACACCCGCACTGGCCGAGAAACTAATCCCTGTAGTTTAAATTCAAGAAGAGGGTATTTTACCCTGAGCTCTTGACCCTTCGTTCTGTGCAGTGCCCAGAAGTGGGAGTGCCTGTCGGTGTCCCCATGTCCTGAAACTCCTCAGGAGGTGTAACGAGGGGGTGAGAGTCGTCAGCGATAGCAAGGACCGACAGAAGAGCAGCATCCAAGCCACGTCATTCTGGTGTTCCATTGGTAATATTGCACTGAATGAAGGCAGTTGTTTTTGNCGCATGGCCACTAGGATTTCAAAAGCTCAAAGCAACACTGGAAATTTATAAGCACTGTGACCTCATTTGTAGAGCACCTAAAAGTGCACTTATTTTTATTATTTAGCTATAGATAGTATAACTTTACATATGATAGCTAATTTTGAAAGCAATCTATGCCATTTGATGTTCCTATGGATGGTGAAAAAAGGGTTCTATTTGTTCTTAGAGCTGTTACTTGGTCCCAGCGTAATACACAAACCAGTAGAAGAGAGATAACTCTAATCATGGGGACTTTAACCATAACAAGTCCACAGTCCTTGTGCTGTAAAGGTGATAGATACAGATTTTATAGTTGGTACTGGCATAAAAATACTGGTCTAAGCTATGACTGTAAGTGCATCAAGCTATAAACCTATAGCAGAAAGTACCAGGATAAAAAAAAAAAGCTAGTAATGGGCAGTTGGGAAGACTTTGATGCTATTAATTGTAAAAAAAATAGTAAATTCAAGTCTTAATGGTAATGCTTTTCATATGGGCTCTAAAAGGGTCTGAAGTACCACAAGCGATAATTTTCATGGTAAAGAACAGAAACTTTGGATTAAAAAAAAAATCTACTTAAGGAGTCCTGAATTTGTCTGCTCTAAAGAAAGGATGCACACTCAGGGCTGCCTTCTGCCTTCTTGCCCAGCGACCTCACCCATTCTGTGGGATGATGTCACGGGGCACAGATGCAGGAGGGAGGTGGGTGTGGGTCTACAATGAGAAGAGCAGAGCCACTAAGCTGGTGAAGGGCCTGGAGAACAAGTCTTACAAGGAGCGGCTGAGGGAACTGGGGCTGTTTAGTCTGAAGAAAAGGATGCTGAAGGGAGACCTTTATTGCTCTCTAAGATGACCTGAAAGGATGCTGTAGAGAGGTAGGCGCTGTTCTCTTCTCACAAGTAACTAGTGATAGAACAAGGAAGAATGGCCTCAAGATGCACCAGGGGAGGTTGAGACTGGACATTAGGAAGATTTTTTTCACTGAAGGGGTTGTCAGGCATTGGAACAGGCTGCCCAGGGAGGTGATTGAGTCACCAACCTTGGACGTGATTAAAAGCCGTATAGATGTGGTGCTCGGGGATATGGCTTAGTGGTGGACTTGGTAGAGTAGGGTTAATGGTTGGGCTGGATGATCTTAAAGTCTTTCACAACCTAAAATATCCTATGAATCTATGAAAGACCATCACATGAAAGATCCACTCTGTTTGGACCAGCAGCACAGCGCTTTAGTGGTGAGCTTCTCCCTGTGCTATAGGTGAGACAGTAAGCAGTAGCTTGGTGAGGCTCCAGGAGGGAAGCACTAGATAGCAAAACTTCCAGGTCCTGGGAACTGATGAAGAGTATTCCCTCCTGTCAGTGCTTTTCAGAGCTTTCACGTCACAGCTAGGTTTGCTGCAATAAGGTTTAAGAGACATCTTGGCTGGTTACCACCATGTTCAAGACGTGTTCCCCTGAAGAAACGGTGAATGCTGGTAGCAAGGCCACCTCTCCAGTGGTGTGTACTATGTAGAAGCTACAGATTATTGCCACGCTTCAGGGTCTGGAAGGGGCAGGAGATGAAGAAAACAAATTTACATGGTTTGGATTGCTCCCCATTTTGACATGTAGCAGTGAGGTCTCAGCTGAGCCTGAAGCTCCTGAGCTCATCTTAGTCGCATGCTGTGCTTAGCCAAGGAAAGAAGATCAGGGTCCACAATCAGGTTGGGAAACAATGGTGAGTTAAAATTGCCTTTTTTTTCCATGGCCTCTTTGGTCCTGCTGAATTAGAATGGACAGTTGATGAAAACCCCTAATAACTTATGTCAGATAAAGAGACGAGACACCCGCACTGGCCGAGAAACTAATCCCTGTAGTTTAAATTCAAGAAGAGGGTATTTTACCCTGAGCTCTTGACCCTTCGTTCTGTGCAGTGCCCAGAAGTGGGAGTGCCTGTCGGTGTCCCCATGTCCTGAAACTCCTCAGGAGGTGTAACGAGGGGGTGAGAGTCGTCAGCGATAGCAAGGACCGACAGAAGAGCAGCATCCAAGCCACGTCATTCTGGTGTTCCATTGGTAATATTGCACTGAATGAAGGCAGTTGTTTTTGTCCTGCAGGCTACAGACAGGGCACACACGCATCCATTTATGGAATGGGAAGGGTGGAGCTTGTGTGGGATCCGATGGGTTCTGCTGAGGCAAAACATTCCAGGGGCTCAAGTGCTAAAGCGTGACTGTAGCTACAGTCAAGCATTCAGAAGAGAACTGCTTACCCAGCTGTATCTGTCAGCTTTCCAGGGCCCAGAGACTAGATGAAAAAAAATGGATAAAGATATTTTTAAAAAATTCCCTTGGGACCATCTCCCGTATTTAATAAGGAAAAGCACCTTCTGTGCAGCCAATAAAAGTTGAGTCTCTCATGAAGATTTATACCATATTACACACTGAAATTCAATGTACAACGATACCCTTGTGTACGCAGTTGTCAGAATAATAATCTTTGTCTGTCTGATCAACTTATATTTTATGCCAACAACACAGCATTTAATATTACACAGTTTCAAAGGAAGAAAATGTATTTATTCATGCAACAACTCGCCCAGTAGCTTAAACAGACAAAGTGAGAAAAAAAAATAGCTTGGAGTTTTTACATTAACTTATGATCCATAATACAGATTTCTATACAATTTTAGCAATTTCATGCAGCAAGATAAACTATGATTCTTAATCTAGTTTGTGAAACTGTCTCACTGTTTTATAATGTCATGAGGAATAATGCAGTTGGATGTGACTGCTGAAGTTTGCTTTTGGCATTCTCCTGAAATGAGGAGACTAAAAATACGAACGGTAATCAACAGCTTTTTTTTCTGTATTCTGCATTATCATATCCTCTACTGTATTCTTAGACTTTGTGTCTCAAAATATCTATCAAGAAACACTTATGGAAAAGCTGTATGTGGACTCCCCCACAATCAAAGCACTGCCTGTCAGAAATCAGTATCTCTTCAGCAGAGAGAGTCTACCCACGATACAGGGCTTGTTCCTCTGCCAGATGAGAAAACTTAAGTGATATAGAAAAACTCTGGTGTATGTAGAACCATTAAATCTGTTCTTGTGCAGAAAACTGACAGACTTTGAATGATTTATTGTTACCTTTTTAAAGGCACCTACTTTTTTACCTTATGTTAATTTATGCAATACCTGACCAAAAAAGAAAGCTGGGGACACACCAACTGCCACCCTCCCTCAAAAAAGCTAATGAAAAAACTGCATGCAGACTTGGGAAGAGAAACAGAAGAGGATGATTGGAGATGTACCTGTGCCCCACGGTGCACACTCACAAAACAAAATTACACACTCATAACAGAAAGGTCTGCTACAATCTTAACAATGGAACTTAAACTTCACTTAAAGTTCAGCTTACTATGGCAAAATGAAAAGGCAGATTCATGTGAGGGTGTAATCCAGAGGGTAGATTTCTTCATGGACGGTGGACTTATCAAAACCTTATCAGATCCTCCAGCCAGGCCTCTTGGGAAGCGTTGCCTGAGAATCCACTGGTGGCTGTTACTGACCCTGGTCCAAATTTATCTATTTGTTGCATCAAGCCACAATCCCAGTTGTGGTTTCCCGATAACAGGATGTGATCTCAGTGCCCAAAGAAAGTGACCGAGTCCAAAATACACACGTGCACGTGCACTCAGACACTGAGATTATTTGTAGGTAGGAAGGAGTGACTGAGATTTGTTGGCCAAGGATTGGCTGTAGCTCTAACACATGGCAGACAGGGACGAAGAGAAACAGCCACCTACTGTCAGGTCAATTATCGTGACCTTCCTCCTGAGTTTTCTGTGTGCTGGTTTCTATGTTTCCAATTCATACACCGAGTCCACTTCCATGAAATAAAATACAAATGTTGAAATAAAGAAATAGATACCACATGACAGAAGTGTGCGTGGGAAAGCACACCTAGCCTATAGGAGTAGGAAAAGGCTAAAGGAAGACTCAGATAAAGTCCTGCTTTGTGATTTACAGGAATTTGTTTGCATAGAGCTCGCTCAGAGTGCTTTGATCAGATGAACTATTCTATATAAAAGCAAACAACACTTAGAGCCTACATTACATTGTCCCACGAGGGGGAAAAAAAAGTCAGTAACAAATGAGCTGGCCCCCAAAATAACTCAGATGTTCACAGATTGATAGTCTGAAATTCTTCCAGAGAGGTGAGAGAAAAGCAAAGGAAAACCAAAGCACCAGCAAACGGGAATGCCTACAAGCATAAGAGAGAACTTGCACGAGGCCATCTGAACTCAGACCAGAGAAGTTCTGCTGACTTACACCAGCTGAGGAGCTGGTCCGTGTCTTTAGGCTCCTGAATCTCAGACTTTAGAAATACATTCAGTGAGTCACAGTCACTGTCTGAGAATTAGAAACGTAGATAGTGTTTGGAGTCCAAAAATAGATATGATCTATTTTTATTGGCAAAGGAAAAAAATATCTAAAAATAGCTCCCCCCTCCCTTCATCAGGAATCTTCGAACTAGATCCACATGATCCTGGATGGAAAACTTTTAACTTGGAGAGGTTTTCTTTATAGCCCAGTCCAAATGTACTTTTCAAATCTCTAAATGCTAAATAACACACCAGATTAATTAGCTGCAGTAGGACTGTTACTGACAGCACTGTATATGCCCAAGATTTCAGGTTAAAAACAAAGATTATGATTCTAATACAAATTACAGACTCTTCACTGAAGAACAGATGCTATTACTGAACCACTATCACTACTTAAGTATACTTCCATTGAGCTTAAACTGAGGCTCTTACAAAATGTACATTTTTTTCCTTTGTTTAAAGAGTATTTGACACATTTAATGACCTATTTTAAAGATTTCATACAGTCCTGCTAGCCTCCAAATATATACTGTGACTCAAATATCTACATGTCACAAATGCACACGAACATTTGTGCTTCTCTGACCAGGCACATTAAATTGAGCTACACAGATATGTGTCATGTATTCCCCTTGGATGGTTCAAATGTGCTGCAGCTACAGTAAAATATCACCTGCCACTATGGCTCCATGGTCTCCATCCTGCTCCCATGGAAGTGGGATACTTCATATTTAATATATAATCAGGGTTTGCTACAGATAGGGAAGAGCTTCCACAGACAAGGTTGACACTCGTTTGTATTTAGACATAGGCTTTTGGGTTCACAGCATTTGTGTTTAATAGTCTGTCAAATGTATTTGTCATATATGGTGAGTCACAAAACAGATTTTGCAGCTGGTGGAAAAGAAAATTCCCCTTAACATCTAATACAGCTGCATCTTAGGTTAAAGCTGGGTAAAGTTTTCCTGAGAGATTCCCTTATCTACTGAGAAAAATTTGGAAGCTCTCCAAATACTGCAGAGGGTGTCCTTTATGATTTAATAAACTTCACCTATCTTTCTTTTCATAAAACAATTTGCTTATCTTAGCAGGGTGTGATGAAAAGCAAGTTCTGTGAAATACACAGATTTTCTATTTAATGCAAAATCAAGTAGGTAAAAATATCTACTTCCATTTTTTTTTCAGGGCTTTTTTTTGCTATAAACCAAGCCAGGTATCCCTGTTTCCTATTAATCTTTCTTGATATATTCTATTCAAGGTGGCCAGCAAAGTGATAAGATCTTTCCTTCAGATTTCAAAATTACTGAATCTGGAAATAGTTCTCATTTATCTCGTGCACCGCTGAGAAAACAATCACAAATCGTTGGTTCTACTGATGAAACTTCCTTAGCAACACAAGGGCTCCAGAATTATTTTTCAAACCTTGTCAATGCTTCCTGTGAGGTTTCCGTCACTGTCAACACTGAGCACTTTGCAGATGAGGGGGGGGGAACCACCAACCCAGAAAGCTGTGATAAATTAATAGAGGGTAAATTAATAGACTAAATGGAATTAATAGAAGCAGTGATAAATCTAATAGGGAAATTCCATACCAATAGTCCAGTGAGTAACGTTTTAGATTTACCAAGTCTTTTATCATTTAGATGAGAATCCAGAGGGAAGTGACCAGGTCCCAGAGGTGTTAAAAAAGGCAGGAAAACTGAACCCTTGCACCTGTGCCTTTCTCTGCAGCAGAGCAAACAGCAGCAGGGCTCTGCGTGGAGCCTGCACCCCAAGAAACACCACAGAGGGCTCTGCATGGAGCCTGCACCCCAAGAAACACCACAGAGGGCTCTGTGTGGAGCCTGCACCCCAAGAAACACCACAGAGGGCTCTGCGTGGAGCCTGCACC
>VWZY01005978.1:213990-274013 GCA_013399075.1 Chloroceryle aenea | reverse complement strand
GGGCTCTGCGTGGAGCCTGCACCCCGAGAAACACCACAGGAGGACCCTCATGTGCTGTTTCCTTCCGAAGCCTTGGTGTCAGGCTGGAAATCCAGGTGGACATGAGGCTGTGGCTCCTCTCCGGAGCAGGAAATCTGAGCCCAGTAAAGTCTGCTCTGCTGAATCCTAGAGACTGGTCCCTCTGCCTTGCTGAGACTTTCTGATAGATCTCTGCAGACATAATCTCTGATAGTGTATTATATACAGGCCATGCTTTAAACCTCTGCCATATTCAGTTTATATTGCTGAAGTCTCAAGAGCGCAGCTAATCCCTTGAAGCTGGATCTTGTATTTGCCACTGGAGTCTGTAAAGTGTCGGCAGTGCCGGAATTGGGCTTCTGATGTAACTGGAACAGGCCAGTTTAAAGCTGCTTTATTTCAGGTACCATCAGTCTCAGGTTAGAGTGCTTGCTGCTGATTTTTTTCCTTCCCTGACACAAACATTCAGCCTAGTTCTCAAATTCACCAGTACTCATCTGACGCTTCACAAGTTGCCAAATGTCTACTCAAACACTAAAAAACCCAGTTTCTGCCGCGTTCTAAACTAAGTGTTAGAGGATAGCAGAAAATCAGCAGTAGCACGTCTATCTGGGGCTGAGCAAAAGACACTGAACATTAACACTTCCCTGAGTGCTAAAAGCTGGTGGAGAAGCATGCTAGCTGTCTTCTGCAGTGGTGATTCTTCTCTCCTGTGTTCGGACTAGTCACTGAGGCCAGGAGCATGGTAGGCAACCAGGAACACTGCTCCTGTCCTAATGCTGTAAAGAATACCTGGAGGCAAAGGGAAGGTCACTTCTGTCAGCCTGAGCTCCCTGCCACAAGGCACATTGAGTTTCATGGCAGGGAGTGAAGGATGAAGGCAGCTCAGGCTTCCACCTTCTGCTGTGCCCACTGGCTGTGCCTTCCTCCACTGTCCTGAAAACTGCCCTGACTGCTGCTTTTTTGTTGTTTTTTTTTTCTTAAATTCCTCAGCATTTTTTTAAAGCTACTTTGTCATCACCTGTTTTACAGAGCAACTGTCACACACAGCTCTGCTGCCCAGACTTAAGTGCCCACGTCCATGAAGGAAAGGAAACCACTGCTGATATTGTACGTGACAAGATATTCTTAAACTATTTGCCTTACAACTTTAAATCTTCAACTGCTTGTTGCCACCCTTCAGCCTAAGAATAGCTTCTTAAACTATTAAGAATAGCTTACGAACTCTTAAGGATGACTCAAGAATAACTTCTTATCCTCCTCCTAAATTAGCTGGGCACTCCTCTTTTGAACCATTCTGCAGTGGCTGCAGACAGACTGTTTAAAGCCCAGGAGATTAAATCAAGGAGATTAAACGAGTAAGAACAGAATGGTAGATAAGATTTCAAATGCCTAACACTAAAACATCTACTGCACAAGAACATTATTTAGGTATAAGCTGGAAACGTACAATACACAATGAAGTTAAACAGCATTAACATTTTTTGGTTCAAGATCTTTCTCTGAAAAGCAGTAAAAAAACTACACAGCCTTCTCAGTGAAGACAATGAAAAGCTCATGTAGTGTATATGCATTAGCTGATATCTGTATCAGCGAGTAGAGCAAATACGCTTTGCCTTCTTGCCCCATCCCATCCATTTCACTAAGAAAACAGTCTGTGCTGCTTTCACCTTCAAATATAAGATTAAGAATTTCAAATTAATCTCGATGTGACAATGGGAGAGCTCTATCCCTTCCTGGATGGCCTCCAGAAAGGCGATGCAGTGACAGAGGCTTTCGGCAGCTGAGAAATACCAGCAGCTGCTGAATGCTGTAACGCATGTCCTCAGTGAAACAGGGTCACTACTACACTCAGCCTGTCCTCCACTGTCTAATCTGGGTTTAAATAAAATCTGTATCAGATTCAAAGGTATCTCCCTTAGCTTCGGACTGCTTCTTGGTGTGGGGCCAGGCTGGTATCAAGCCAGGTCCAAGGGAACAAATCCCTTTAGGAACTGAAGAGCACCACAGACTGCACTATGCTATTCCTCATTTACATTTCACAGGCACATGTAACAATGCAGATAAGTCATTAGACAACATCCTGACCCCCTGCCCCTAACCTAAGTCAGAAATAAATCCTCTTCTTGAAACCTAAAGTTCAACTGCACAAGACCTCTCTGGACAAAAGCCATAAGGAGAAATAATAATATACCAGAGGTGTTGTTCATATAGCTGAGGATGCTGTAAGACCATTGCATGTATGAGAAGAATCTGCACAGAACAAAATGTGCCTCAGAAAATGTGTCATTTTGCTCTGCTAATGGCTCTTACAGATGGTTTTCAACTGACTTATTTGTCTCTGAATAGGATCTCAAAAATAGGATCTGAAAAACTGTAGAAGTATAGAAGTCGTAGTTGAAATTAGGAACATATTTACTAGCTAATAAATAACACGATTTGTACAAGAAGTGTTTCAGTACAGTAAGAGCTTTCAGGTGGTGGCAGTGAGACTGAGTTTGGGTCCATGCCACCTTTTAGTCACTTACATAATGATGAATGTAGCCTATTTGTTACACAGCAAATATACAGTAAGCTATGATCACTGTAATCAGCCTAATATATATTTTGGACCATGGCAAGACAAAGGAGTTCAGAGGGGCTAGGAGTCCTATATAGCATGAGCTTGTGTTTTAAATGCTCAGCCCAAGATCCTCAACTACTACAGGCTGAACAGCAGATGAAGAAAAATAATCCCAGAGAGGTAGAGAATCTTATGCTCTTGTGGCCTATCAGCACTCCCCATAAATGCCACCTAGTCACAGGTACACGTCATAATATACAACAACCAGCTTTTCAATTGTGTTATAGAGTGAGAGGTACAGAACAAATCCAGAACGATGAACTTTTCGTGAGTGGAGTCAGACCTGGATAATTTAAACCTTTTGGAATAAAAGGAATGTTAAAGAAACCAGGAGTGGGAGTGAGCAAATGAGTTTAACAATCTTCCATCCTCCTCCCGAGTGCCAAGCAAATGCTCTATATTTATTTGAAGAGTTATGAACTATGGTATCGCTGCTGCCGAAGAGACAGGCACTTACTCCCCATGCATAATTTAACCAATGAAATGTGGGAAAGAATGCATGAAAGGTACAATTTAATATAAAAAAAATAATTGAAACATGGAACCCTGGCTATTATACCACTTGAGTATGTTTTTTAAACTTAGGACCATTAAAAATATTTAATAGAAATAAAATAGGGGGCTCGAGTGACAAAGAAACTAGTAGTTCCAGTAGACATTAAGCAGCTTAGTTTGTTAGCTGGCAACCAGTAAAATTAAATGCAAGAAAGTGAATGAAGTTCTAAGGGATTCCTTCCTTATAAAAATAAGATACTATGTATTACACATTTCTACTTTTAAATACTTGGTGTATTTCTATATTACATAAATAATAACCCCTGCTCCACCATTATCTGCTGTAAACACATTGCATGAATTCAGATAAATGTTTTATATAGCTCCCTCCTCATTTATACCTTTAAAATGTGCAGCTATGATTTATGCTTTTGAGGATGGCATAATAGAATTTGACATTTTCCAGCTGAGGTGTGGCCTAGTTCCAGCTCCATGCTTCATTACATTGTACTCCCTTTGAGAGGATGAGAGGAATAAAAATAGCCAGGTTGTTAAAAATGTAAAAAGGCATAAATGAATTCTCACCAGATGTCCTCCTCAATTGTCATTTTCATAAAATTATGGTTGTTAAACTTTTGCTTATTAGAAAACACCAGAAATCAATATATGCTATGAACCACGTATCTGGAGGGTTGTTCCCACCTCACTAGCATCCTCTCTTCTTTGGGTTCTCCCATAATTTAAATAAGAAGAGTGTTCTTATTTGAAATAGTTCCAAAACTATCTTATTAATGTGACTAAAGCTAACGTGTGCGTGCTAGGCAGTAGAAATCCAAACCCTGTCCCATGTCCGCACTCAGAGGCACCAAGAAAAAGACTGTTTGAACCCACCAATCATTTTCTTCCTTTTCCAAAACAAAGCGAACTTGGAAAAATGCAGATAGGAAAATGAAAAGTGACTCAATGACCCACATTCCACTCATTTTGATAACCCCCGGTTCAGGCACTGGAAGCTTTCATGACCCTTCTTTATCGGGATCAGCTACGGTGCATTCCTGCTCCTGGGAGCAGTGACTCCCAGCCTCGTGTGGTGCAGGAGCCAGCGAGCGAGGGCAGCATATTGCAGCCGTCAGAGCGAGAGCCAAGGGGATGAGCCAGCCCCTGGCAGCGGGTCTGGGACTTGCCTTTCCCCTTCCCTGCCCAAGGCTCCCTGGATACACAGCTGCAGAAGCCCGTGGCAACCTGGCCCAAAAGGCACCTGCACACCAAGCCACCACGGCTCTCAGCAGGTACCACTGTCCATCCCCGGCTCACACGGTCATGGGACAGCTCGAGGGACTGCCCAGACTGTCCACTCCCCTTGTGGGTGCAGCACTGTGCATTATATATAGTGCCACGGACCTATAGGATGCCTTTAACCAGAAACAGGTTATAAGCACCAAATGCAATCTCTAAGTTAAGAAAATAAATAGTTTAATGACTTTCAACGTGAGTGTAAACAACACATAAAATGTGTTTTCCTTATTCTGCTGGATGTTTTTATCTCACCATCAAAGCAGCTGGTTTTAGCACTTTCTATGCCTCTCGACCATGTTGATGTGTAACAGAAATGCCTCCAGATTCATTTGCATCTGTTTTGCCAAACACTGTACCAAATGTTAACGTTCGAGTATCAAACCCACTGTATGGCTGCTCTCTCGCTGTCAGATGAATGTAAAGGAATTGTTTGGAAAGAAAAAAGGGGAACTTTGCCACTTGCAACTGTACAGTCTCCTGCATACGTGTGGACTTGCTTGCTGAATGTCACAGGAAGTTTGGGGTGAAGATTTCTGCTGTCTCCGGAGAAAGTGCTGTTCTTTGTTCATGAAAGTTGTTACAAACAAGATAGCCAAGAAGAAAGATTTGTCAGCTTCCCTCTGAATGGCAAAAGGTTGAGTAGATTACTCAATATTTGTCAGACTTGAGGTGATTGCCTGTCACTACACGAGGAAGTAAATAGTATTGACAGCTTTATGAGATCAAAATTCAAAGCCTGCAAGGATACGTATCTGCATCGCCCAGTACATCACAAAGACCTTCTGTTTTAGGACCCTGTCGCTTGCCTAATGCTGCTCTTAGCTTCTCCAGGCTAGGGTGGAAGCAGACGTAGCAGAAAAGCACAGGCAGCTTGATCTCCTTTGGAATCAGTGACCTATTCCTAATAGCCATAGTTTCTGAATGGAGAGGGCATCCGATCTGCTACAAATGCAGAGGGGTGAAAACCAGAATAATAGGAAGGGTCAGAAAACCTCTGATTAAGTAATCTGGTAAATTTGGGCCTGAATGTGAAGAGAAATGGGAATAAATAGAGAAAGAAAATCAGCATGTGAATGCAAAGGAGAAGCAGAATCTGCAGGGGTAAACTGAGCTCCAATTAGAGAAAGAGGAGAGGATGGAGCTTGTTTAATTAAAATAAAAGAGAGCTGGTATCAGGTGAGGGCTTGGAGCTACTCAGCTCAAACCAGAGCTGGTCAGTGGACTTGTTAAAGTGGCTTATAGACTGGCACAAGAGGCAGCACAGGGTGGCTTCTAAGCAAAGCTGGGGTTGCAGCGTGCTGCAGATGAGATAAATCAGGAACCCCCCAAACCAGTGGAATAAGCAGTATCACAGTTGCTCTGGTTGCAGCGTTGGTTTCATTTCCCTTTAGAATGGGAAATGGAACTTTTATTGCTGATTGCTCTAACAGCAATTCAAAACAGGTCTCTGGTGGAGTTCACCACCCCAGCATGCTGGAGAAGCCTGTGATGATGATATACAGCATGTTCTAGATTCACACAGGAGAATTATCATGCATACACCTGCATGTATGTTTATAGGTCTGGGAAGGAAAGCAAGCAGCAACCTTACTTCATAGAGAGGTTGCTATTACCACCTCAGTCCGTGTTGGAATGAAGATGTCATTGTAGATTGTTTCTATACAAAAATAAATTAAATCTATTTAGACAATCAGTGCAGCAGGACAACTATTCACCACTATGTTACTCTCTGAGCTGATTCAGTGCAGTTCTGCTTTCATTTAAATAAATATGCTTTTGGTAACCGTGCTTTACAGCAGCGGCTCTGCTCGAGTACTTCCAACAGCCAGGCATTTAGAGGGTCTACCTCTAAATGAACACTGAGGGGTGTTGCTTTTTGTAGTGGTTTGGTTTTGATTTTTCATCTACACCTATGCACGTACACAGTAGAGTAGTAACAGCCCTTCCCTCTATATGCACTAGTAATACACTACAGATGTAGACAGTACAGTCTATTATATCAACAGAAGGCTGAAAAATACTTTTGCTTAAGAAAGAGCCTGCTAACTCAACTGTAGCCAAGAGACAGGTAACTTAATCATTAATCTCTGTAGTTTTCATTATTAAATTACACACACAAAAAAAAAAAGGGAAAAAGTGAACCATTTATAACTACTCTGCAGAGGAATGCAGCTTCATAGTCAAGTATTTGTCTTCATCCCTTGCTTTTTACCTCCAGGTTTGCAAGTTTCAAAACTATGGATGCTTTTATTTCTCAGTTCATCCTCTAAGCACAGAGGTCAACGGAAAAAGTCAGATCTTTCTGCTGCCATGATCTTTGTAAAAGGAAGGATTTGGTAAGCAGCTTCTCTTTCAGGATAACACGCTCAGAGAGAGGATCATGGTGCAAAATAACGGCAGCCTCATGAAATTTCCAAATGCAAATACTAAATCATAACAATATCCACCTCCCGTCAGTCTTTGCACTGGCAGTGAGCAGTATGAGTCTGCTTGTTTTAAAAACAGAGACTACTTACATTACCTTATCACATTAGCAAGTCTCCCTTAATTAAAACTACATCAGCGTTACCATCTAACTGCCATTTTAAGTCATTAACATGACTAAAGTGACCTGTAAGATTTTAAATACAGCAATATCAACAATGATTTCAGGGAGGAATATCTGTGCCTTCAGAATTCTTAACTTAAAAGCAAAACTAAATTAATCATTTAGGTCTGTCAAAGCTTAATTTCCTGAAAGTTTACTTCCCACAAACAAAGCAGATCCCACCCATCTGCTTTTAACTGATGAAAGCTTTGATTACAGAGAGAAAGCAAAATATACCTGCAGACCAAACTACATCCCAGAAATCTTGCTTTCAAAAGTATTACTGAAAAAAAAAAATCATACTCTGAAAAAGGAATTAAATATTTCCTGGGAATAGCAGTAAAGATATTATAATGTGGCATTTGATGTTCTAGAGGGATTTCAACAAGTTTTGCATGGTCAAATTCCATTAATAAGTTGGCCTTCTTCCAAGGCTGTGTGTGTCCCTCTCATCTGCCATAGTGCCCTAACTGTAAGGAAACCTCACCTCACCTGCTCAGTCACATCTTAGCAATTTTAATTGCTTTTTCTTGCTCGTTACAGTACCAAACAGGCTTAGAAAATTCCTAGTATCTTCTAATGCAGATTATGCGGGTTGTGAGTAAAACAGTAGCAATTTTGGTGGTGGTGTAAGAGGATTATAGAGCATATCGGTGGGGAAATGCCATGTGGATGGATATTAATGATGATGTGAGGGGAAAGAAGAGAGAATCGATGGAACTGGGTTTTTCAAGTAACTATTCAGGGAGAACCACTATTGCATGTGTTGTCACTCTGGTGGTCTGTAATGGATGGGGTTTATTCTCGAGCTACGCTAACATTTGAATTATAAATACCTGTTTACTGTTCCTTTCCTTTTGCAAAGCTGGAGTGTGTGCAGAGTTAGATTATAGCACATTCTGAGCAAGCCTGACTCACAGTTTTTAGCAGATGACCTTTAATTAGTGGGAAGATATTCTATCCATATCATACTCATTCACTTGTCTTACTGGGCATTAGATGGCTGCTGTGAAGCATAAAGGATTTTTTTTGTCCTAATCCCTGTGATGTGACATGATTAATGAGATGAAATTCCCATTTGGAGTTTCCTACCAATCAATAGGCAGATGGGCAGTAGTGGATGTCGAACAACAAGACAGCAGGAGTTGCTTAAGCTCTTGCTACTTTCATAGAGAAAAAATATTTAGAGACATCATTTAAAGGAACAGATAATATCCCCTTTTCCCATTTCTCTCCTCCTTCCATAACCATTTTTTTGTTTCCAGTGTACATGGGCAGAAAGGCTGTTTTATGGATTCATACCATATTAAGTTAAAAGAAGTACATTTGAAAATCTTAGGGATGTTGCTCATGCCAAGTGGGCATAAAAAATGTCATGCTGCACTGGTATTGAAAAAACATTTGCAAAACAGCGAGTCTGATTTTTCTCCACATCTCCACAGATAGACCCAAACATCAGGGAAGCCAACAAAATTAGAAAACATTAGAATAAAGCCAATGTAAATATAAAACTAAGCCAGTGATTATTTACCACTTTTTTGTTGTTTCCTTTTTAATTACTGTAGTGAAAAATAAAATAAATTTTGCATATCTTATAAAATAAACCCTTTTTCAGGAATTTCAGCATCCTACCCCCTGACCCTCTGCTATTTATTATTTATAATTATTCTTCTTTGTTACCTAGTAACTGACATGTACAATGCAATAAAGGAATAAACTTCTATAGCTTATTCTCAGCTGTGAAAAATTATGATTTAAGATGACAAAATATGAAAAAAAAATGTGATTAACTCTTTACAGTGTAAGTCTTCTCTTTCTTGCTAGCAGAATTCATTTATCAGTATGGGTAATTTTTTAAAAGGAATTATATTGTACCATTTATCTTTCTATATCCCAAGATTTTTGAAAAAATAGCCAAATACCTAAAAGGAAATGACAAAGCAAGAGGCAAAATATGGCAGACTGGTGGATCTTTGCCAGCCAGATTAACTCTGAGGAAATAATACAGGTTTCCGAGCAGTAGTAGCAACAGGTTTCAGGAGACTTCTTTCCTACCCCTCACGTTGATACCTATTCTCTTCTGGGCAATACTTTTCTGCTTTTTTTACAGAGAACTGATATTTAGTTATTTTGTATGTATAAATGATTTATCTTCTATTTCCTTCTCATTGCCTTGCTCTCCCTCCCTCTCTCTCACAAAGATGCACACAGAGTAAAATTCATAACACACTCTTCCTAATGAACAAACTCCCACCGAGCACCAAAGTGCTTAATGATGCTCAGCAGGCAGACTTCTGCAGTTCCCCTATGTGAGCCAATATATAATCACACCACAAGTTAAAATAATATTTAGGTTGCCAGGAGAAACACTGGAAATGTAAGACATGCTAGCTTTAAATTTTTTCCAAACTTTAATTCCTTTGGCTGTATTAATTGGGGGAGGGAGGGGAAGGTAATATGCTGGATACAGTATATGTGATTGTGAAATTAAAACCTCTTTCTGAGACAGCCAAAATAAATGTAGGCAAAGGGCTTTAAATCAGCATTCAGTAGTTTGCTACATACTCTGCTTTGGGGAGTTTTATGGAGGTAGCACACACTACATGTATTTATCTCATCTTCTTTTCCTTAATGTCTATAGACCAGATTTTGCAGTTAATCAGCTCTATAGGTATAATCCCACCTGCAATTAAATTTAGAATTAATAAAAAAAAGGAAAACAAAGCTTTTGAAGTGGTCCTTTATTAGGGGGTTCTTAAACCAGAACTGGCAGTTAGAAAACTAACTGTTGGAGACTATTTATAAATACTTTCTAGGGCTGCTATTTAAATATGTATCAATTTATCCTTGGAAAAATAAAGCAAGGCTACCCTTAGAATGGGTGGTGGGGTAGCCCACAGCTTGCATCCATCTGCTGGGAAGTTATGAAGATGTAGTGGACACGGGTGAGACACTGCAGGTCCCCCTTACGTCCTCAGCCAGCTCGTGGTCTCTCCAATCTTCACATTCCCTTAATGTTCCTGACCTTGGAACAGTTTATTTTTTGCAGGAGAAATGCATGTATACAGGTGTGGTCTGAGGTAAGCTACGGCTGTTGGATGCAAAAGGGATTTACACCATGGCTTCCACCAGCAGTCGCTGAGGCACTGCATGGTTGGGGAGCCCAGAGCCTCACAGCTGGTGTCCAGCAGCCACCAGCAGTTTAGAGACAGGGATGCTCGAGAACTTGTTGAATCTGCAGGAAGATAGCAAAGGCCAGGAGGAGAAGAATCAAGAGTGCTGTAATAATTTGGCAAAAGTCCCATCAGACCAGCCTGAGCTCTGTCACCATTATGGTCCCGTGCCAGTGGTTATTGTTCTTCTGGGAAAAACAAGGGCATGTTGACTTAAAGGAAAATACATAGGACTATTATGTGGCTCCTGTGTTCATAGCATAGCACCTTTTCCTCCTTTGTTTAGTGATGCTCCTAAAAGGCAAGAACAGAAAACCACTGTACTGCCAGGTGAGTAGAGGTGTAGGAACACCTATGGCCAGGGGTGGGTGATGAACAGGGCAGCAGCACGTGCATGCTTACACCTACAGACACGTACGTACAGCAAAGGAACCGACACCTTGGTAGGTGCTGTAAGAGATTAGTGGATTAGACAGCAGCCAAGCAGTGAATGAGACATTTAAAGAGATTTAATTGTACAGCAGATCACAGCCGGCGGTAAGGTCCTTTGAAATCAGATAGCCAAGAGCAGTATTTTCTGTTTTCTCTTTGAAGTCTTACTTCACACTCAGGGTTTTCTTCATGGAAAGACAATAGTCCTTAGTGTGTCAGTTTAGCAAAACAATTAAACATGTTAAACCAATGTACTGAGATGTCTTATTTTGTCTATGGTAAGGCTCACTTACATGCACAACCAGGTACTCTGATTTTTTTTCTTTTTTTTTTCCCTTTGGATTCTGGTGAGATACATCATTGCAAATTGTTTTACACACTTCTAGTCTCTGGATTCTTGACCATGTGTGAGTATGGAGCAAGTTCTGTTGAGAAAGTTCACACTATGAATGTCATACCACTTTCTAAGCATTAGTGATTTTTTTTTTTCTGCTCTAGAAATAAAATCTTTCATCTAAATGCTTCAAAATTTCACCATTTCACAGTGATTTAGTTACAACCTGGCAAGAGCCACCCAGCTGAAGAGCTGGGTAGAGTAGGCAAGAATGCTTTTTTGGTTTCCCCGAGGTTTGACATATCAATTATATATTGAGGGTCTGATTTCCTAAACCGCTAAATTCAGGAAATACTGGGATTTCAGTCATCTTTGTATTTGACCACAGTCTGAACTTGGAGGGGTTCCCAGAGCCAACAAACATTTCTACTGCATTGACCACCCAACCTCTTAAAATGCTCCACTAAAGGCCAATGCTTATTATTTATCCACTGCTCAGCCTTTGTGTAACCTGCAATATTCCCCGTGGCAAAGCATGCAAGCTTTAGCACAAATACATCTTCTGTGGATTACTTGCTTTATTGATTATTTATTTATTGGGAGAACTCAGGTTCAGTCCTCCTCCTCCTGTTCCACGACCATTGCAACACTTAACAGAATATAAGGCATCGTTTCCCCTCTGCTGATTATGTAACAGGCACTGCTGATATAATTCTTCTCAGAATGTAATTGCTTAGTACTTGCGTTTGATGATATCTTGCAACTGTCTTTGAGAAATCAATTACTATACAGATTATTTCACTTAAGTGAGGAGGAAGTTTTAGGCATGTCATTTTGACCATAACGACTGAATAAACCAGCGGTTTGGAAAGTGAAGGCCATAATTATCCTGTTGATAAGTCCACCTATAAAAATACATTTCTTTGGGGTACATCGATTTGGTGAGTATAAGAGTCCATTCATGGTTTAAAGAAGTGCTCTGGAAGTATGTGAGGCTGAAAAACCCAAGTTTGAATATTAACAACAGTGCCTCGGGTTAAGATGAATATTCCAAACTCCTTTGGAGAACTGGAAAGAGTAGAAGCCATGTCTCCTAGATTTATTTTTTTTTCCCACCAAACGTACCTTAAAATATTTAGTATTTTCCTGCTATTTTAGTAGGTAATAAGAGTATATTTGCTATGAAAAAAAAACCCAAGTTTTGAGATAAAGAATCTTGTTTCCAGAAGGAAATGGAAGCTAAATTGCTTGAAAGAAACTTGTATTTATAAACATAAACTTTTACTGTTATAAGGGAGAATTAATGTAGTTGTAAGGAGGGAAATGGGCAATTGCTCTTAACTTCTGCACCATTAACACTTGTGCTGTGTGGCAGAAAGAATAAATACGGTTTTGTTTGGATGAAGCTACTTATGAGCTGGCAGTTACAGCTACTGCCTCAGGCTCCTGAAGAAACAAGCTTTCAAGTGCCAAACTCAGCTGAGGTTGTTGGATTAAACAGACGGTAAGTAGAAGGTATTTCACAGGCAGAACCAGGCTTGCTCTGCCCCTGCTCAGCTAGATGACTATTTTTAATCCAATGCTGAATTGACTTAAAAGAGCCTTTTAAAAGCCAGGGTACATTCGCTTGGGCCCAGAGTTGCCGCTGAGGTTCAGCATGTACTGCCCCTGCTCACGGGGCTCTGCTTAGCTTGGAGCTTGGGCAGAGCAAGACTGTCCCTGCCAACAAATCCCAGGCAGACAGGACAATAGCCCCAGTGTGGGATGAGCTGCTGCCGTGGTTCTGCTGGCAGAGAGATGCAGGAGGCCTATCTGCTCCACCAAGGTCATACTTACCCCTGTCGCTCCCTTCTGATAGGAAGGGTTTCAAGAGCCATGTTTTTCTCAGCTTTTTGGATTGAACCCATTTTTATACCCCAGGAGTGTCAGAGACCTTGTGGAACATGCACTGCTCTCTCTCAAAAAAAATGTCCTTTTAGTAACAATTTCACCTTGTTGGGAGGAAACAACAACCCGTCTGTTCTCATGGGCTAGCCAAGATGACTTGGTGGTGGGGAACATGAAGGTGGGGAAATACAGAAGAACTCTCTGTATTTCTCCACAGTGACTTTCTAGGAGGAACTGACATGTCCTGCCTTAGAATTCACAGGAATCCACCTCTGTTCCCTTATATGTCTATGTAAAGCTACAGACATTTCCCAGCTGTGGTTTATTGTCCAATACTCCTCCTGTCTGATGGCTCTGAACTGAAGTCCACCGACCATTCCTTTCACTGGGTTCAACTCATACAACTGGAATTATCAGGAAAACTAAAGAGAAGTGCTCACCTCCACCCACTCATCAGTGAGCAATAAAGACAGAATTACAAAGTTCCCACGACATGCCAGAAAACATTTGCTTGCATGTGATCTGTATGTTAAATATATATTACATTTAGGTAAAATTGGTTTTTGTTTTTATTTTGTAAGTCTTTCTGTTTATAATGTCTGTGAGTGTATCAGTTTTCACATATCTGGCTTCCATAGGGGCACTGAAATAGCAGGTTTTTTAAAAATAGTCACCTGCAGAAGAGTCCTACTGTGTGTTTAGACAATTTTCAAGTGTATGTATGAAGCATCCTTTGGCTCCCAATAAGATAAACACAAAAGATCAGAGAAGAATACTTTTAAAATCAGATGGTCCTCACGTGTTTAATGGAGTGGCAAGGCAGTTGTTGTGAAAATTCCTTTAAATTAAAATCTTTATTCTGCTAGAAACACAGACATTCAAGATTTGCTTGCATTACTCTCTTCTTACTCAAACACAGAATGGTCTGCTTCAGATATCTAGTTCTTCCCTTCCAACAGAGGTCGACTGGAAGCCATACAAAACCCGTCCCATTTACTCTCTTTAATTTAGTCACTGAAGAGCTGAAGAACCAACAAGTCTCCCAGCTAAAACCACCCTTCATTCCTTTAAAATGTAAGTTAATACATTGGGCTGTATAGTCCTCTAGAAAAAATAACAAACCAAAACCAAAACTAACTCTCATTTGAAAAATAGAAAAGCCCTAACTGCCCTACTTAAGAGCATCCAGGACTCAGGAAAATCTATAGTGTATCAAAACCAGGCAACTGCAAAGGCTCATGCACATGGAGTTGCTAAAGCTCATTATGATGTTCACCATATGGTTCAGCAAGAAACAAAGCAGTGGTCAACCTCTTCCTCTGGATCGTGGTCATTTCTTTATAAATTATTTTGTGTTATGTCTGCATCCTCTTTTTAAACTCCCATTTTCAAAGACAGATGCTTTGTCATCTTGCAACAGACTGAGGAATCTTATCACTTGCCCCCTGAACCATCATTTACAGCTGCCGATGGCCTCGATGCTGGCATCCAGGCTGGTGCCACAGCAGTGGATGTGGCACTATGGGAATGCCAGGGAAGCAGCAAGGAAGGACATAAAGATGCCTAAACAGTGTCTAAAATAAGAACAGCCATAGAAAAGAGTTATGCTGGTGGGGCTACAGACTCCAGTATCCAAAGTATGTTTACTGCTCTGAGCAGACAGAAGAGCTGACTACGGGTGCGCCTACAAACTCTTATTGCGCGTGTGGTGTGAAGAACGTTCTGACATAATCCTGGTGAAAGAGAGTTCATCTGCTTCTCCAAACTCACAATATTATGTTAACTCTTAGGGTCTGTTTCTATGAAGTTTCTGTGAAATAAAGTATGCATTCACAGAGCTCTAGTTATCCTACAGAATTACTGCCCAGTGTAGAAAATTCACACCGTGGCCACTGCCAGACCTGTTATGTCAAAGGCATTGAGAAACTTCATTTTATCTGCCAAGTACAACCAGGTGCAGAGTGGTCGATCACAGGAGGTAGAGTGGAAGTACCCGAGCCTTAGCATTTAAATAAAGGAACTTTGGAAATCCTGTTCCTACTCAGCCTGCTGCTATGTGGCTGAGCAGGGGATATCTGTCTCTTCATGCTGGAGGAAGAACCATTTTTCTTCTCTTTATTGCTATGGTCTCTAGATCTCAAATGATCTGAAATGCTGTCTTAGTTAAGTTCATATTGCTCTGCCCTTCAGGTCACAGCAGATGCCAGGGCCAGAATATCCTCTAAAACACTGGCAGATGCTTGTTTGAGTGGACTTTTATAGGTCTGAAGCCTCATTAGTTGTTTTCATGACCTGAATACTAATTTAGCAGGGTGATTCTTAGGTCCTGGATCTGAACAGTCAGGAAATTCGGACAAATTTCAATCTATGGATACCAGTTATCATTATTGAGAATAATGCAGATTAATTTAATAAATACCTTTAATGCCAATAAGTATTCTGTTTAAGTAGCACAAAATTAATGAAATCTCTCTAATAACGCTATGTATTTTAAGACAAGATGTCCCAGTAAAAAATAAATCGTTGGGTCAAGTGGCAAATGAAAGATATTCAGGATTGGTAACACCTCATTAAAAACCATTTCAGCTGCCCTGAGGCAAGATGTTAATACACAGTAATTGTCTACCCAGAGTGAATCTTTTTCCAGTTACATGAATAATGCAAAGTAACTATTTAAATATGCGTGTATATATCTTTAGTAGATTCACTACAGCTTTAAAATTAAAGACTAATTTTTAAATGTTTTATGCTACTATCAGATGTCCACAAAGAGGAGAAAGAAGGATAAAACCACTCTGCTCTTCAACTGCAAGCTTTACTTGCAGAAAACCAAGTATGAAAAGAATTTAATTAGGATATCTGTGAATCCCAAGGAATTAGTGCTGCTGCTACATCTGCATTCTTCTTGTTGCTCTAATAAAACTGTAAACAAATAATAGGAGCCCAGTAATAGTAATTTAAACAGCGTGAGTGATGTCTATCACTGTACCACAGAAAATTACAAAATGGTTTCCAATTGCCTATGTGAAGTTTTGTGTGCGTTCAGCATTTTAACAAGAAGTATCCGTAAAGAAGGGAGTAAGGAATTTAATGTAGGTTAGATCTCAGTCTGATAAATGTCAGGTACCCTCACAAACAGAAGACAATCTTCATCTTCAATCCACTGCCAGAAAAAGAATTCATGCAGCATTATCCTTAACAATAAATAAATGATGATAATGTTGCTTTCGTTATTCTGCAACATTCAATCTTCTTTTAAATGTTGATTGGCTCCATCCTCCAAGCACTCTGTACTCTAGTGTGCTGACCCCAATCCCACCCAGCAAAAAAGATCCAGAGGCTGAACCTGAAGCTTCCTAAAGGTGCCAATACAATTATAAAAAAGATGCTGGATTCCTTTGGGAAAAAAAAAAGCAACAACAAAAAAGCAATTTCCCAAGGTGGACTTCACTTGGGTGCATCAGCATTTCAGAAGCCTGAAGGAAAAAGAAGAAAACTCAACCGATTACCACAGCAGAGTGAGAAAACTTCAGTAAGAATCCTACTGAACAGTGATGTTCCTAACAATGACAACACACACAGGCTCAAAAAACCTGTCCCATTCTCCAAGTCAGAGAGAACAGGCAAAACTTGGCATATCTACAGCACACTACAGTGTGACAGTGCTTTTAATACACAGCATGCTGAGCATACTTGTAATATCAAATAAACCAGTATGAGTTCCTTAATAAAGTGATTTTATTTAGATTTAAGTGTATATTATAATGTGCTGTGTTTATATTGTGATTCTCAGCCACTGATGTTTTAAGCATTAGTAATGAAGTTATGCTGACACCTGCAAAATAACATAGCAAGCACACAGAAAAAAGACAGAAGACACAGCACCAAAATATAATCTCAGAGGTGCAATAGGATTCAAACTTACAAACAGAGCAGAACAGTTACAAGAAAATTGAACTCAGTCAGACAAGACTTAAATGTTTCATCACAAAGAGATATTCTATAGCAGCAAATCTTGTGACAGATTTATCCATCTCAAAATACTACGGTGCTCAAATGTTTCAGACTTTGAATGGCTGCAAAAAGGGAGTTTGCTTTTCTGCTTGAATTACTATTTTATCAACTATTAGCCAATTTTTTGACAAACCCGGAGTTCTTGACACTATTTCCTCAAATTGATACTTCACAAGGTATTTTGTGAAAGCAGGTGTTTTGATTTGTACCTAACATTGCAATGCTATCAATGAGATCCAATTGATGTATTCTAATGATGAATCTAAGTTGAAAACAAGGCTTAATATAGTGCTCCAGAATGTTACTGTCAGACACAAAGATTTTTCTTTGTTATTCATGCCTTATTACATAGCCAATATTACTGTTTTTAATGTGTCCCCTCTTCCTGTAAATAGCTCACAGACATGACCTCCCTTTTGCAATCTAGAATAAATATTCTGTCTGAGGTGAATGGGAACATGTTACCACTGGTTGGGGTTTTTCCATTAGCAAGAGAGATAGTGGGTGACTCGAAGTGCTGCTCGAGGACTTGTCATTCCCCACCCAGAGCAGCCCACTTCAGGATTAAGTAATAATTCCTGCTAATTTCTGGCATTGGATCCTGAAAAGTTTGTATTAATTCGCATACAAATATAAGCAACTGTAAGTTGCCTCAGTAGAGAACCTTTTATGCTCAGGAAAGACAATTTCCTCTAGGAACTACATAAGCCTATTGACTTCCGTGGGTCCTATAACATTAATCCACACAGGGTGTGAATCCATAGTGTGGGAGGCAGAGAATTGAAATCTCTGTTGTGTTACCAAACAAGGTGCTCTTTTTATTAGAATTCTTAGGCTATGTACTCCACTGTCTGTGTTCTAAACTTATGATTTAATCAAATCTGGACAGGAAAAATAACAGAAGAAACCATGAAGAGTCACGAGACTGATCAGAATCCACAAAAAAATGATGGTACCACAAAGGACAGCAGGGAATGAGGGAAGGCAATGCAGCCAGAGAGGACACTCTTCCTCATCTCTGATGTGGTGACTCTAACTTTTTAATTTAAGCTAAATACGTCAGGATGCTGCTTTACATAAGGGAAGTTTTTGACCCGTGCTTCACTAAAACTGCAAGGGATAGCAAGAGAACCCCAAGCTCAACCAGTAGATCCTTGGGACAGCATGAATCACAGAATGGATTCGCTGCTGAGGTTACTCCTTCCCAACCAGACAAACAACAAAATGTAATTCCATTTTTTACTGTATACAAAGGTCCTCCCTACTATTTATTTTCAGTGTCTTACTGGACAGTCAACTATAACTGAAAGTTTCCAAGCAGAAGTTGAAAGGAATAGCAAGCTGCTACTATTTCCTACTTTCCTATGTGAGCAGCATTCGTATGTCTCAGTCACCAATAGGATTTTCACTCTTGAAAGCTTTCACCAAACTACGGTTTCTAAGATGTTTACATTACACTGTTGAAGTTAGCTGGAACCTTTCTCCTAAAAAAACCCACCCCAGTACAAATCAATGTCTAGTAAAAGCACTTTCTTGGCAATCATTGACTCGATTAAGCTTCCTGCAAAATGTAATAAGCGAAGATAATTTGCAGGACTCCGTTCAAAAGTGGTTCCCCCCCGATACAGCAACATTTAATTTTCATATTACTGTCATTTTTATGACAAGTAATAGTGATGTGGACAAGACTAAGGCTGTAATCTGGAAATCCCCTGCCTTCCCAAACAGGGAATGCACGCCTCAGCAACAGCAGAGAAAACTATCTGGGTTTGGATAGATTTCTGAGTGTTGAATCAATGCTAGCAATAGGTGTCAGGTTGGTCCTGTGCAGCCTGCAGCCCTCTGAAGACATCAGGAGCTGTCCCCTCCTACTGATGTGCTTCAGCCTCGATTTGTAAAGTCTGCAAGCAAAGCTAGTTCATGCCTACCATACCCTTGGCCTTCCCTGCTGAGAATAGCAACGAGAACATCTCATCTCCATGCGATATTTAATCTCGACTGTAAGCCCCTCGGGGCAGAGATCACATCCACTTGTCTGTAAAACCTAATGTGCACATATGGCAAAGAACAAATAGGAGAAAGGATCACAGGCAATATGTGATGCTAAGTTTTGTTTACCTTTCCAGCATGAGAATTTATTTACTCCACAATTACGTTCCAGAATACTTAAGCCCGATAAAGCCCGTGCAGCTTGAGTCAAGGGTGATGTGACACCAGTCGGTGCAGGAAGGTGAAGTTCCATCAGCAGCCTTTCTGAAGCAGAAGTGTTCTGTTAACAGTGTTTGATGTTAAAAGGCTACTTGGGAAGACCAATTCCTTTGTTTTATCCTAATATATATCTGATGTGACAGCTGCTACCTGATTTAAGGAGAACTGGAGGAACTCCAAAAATGGCAACCGAATTTCAAGTAACAAATGACAGAAGTTTTCAGCTTTTTAATTTCTTTTTTCCCCCCCCTTTTTCTCCATTCAAAAAGTAGCTGCCCACTGTCAGCAATGCACTACTGAGAATTCTTAATCTGTGACTAGGGAACTGGAAAGAATGATGTTACTCAGCGGTGTGCTAATCACCTGACCACGGCAGTTAAAAAATGTCTTCAACACAACAAAAACGTTCCTTGCTAGCAGGCTACCACAGGGTGGGTTTGACTATTCTGCTTCCAACAGGAGGCTGTGCCAGAAAAAGCTAGCGTTACATCTTGAAAGTAATTTAACCAAGCAGCCTGCTTTGGCCAACATGACAATAATCTGAAATAATGCAGGTGAAAAGCTAAATATTGCCTTCCACACACAAACACCCTCTGCTGAAATCATGAAGTATGCACATGATCAGTGGGGGAGAGCAGGGAGCCAGCTTTCTGCCAGAGCTGGCATAGTAGTAGAACATTATTTGGATTCAAAAGCTATGTTAGATAGGACAACAACATTGTCTTTATGACTCATTTTTGTCAGACTGGATTCAAAACTTACACCAACAAATTTGACATTTCATACTGCTCTGCAGAAAGCAAGTAAAATGAGTCCATGTTTTAAAACAGCAGGGAAGCTTCCAGTGCTACAATTAACTGGTAACATATGCCACTGCTGCCAAGAGGATTTTTAATCTCTTTAAACATTAATGTAGCATTTTTGCTTCTGTCGCAATAAGGCAGCCATCTGTGTTTGAACCTGCTGGGAAACGAGGGATATGTTTACAGAGAGAGAAATAGAGAGAGGCAGAGAGGGAGGTAGACATCCATGTTTCTAGACCCAGCATCAAAAATAACAATTCAAACCTTTTAAATAGTATTATTAAGGTGTCGTATAGTGGTAGGAAGGTTGTTAAAATGCTCAGACTGCTCAATTGAAAACTGTACAAAAAAGTAACCCCCCAACCCAGCACATATTCTTATTGAATATACTTGTTATCCTGTGTAACTGTGAGCAGTTAATAAAGGATTTCATTACAGGCTAATTTCCAGGAAAATCCCAGATCTATGACTTTGAAATAAACTTCCTAAATAAGAACTGAGCAAGAGTAAAAAACCAAAAGTCCTGTAAATCCTTCCAGCATGAGCCTCCAAGTCTGCATTTCTGTAAGCACCATGTTCTAACATCAGGACTTATTTGAAGGAAGCACAACTTTTAAGATGAACTCAACTCTTCAAAAACATGGGGCACCAAAAAGTCAGTACCCCAAAGTATGTGTCCTGTATTTACCTCTACAACCTGAGGCTACTCTGATAAAATATCCCCTCATCTGACCATCTTCTTTCTAGCTGAAGCTCAGGTGACCTTTCTTCTAAGTCTGCCTGCCCTGCTCTGGGCTTTAGCCTGGTTCCACAAATGGCATGTGATAACCATGTCTGTCTGTCCGTCCTTTCCCCTCCTCCAGGCTTTGATAAGGTTGAAGCCACTGGCCAATTTTAACTAACTATGAGTCAATTCAGAGAGAATTATTATTCTAGAACTGTCATGAAATGGAGAGATGAAAAGAAAGCCAAATTTCCCCAACAAAAGCAAGCTCTTCAAGCAGAAATAACCAGGCAATCGAGGCATATAACAGAGTCAGGAACAAGCTCAGTCCCACCGAGTCCTGCCCTGCTGCTTAGGGAAAATGGGTATGAGTGGGGATATTCTGAACCAGGGAGGACTGAGGAAGGAGAGAAACTTGAGTGCTGGGGGAGGTTACAGTAAGGAAGACAGCACTGGGACATATGAACCAGGTTCTCCAGTCTAATTATGGGGAACTAATGTCCTCTGAGAACGAGACACGAAACCACAAGCTCACAGCTACTCCCCACAAGCATATGAAAGGCATCTTGGAAACACATCACACCTGCATTTTGCCTAAGGTCTACTTACACTCCTTGGGATGCCAGCCCTCAAAATGTAAACAAGGCTGAGGAAAAGTGCACAGGACTGGGCTTAAGTAGCACATGGCTTCATTCAAAGCCATCTCTTAACAAACCCAAACCATGCTTTAAAAAACCAACCCCAAACCATTGATCTCTCTTGCTTCTGGGGAAGATCCCACAGCAGCTCACAACTGCTCTGATGACTGCTGCTGGCTCTAGAGCCAATGTACCCTCAACTGCACAAGCCAGCTGGATCCCACCAGGGCCAGCTACCCCACCGAGCAACACGTGGGACAAGTAGCCACGAAAATCACTAGTTGCAGTGGCATCAAAACCATCCCAAAGCAAGGCTGGATTCCTGGTAAAACACCCTCCCTGAACACAGAGTACTGAAGTCCTTGCGAATTCACACAGTTAATATTGTTAATTTGGTGGACTAAACTGTGAAGTGCTGACATCCACCAGCTTTTGATGAAGCTGCAGGTGCTCAGCAGTTTTTAAACTGTAGCCACACATCTTTGGGCCCATTTGTTTTTCCTGGCTACAGCAATTCAGGTGGGAGATTTTAAAGAACTTAAGTATGCTTTTTGCTGCTGGGTTATTGCTGGTTGCTGTGGATATATTGACTAATGGATGGAAAGGGGATACAGGAGTGGTCTACTGTGTTATTAAGAATTGTCAAGCAGGAGATAAACCCCCTTTTAAATGGATATGTGTATAGGTTAGAATACATCAGCACGGATTTAGACACAACTGCATAAACCCTGGAGTGATATTTTTGCCTACGGCTCTTAATTTAGTTTAAATGTGAAATGGCAATAAATAATAGTTATTTCTCACACAGACAATTAAGTACCTAATATTTATAAAATACCATGTAACACACAGACCTCTGAAGTACGGGAGATTCTTACACTGACTTTTTTTTTGGTGATTTATTACATCCTGTGTATTTCCTATTATATCCCACATATCACCTAATGAAAACACCTCTGAAAAGAATGACTTTCTTTCTCATAATACTTGTTTCAATTTTACCTTTTTCTAATTTTTTTTTTCCAAACTAGCCTGTTCTGAGCCCCTTTTTAGCTTTCCTGAACTTGGAACTGGCATGTACTAGCTTGCCTCTTATTATCTGTTGAACTCCAGCACTAAAAGCTACGTTAGGCTCCGACTAAAACTGTGAGCTGCTCAGTTTTGAATCACTAAATGTACACTGAAGTCTTTCAGAGTTTCCCCAATTTTTTTTTGCCTTTAGCCTTTAAAAAATATTTGATTACAAACTCGTTCTCTGAGAACAAATGCTGGCAGATGAAAATAATAGCAAGACTGGTGAGAGAAACGGAGAAGGCCAGCAAAATTCCTGACACTGAGAGTATTTATAAGCTGTGGAACTGGTCTGGATGACTCATCACTGGGTTTTTTCCAACTGTTTTGTCTACCTGTTTTTTTAAGAATTGGGGTTCCAGCAAGATTTTCACTTTGGAACGAGATATTGTGGCTGCCTTGGAGTTTGTTTTTTACCAAATATGTGAGAGAATTTTTGTTCCAAAGTGGAAATTTTATTATTTTTATTTCATGCACTGTTGCAGAACTGTAACTTTCCACGATCTCTGTATGTACAGAATCCTCCTGCATTACAGCTCAGTGGCAGAGAGGATACTGATCCTGCTCATGCTTGTGTGTATATTCACTTGCTAAAAACATGAACAGTTTGCTTGAGTTATTCATATGCCCAAAGCTAAATATACATGTGTGTTTTCCAGGCATAAATGGAAGAGTGCTCTATTAGTTAGCTAACTTAAAAAAATATATGCCATTACTAGATATTTAATTCAGTGAACACCTATGAGTGGTAGGTGACATGTTGAAGTGTTGTGATGGATTACTGAAGGACCAAAATATTAACTATTATTATATTGATAATAAAAAGCTCAGCATGAAATCCTCTGATAAAATAATTACTAAAACTGATTTGTCTTCAATAGTGTTTGAGAAAATACTGATATTTACTCAACTGCAGAAAAAAAATCCCAAAAACTTATGATATTCTGTAATTAACAGAGGCAGACCAGAGAGGCTGTCAGGATTTACTCCTGTTCAACCCATACTGATGTACCCATCACCCTTATCCATCCTGTACCTTAAAATCTTTTCCATGAAGACTTTCTGCATAGTCTTCTTCAGGCCTGAGGTCAGCTTGTCCAGGCCCACAGTTCTCCACATCCTCCTTGCCTTCAAGAAGGACACAGCAATCCCACCTGGGAGTCTGACAGCCAGATTCAAACCCTGAGACCATTTCTGATGGCAGGAAAAAAGATCTCTGCCAGGTGGCCCTGGAGGTTGTCAACTAAAAAGCAACACAATGGCTGGCAGTGTAGTAAACTTGCTAAGATTATTTTTTTGTTCTTTTTGAATTTTTCAGACTTGACTAGACTGACCTCCCTTTGATTGGGAAGGTCAACAGAAATGTTAAATAAATCAGCACCTCAGCTTTGCAAAGGCATAAAAATAAATTAAAATTTGGACTCAATAAGTTGCTAATAAGTTGCTGATCTTTTACAGAATAGAATATTACAGGTGTTCATAACTACTCTCCCCGAAGGTCAATCTCAGTTATATGGTTTTCTCTCAACTAAATCTGAGTTATTTGGTAATTTTTCAAGTAGAGTGAGTCAGTTTTCAACAGTCTACTCTATTAGCTGTTGAATATACCTCTGAATATCTTAGTTTGTCAGTGGCAGCAGCTTTCTTACTATTGCTTAGAAGGATAACAACAAATACATTGATTTGTGCCTGTGTTTTCATGTTTCAGTTCTACTTTTGCCTTGTCCTGGGCAACATTTAAGCTTCCTGGATGCAAATCAGCACAGTTCAAACGGCCCAGTCAGTCTTTATTCTAATAATAAATTAGAAGCAGGACTGAGATCTTCAAAGACAACTACCTATGGAATTAACCACCTCTGGTTAATTTTCTTTAAAACTACTTGGCGAGCTAAACCACTACACACAGTTCTCACTGGAGAAGAGAAGGAGGCTCTCTTCTTCACTTACAGGCTTCCACATTCAAACAGACAAGATGATTCAGAAGAACATCAGTGTTAAATGTGTTGAACACAAGCATGAGTCTAACTAACAATGCAAATATACTGAAATGATTCAATACACAGTTGCTATTAATTTCTGTGCCAGAACTCTATCAGATTTGAATAAATACAAGACAAAACAGTTATTCTGCTCCTTATTCCACTATTGGAAAGCTAAACTCCAGTGCTACAGCTAGCAGATGGACTCATTGTCTTTATAGTATCACTCCAGTGTTTTTTGTTTGTTCAATTAAATTTTCGGTCAAAAAATGCTGCTTTCCAAAGTCCAATATTATTGGCTCAAATCTGAATTACTGATTTTCTGACTGGGAGGTTACTGGTGCCATTTCACAGAACACACCATGCAATCTTACCTCATGGAGCACTCATCAAATGCTACGACCATCACATTCAGAATCCAAATTCAAAGTCCCTTTCTCCTGTCGTCAGTTTTCTACCACTGTTGGAGCTTTCCTTACACACAAATCAAACTGATTTTCCCTCTCTCTCTGGATCAATTTCCTTCCACAATAAAAATCAATTCTCAGTCACTTTGTCCTCCACAGTCAAAGTCAATTCCCCTCACGCTGACATACATATTCAAGTATCTCCCTCTGTAACTCAACACCACTTAGCACGTGCACCATCAGCATCAATTCAACCCACAATCAAGTCTTTATGAATTGATTTGGTTTTCCCACCGACAAACAAAATTAATCCCCACTCACACTTGCTGGATCAATTCCCTCACCCCGGCTGAAATCTGTTTCCCTTCGCTCACCATCCTGCTCTTCCCTTGACCATACAGAAATGCATTTCTGCCCTGACTTGAGGCCTTCAGAAGCTCTGGTCTCCTCCTGCTAGCATGACCCTTTCAAGATTTTATTCCAGCTTTCCCCTTTCCTGGTCCTTGTCCCCTACTGGTAGAAGTCACGGGATACATATTCCATTCTCCTCTTCCTTTACACCTCTGTCCAAGGTCATTTACACAGTATTCCTTCCTAATTCAGTGCTCCCTGATTTTCATACATCTGTTTTTCTTCATTCTGGCTTCTTCATCCCTTGTTAAAACTCCACTAATTCTCTTTTTTTCTTAGAGCACCTACTCTTATTTCACAGGGTGTAGATCTCACCATGTCGATTCCATTAAGTGGCTGAAGCCTGAACTGAAGGCTGCTGAGGCATTAGGGGCCTTTTCTTGACAGGTAGGAAGAATAACCATCCATCCCTCTTAAGAAATGATGTCAGCAACAGATCCCCACAGCACTATCAAGCCTGCATGTGAGACAGTCCAGCTCTGACAGGCAGAGCCAGAGTAGCTACATTTCACATCTACAGAATCACAGAAGGCCTGCTATGGATAACAACCTGGGAAGATATTTTCAGCTTTAGAAGAGTCCTGAATATTCCTTAAAACCCCCTAAACACCTTTTAATTTCCTGTTGGAACATGATAGGTAGGATTATGAAGAAAACTCATATTTAGATATGACTCAGTAAAATAGTCTCCTTGAGTACTTCAGAGTTTCAAAATAACCTCTAAGTAGCACTTTTTAATTTTCCCAACATATATTTAGCACAATCCCATTTTGCTTTATTCTGTTTCAGCTATGAAAAAGAAAATATACAAACCATGTTCAAACTGTTTTCAGTACTGATTCTCAGCAAGTAATTCCAAAACTTGAGTAGTGACAGAATGAAATGAAAAAGGACATGTCATGGAGTTACTGTCCCATGGAGCTTCAAAACTGTTGATGTACAGGCATGAATTTCATTTAGAACTGTAGGAAGTTCTTCATATCTGGCATATTTTCCTTTCAAAAGAATCCCACAGAGTGGTCCACTAAGTTTAGGTAACTGTAAGTTGAAATACTTCATTTGATCAAGGAATTAATTCTACCTGTGCCAGCTTTTGCCAGTTTTATTCACTTTTTTTGCTCAAGGAGCCCGTACTTTCTCGCACACCGATCTTCTGGGATTTCAATACACAGTTTCTGGAAAAAGATGCCAGTTGCTGTTAATTGTCACAATTCCATTAACTATCTTCACTGAACATCTCAGACCCAATCCTTCCCTCGAACTAATATTTGTGAGATGTCATTTTTCAAAAAATGCTTTACAGATGGACTCTGAAGAAAACCCACCCACTCATCATCTGTCTCTCATGGTGTTTTTGTACCTTCTTGTGGATTTTCTTCCAGTCTTTTCTGATTATGCTTTGAGGATAATTGTTTTATTGCTCAAGAAGGAAAAATGAAACATAAGCAAATGTTCTAAAGAATTTCCAACCCGAGTTTCACCATCATTCTGCTTTTGAGTAGGACTTCAGCTGGACTTACACAGATAGGAGAGAAAAGTGCACGCAGAAAAAAGGAAAGAAGATCAAGTTTTGGTGTGAAAATACTAGACCTCATACATAGAATACTGCTAATAAATTATGTAGCCTGATGACGTTCACCTTGAACTTTATTTCAATGTATAAAACCAGAAGACTTGCAACTGCAGTGGCTAGACTCTGTTCACGTGGTAATGTAATGGGCTTCGTATTATTTTTTGACAGAGGCATAATGATGCTGATCACAGAATTAGACCTCAAGCACTTCCACAATACTGATCCATTTGAGATGTACCTGCAGAAGACTTTGTTCTTTCTAGCAGAATAAACAAAGGCCTTTCACCTTTATTTCCCCTGCACAAAGAAAATTTATTTTTACTATTTTAGGAAAAAGTCAATTTTTTTTCACTCATTGCTGTCTTTAGCTACTGCCTCTACCAGCATTTCAAAATTATAATACTATTTATGTGTTCTGTTTGTAATTAAACTGCAAAAAAGTTTCAACAATCATCCTAAGTGCAAACAACAAAGCAAACCAGTCGTTTTGTTGGCATAGAGCAAGTCATGGCTGAATGCTTTCCTGGAAACCTTGTGTGGGAGGGTTCCAGCTCCATCCCCTCTATAAATGTATTAGTACCTATTGTTTTAGCACCAGGTGCACATGTTTGTCCACAAATTATTTTCCTTCTGAAGGCCAAAGAACAAAAGCCAAAAAACCCTAAATTGGAAAGTAACCTCATCCAATACAGGAAATCCAACACTCTCAGCTGTATCAGTCCAAAAAACCATGAAGACAATGCAAGGGAAGAGCCTTATTGCTCTTACAGAGAGAAAATACAGAGAGAAAAGGACTATATTTTATCAGAAATCCTCATATGGCCTCACTGAGAGATTAAGCACGTTCTTTCCAGCAAGCCAGTATGAGTCTTGGGAACCACAGCCCAGAAGCTGGAAGGAACTCCAAAGTGAGAGACTCATTTTGGAGAGCAGGTTCACCCAGGAAAACTCTTGCCAAGCTCTTTGTGACTCTGCAGCTGCCAGCACCAACAGGGACGTTCTCGCTGCACCAGGAGGCCTCACGAAAGCTGATCTAGACCCCAAAGTGTCTTCAGTCACTGGTTTTCATTCCTATAATATGCACTAGTAAGGTATCTCCTGCCTTGCACTGCAACTTTTGAGTAGGCTACTTCTTTAATCTGAGATACATCTGGTTACCCATTGTCTTCTCCAGCACCGAGTCTAATGCTGACTTTGGTTTCAGTAACAGCTTGACTTAATTATTTAGCAGTAAGATAAAAATCTGAAGTTCACTTCATCACTCATTTTATTATAGGTCTTGTTGTACGGTCAGAAAAATGAAATGATTGTGTTAAAGGACTGAAAGCGTGCTCAAAATGTAAAGTTATGCAATGCTTTGGGTTTGCCACTTTCTTTTTACCTTGCTAAAGTCTTAGTTGAGAGACTGCACAGCACAAGTGTTGCCTCCAGAGAAAAAAAGGATCAGATTCAGAAGAATAAATAGATGAATAGAATGGCACTAAGTGAAAATAATCAAATATTTACTGGAATTTTTACAATCTTATTTACAATCAGATTAAATAAATCCTTGCAGCTCCTCAGGATCACATTGTCATGACAACTATAGAGGAGTCTGCTCAAGTATTGCCAGTTTTCTGCAACTCTGGTTTTCCAATTTTAAGTATTTTGAAGAACACACTTAGAATATTCAGATAGATTTTAACAACTATTATGAAGTCTCCTAAGAGCAGGTATCAAACCAGCAACACCCTGCCATTAAGGAGCAGGTATCAGTCAAGGTGTAACCAAATAAAGATTCTATATTCAGGGATTTTCAAAGATCTGATGCTGTTAGCCCTACAACAACAAGCCATGAAGAGCTGCAAGGTGAATTAACTATACCATAAGAATTTGAGAAGGAGGGACTTATCCTAGCAGATCAGTAGAGTGTCAAATCTCCTGAGCAAAGACACTCCCTCCATAGACAAGTATTTAATTTAGAAGGGCTATTTCAACCCCACATGAAGTCAAAAGAATACACTGCTTTTGCCTTTGAACCTTATTTGCCTCAGATCACATAGGTAACACCAGCAGCTTGGAACAGGAGTGCAATGGGTGATACATACAGTTGCCAGCAGTGATTTCCACAAACACAGGTCACTGATTTCTATGTTACACACTTGTTAGAACCCCTCTTTCCTGCAGAGAGGCACAGGCACGGGCTCAGTATTCAGGGGTACAGGTACTGAGAACATTGTCGTGTGATCAGCTGTCACTGAAATAAGCTGCTTGGCTCAGTAATGACACAGTTGAGAAACAGACTTCCTGAGAGTTATGAAACTTCTAAGCTATATGGACAACATTCACCTCCGAGGCAGTGACAGGGAAGCAACTGTGCAGAATTAAGGGGTAAAGACACTTGGGAGCTGGTAGATGAGTTTGCTGCTCAGACACCAGAAGAAAGGAATGGGAAAGGAGAGTTTCTCGATAAGGGCAAGAAGTTGTTTTAGAAGTGGAGTGTTTTCATTCACGTTTTTACTCACCCTGGTTCAGTTTGTCACCAGTTGCTCACTGTGCAGGGCAAGCTCTCCTGTGAAGAACCACCAAGCTCTTTCTCCTTCCACAAGAAAGCTCTCTCTCCACGAGTCCCATTCCAGTCTCCAAAAAGTAGCCCTAGGTAAAACAGGGTAAACCAGAAGGATGTTTAAGCATTGTGTGCTTTGAACCACCTCTTTGTACAGGGGTGAGTGAGGCAGATTAAGGAAAATGCAATAAAAGTCCCAGCAAGAAGACCAATGGTCAGGCAGCCTCTTTCTCTAGAGGTTCACCAGGGGGTTTAAATGAGGAAGTGAATCTTAGGTGGCAACAACAAGCAATGTCCTCCTTTGGGTGTAACTAAATCAGAAAATAACACTCAGAAATTATTACTGCCTTCCTGAGAAAAATGATGTTGTGAAAAAAAAAGTGAATGCAGAAAAAGGTAGGCTCCAAAAATATCTCAAACTTGGGTTTTTGGTTGGGGAAATAAAGGAGCAGGGGAACACTGCAGATGCACCTGAAGTGCAGCAGCAGAAAGCATGAAATGAAGCCAAAGCAATTAGGCATGTGTGAACTGCTGCTGGAGGGGAGCATGCAAATGACTCGCCTGTACATTTGACTTTACAAATTACCAAGGAACATTGGGAAGGGAAATTATCAGTCTTGGGGGTGGATGGGAGTATTTAGGATGTGAGATGGTCTTCTGCTTTCATAAGGGGGGGGTGGGGGGTGGTGGTGTCCCTTATAAAAACAGCAGTGGAAGTTACAGTATGTGAAAGGAGGAACCTAAGAAATAAGGTATGATTCCAAAGTTTGATACAGAAGGAGACAATTCTCTTTTCTCCAGTCACCTAAACCTCCCAGCAGAGGAAGACAGTACTCCACCAACTGTGGAGGGCAAAGGACAGGTAGCAATTGTCTGTGCTGTGGCAGGGGTGGTGACAAGGAAGGCAGGGATGGTGGTCAGCACTATGCCAGTTCCCAGGTGAGGTGACTTTGGGAGCTGCTGCAGGAGCAGGCACCTCTCACCTCCAGGTCAGGACATGGCCTGTGCTGGGCAGACTGCTCAAGCTGCTGGTACAGAGTGATTAGAGAGAAGTTGTTCCACTTCTCATTCTCCTTCAGAGGCCACTTCAGTTTAATTTAGGAATTAGTTTCAGCTACAGTCAGCTTTTCTATGGTGACATCAAAGTAAAGACGATAAAGAAAACTTGCTGCATTCTCAATGTATTTGTGTTTCTGTACTACAAGCTGACTCTTAAATACTTAACTTAGGTGTACTCCTGAAACAATTCCTTTTTTTCCTGCTTAGGGACTGTACCCGGGCCAATCTGTGTTATTTTCAACTGGTTTCAGCATTACATTTCCCTCCCCTAATATTTGTTTTCAGGTATCGTTGTTGGCTCGATTTTCTAGAGCTCAAAGAAGTGTGGAAATTTCATATTCCATTCAGCACTTTCTCATGAGATATGAAGAAAGTATTCATAGAAAGCAGTTGTATTTGGGTTTAACATTGTTAGCATTTCCTCTCATGAGGGACATTAAATAATTTCATGCACAACTGCTCAAAATATTTTTTAAACTTCTGTAAACATAAGATTGCCAAAATCTAACATATGTTATGTGGTATTTAATCCTCAAGAGGAACTGAAGGAACAAAACACTTCTGCTAAAGTAATTAATAAGCACCAATACAGATACCTAGAAGCTGTTCCATCAAAATGAATCATATCCTCCTCTAAGTCACACCCAATATTTAGCAGTCTAAAAAAGAAAATTCAATACACAAGAATGCTGCCTAAAACGAGTGCTGAAATCTTATGTATCGAGATCAAATCACCAAAGCTGTGCTACCTTCTGGTGCTCCTGAATTAGGAAAAAATAGGGAAGTTATTTGTAGAAAATTAATTTTGCCTCTGAGAAAGCTGTTTTGGCACAGCATATGAATCCTGTGGGGACTGGCGATTAAGGTTAAAGTGTATGCTAATGAATTATTGCAAGCAAATTAAAAACCAGGAGAGTTCCCTAACTCCATTACATCCGTAAAGGTATTTTTAGTTGCCACTTAGAGAAGTAGCACGAGTCTGACTTTTTGTTTTACTGCAATTTACACGCTGCAAGATTCTCTGGTAAGTGAATCCCATTATAAACAATATTTTGAAGTATTATAGTACTGCACGTATTTTGTCCTAATATTTATTAAGCAAAAATAGAAACAGTTGGTAGTGAAGTCAGTGGCTTAAGCTCTGGTGACATGTGAAGCTTTTTAATCAACACAGACTTCCTCAGGGTCTAACAGAAAGTCAGAGCATTTTCTCTCAGTTCCGTGGAGTTCCAGTTTCGCTGCTCGGAGGGGGCTACAGGAAAACGCTTCCAGTTCAGGATCCATGGCTTCAAACCTTATGAAAGTTTTACAAATCAAAATCTCAGTTTATATATATTAATATTGGTATATTCACTGTTGATAATCATTTCAATATATTTTTTTGTGTGACAGGTTTGGATCCTGTTCTGGTTTTCATTTTAAAGTAAACTTTCCAGGGAGCTTTACTGAAAGGATAATTCCAAATAAAAGAAATATTTTTGGTGATCCTTGCTTTTCATAATCCTCTTGCTACTGAATACAGAAGTCTGGATGGTTTAAGGTATTAGTAATAAAATGCAAGGCCTTAGTAAAATAAAAAGCCTGTATTTCTTCATCTTCACAAGATAAAGAATGCTTACAGCTCTAAATGCTGTCCAGGTCAATTGGCACATAAAGACATTATCATAATTAAATAATACAGTTCTTATGATTCAGTTCCAAGAAGTTATTTCATTCAGTTGCCATTATCTGGTTCTTGTTTTGATACCCTGAGTGCGATAGAAGTGACATAGAAATGGAAATTCCTGTCTTCTTTACAGAAGGTTCCTCCACTCCAGCACTAAGAAAAGCAGCTGACCCTACCCCTAATCGTCACTGCCTTTTTCATAGGTGCTTCTGCTGTGGAAACATTTGCCACACTTCTGCAAACACACCACATTAATTTACACCAGTGATACAACTGCTGTGATATTACACAATCCTTCCCAGTGCCACCTCTGCCCAGGATCTATCCCCGGGGATCAAAGTCAGCGCTCCTCTAGCTGGAGTTCTGCTGCTTGCTCTAGGGCACAATTTAGCTCATTTGAGAGAAATACATATAATTTATTTAGTTTTATTCTTAGTTGAAGAGGCTTTTAAATATCTTTACCACAAAGCAAAATGAAGTGGCCATGAAATTTTGGCTCATCAGTGGACGAGGTGTACGTTAACCTAAGCCGCCTGTGATTAAACAGGCTGAGAGCAGAACAAGCTTAATTAGATGGAATTGCTTAAGAATCAGGCTGAAGAACAGAAAATGAAAACTCCAGGATGCTGAGCCCTTCATTTAACGGAGTATTTACAAAAAAGGTGTTTAACAGATCAAAGTTTTGCATTTCCTATGTAGGCTGTTGTTCTGCAAAATAGAGTTTTGAAAGTTTTAGAGATCAAAATTCTCCTTACTATAGAAAAAGTGGGAACTGCCTCCTAGGCTCCTTTCAACCACATCACAAATGTACTTTCCCAGTAAACACAATGCATTTTCATAGATGTTCTTATTATTTTTTTCTCATTTTGGAAACAGTCCAGCCCTTCCCCCAACATCAAGGCTTTTGGATCCACTCACCAACCTCAATTCAACAAGCCGTGGATGTCTCAAAGATACAAAGTTTGAGACCTATGCAAAGCAGCAGCTTGAGAGCAAAACCCACTGTCCCTCCAGAAGGAAAGCTTGAGAGCCCAACGGTCCAGTTCCACCTCACCCAACAGGATATTTTAGCTGCCAGTGAGCACACGCAGCTGCTCCCCCACGGCAGCACAGTGGTGGCTTCTCCAGCCAGTAGCCAGGGGCTGTTGGAAGCTGCTGACACCATCTTATGGGTTGGTGGGCAAAGGAGTACTGGGTGTGAGGGAAACTCTGGTTCCAGGTCCTGTGTTTGTGAATGTAGGATACAGATTTGCAAGAAATCAGGCTTGTTTCCCAAGGTATCTTTCCATGTTTTTCATCGCACGGCAATTCTTTGACACAAAGCTGAAGCTGAAATACTCAAAAATCAGGTTCCAAAAGTAGCTGCACTGGGAACTTCACATTTTTCACAGCTCACCAAACACTGGCATGGAAAAGCTCTGCTAACACGGTCCACATATTTGTGCTGAAAATAGCATTTAGCTGTAGACATACACATCGGGGCAGAGAGGCAAAAAATTCCAAATATTTTTCCACATAAATTCAAAATGACAAAATATCATCTGCTAAGACAAAGCAGAATAAAAAGAACAAAATCTCATTTTGCTAGGTATTTAAGCTCGGTAACTCTCTAAATGGAAGAGCATTTTCACTCCCTGCTTTTAAGAAAGCAAAATTTATAGCAGTATAGTAGGAGCCTTCAAGGTCAAAGGGTATATAGTCTGCTTGCTGCAATATAATCTGACATGATAAATCATGTACAAGCAGCCAGCAGTGCTGCTATCATGAATTTGTAGAAGGAGAATAGAAAATGATTTTTACAAAATATTCATTAAACTATATAGCAATTTTCATTTTTTATGTGCTCTGTTTTACTGCTTTGTTTTTCCTTCACAATAAACAATCTTTTAAAAAAGAAAGCCTCCTTCTTATCTCTCCTCCAACAAACATTGTGCCACAGGGAGGAGACTGCTAATAGAATAGTTTTAGAGAGCAGGTGGAGTTCTTTGGGACTACACCAGTATCATATAAAAAGGATTTTTCATGAAGTATGAAAGAAAAACATACACATATTCAGTGGGTTTTGTTGTTATAAAAAACCCCCCACACATCCTGAGGATGATGGCAGAGGATCAGAGCTTTCAGAAACACCTTAATCTGCTGCTTGCTCTATTTCTGCTTCACCTGAAGGAACCAAGAATTAGAAGACTGACAAAAAAAAAAAAAAAGCAAGCTATTGAATTTATTTAGTGCTAAATCATGCAAATATCTTAGGATGGCTGAAAGCTATAAAGAACCAAAATCTCCACAGAACCAATAACAAAATATGGGAGCACCTGAGAAATATGTTTTATAAGGTACAAAAGAAGCTCCTAAAACTGCCTGTGCTGTGATTGAAGGGTGGGAGTGGGAAGGACTTGAATCTAGCATGTAAAATATTTGGACTTGCAATACAAGCTTTTATGGGCAATATAAACTAATAAAATGGCAATAAATACAAATTAAAATGGGAAACATAGACAGAATTCAGTGCCCTCATCAAAACAAAGCATCTGACAATCACTGTCCTCTCTGATAGGATGGGAGAGAATCACAGTGAATTCCATTCCTTACAGCACTGTCTAACTTTGAGCTGTGCTGCCAGAATTGGCTTCCATCTTTCAAGGTGCTGTAGAGAAATGCTGCTTTCCCCCCTCTCCTTACACAACTTACACAGTGCCCCCTAAGGAGCCTGACTTTAACCCATTGTACGTGAGAGGGAATTTTTTCCAATGGAGAAAAAGAAGTGGCCAGGGCTTCTCATAAGGTAACTGCACTAGGAAAATATTCTAAGACCTCATCTCAGAATAAATCAACTACTAAAATAAGGGGTTTTTTTTCCTCCATTATTACATTTTCAGAAGGCATCATGTCATACCACTTTTTACTGCTGTGTTGTACTTTATGTTCTTGGACATTTACAAACCAGTACTTTGCATTTCTTTTCCTTGGATGATCTTTCAGTGGATCCAGATTATTTCTGCCCATATTATTTGTTCAATAAAATGAGGGCAGAGAGAGCTGGCGACAGTTACAAAGGTGCGAGGGGGAACAAATTTCAAGGGACAAACTTGATCCATCCCCCCTGCATTAAACAGGCTTTGCTACTGACTGAATTAAGAGCTCTGCATATGGGCCTATCAGTCTTGTAGAAAAGTTTCTCCCCATCTCCATTTTTTATTTTACTTCTTGTGTGTATTTAAAGAGAGTTAAAAATTCTATGCATTTAGAAAAAGAATGAAAAGCCTAATGCTAACTGTACCTGTTACCTGTTGCAAGTGATGATATGCAATTGCTAAAACTATTACCTTTTGTGTTGATAATATCTGCTACATTCTAGCATGAAACAAAGGAAATGAAATACATACTTTTTTTTTTGCTCCTCTTTCATGAAAAATCCAAGGGAAACATTAATACTTTTTCCCTGTGAATTTTCCTATATAGCCAGTAACCATTATTTTGGTGCCTCAGAGTTTGGAATTAAACTCCCTGATTAAATGGAAGAGACTTATTTTTTCTGGAGTGTGCTAATGCTTTCAAGGAACAGTCCCATTTCCCCTTTCTGATCTGGATGCATATTCTGCATATGTGGAATTATATAATGGCAAGACTATTCTATGGAGAAATGGTAGGAGCTTGTGGGTGTAGACACCCAAACCTCTGTAGAACGAGTGGATTGGATGCAAGAGTCTCATGCAGCAGATACCATCTGTAAGTTATTTGATGGAGCATTTAAATTTCAGTAATAATTTAATGGAAGACTCTTCCTTCATTAAAGGTCTAAAAAATAGGCACTGTCCACCAAATACATTATTTACAGGCTAGTAGCTGATAAAAATAGTCTGTACATGCAGTGGTTGGCTATTTAAGTGGTTTTTTTATTATTATTTAATATTCATAGCTTAGATACTTTGTTTGCTTGTCTGAAAGAACTAAATTCTTTTCCACTGCCTTTATTTTGTGGTGTCCATACCCCCTTGGTGTGCTAGCTGGTGCCTGTGAGTGGCAGTAATGAAGATCAATAAATGTTTCACGCGTTCAGGACGACTGAGGGTATTCACACTGGCATTTACTTCTAAAGAACAAAACTGTTTGAACTGCTCAGAAGGTGGCAGTTTGAATAAACACATGCAACAAAGACATTAATTCTAATATTAATTTCAGGAATGAACTACTTCTTACCAAAAAATCACTGATACACTTACAGATAGCAATACACGAAGGCCAACCCTTCAGCCTGGAACATACCATTTCTAGTTGGACTATCACTGTTACTGTCAGCACTGCAAAAGAAAAGACTTGACTAAACCCACCCTTTTCCCTCACCTCAGGAACAGCCAGATCAAAGTATTTACTAGCCAGCTGTATACATTTTGGACCTTATTGCTCCTATATTCTACCTGGGAACATCTGGGCCACACGAGCATCTGCCTTTCCAGTTGCAACATCAAATGCACTTGTTGCTCTACTCCCTGGGCAAACTCTAGCAGGACAGCAGACTATGGCTGTTAAAAGCTCTCGTTTTTACACAAGAAACCTAGTAATGGTACTTAGAAACTATTTGACACTTTTTATATGGTGAAGCTTGAAAATGTTATGCCTCTGAGGGACATACAAATGGAAACTGCTGCTCGTTGGCCAGAAAGCAAGCAACTACCAACACCATCAAATGTTTGCTTTTCCTTTTCTTTTTAATTCTTTGGAAGAAAAAGACTAGCTGGCATTATTTCCATTTCTTATTATCCTGTAAAGATTTAAAGGGTAAGCCACACTCACCATACTATACATCTAGATGGCAGACAGTGTGTAATAGATAAATGGAACAGCGTTGATGACTAGCCTGTAGCTTTTGAGAAGAAATCCTGCTCATCTTGCACTCATAATTTACTCTAAAATATATCATATGAAAATTAAATGCACCTCTCAAACCTGCTGTTATTCTTCATCCTACTATTTTTCTCTGGGTGTCATCATATCCGTTGTAGTTAACTGTGGGCTGCCATTTATAACTTTCCATGTCTTTTGTGTCCAGTGATTTAGAAATTGCTCAACTCAGTTCATCTGACCTACATTAAACATTATTTGGAGTCACTAAACACAGAGCTGATATATCTCAGATCAGATTTACTATTCATGTAAATAGGTATAATCCTATTTTCAAAAATGGGATAATTTGCAAGAAAACTGAGGTTCTGGTAGAATCTTTATAAATGTGGGGAGCAGGACTCTCTTACCCATTCTGATTCACATGCACAGGTCTAAGTGCCATGTGAAAACTACACAGGGACTGGCAGAGCCTTCAACTCTTAGGCAGAAACCTCCTCAAATTCCATAGAAGGGGGAAAGAAGCCCTGACTGAAGTCCTAACTTTCAAGCTCCTAACTGCAGACCTCTTGTTCTCAAGTACAGTCTCTCTGGAAGCAGAGCTTTTAAGTTTTACAGAAGCCAGGACCGGGTGCTTTATTGCTCCCAAACACCCAATGGTCAGTGGCAAGAGAACAAAAAAATTAACTTCAGTGGAGGTTTCCAAAACTAGAGCTCAGTGCACAGAAATGGCAAGGGAGTTCAAACCAACACACGACCAAGGCTCTACCAAGGGACCTGGGGTTGCATCCCTTCACTTGAAGCAATTAAGAGCAAGTCTGGAAATTGCCATCATAACAGAAGAATACACTGCTGCAAATCTTCAGCTTTTCCATGGATTAGTTAGTCATTGACTAAATCAGTCTGCAGCTACTAATCTTCCAAAGTAACCACTCTGTTTACAGAGTGACCACACTATGTGGATTTTCAGTGTCAAGAGTCATCATTTGAAGCAGCACCATTTCTAAAGAAAAAGCACTTTGTTGGCCATTACTGCAAAATTCATCTTTACCATTGAAACCTGTGCCTGCTCACCTAGGAAGAATTTTAATACAGAAGCATTTTAAATGTTAACACCTACATAATAGCTTACAGAATGTGGCTAATAAAGGCTGATTTACCACTATGTTTGATTAGACTGTATCTCCATCTGCAGAAGGTAAATGGATTCTTAAATTACTAGGGATAATTATAGCCCACAAACCACACAGACCCCTTGCATCAGTCCCTGTGCAATGAACAGGGTGGCAGCTCCACCTCACCTCCCTGTCTGCACACCCTGACTTGTATAACGAATGCTGCCACGTTACCTCCAAGTATGAAATTAAATCCAGCGAATCAGCTCAATCTCACAAGGTACTTCTCATCCAACAGCATTATCTGAAGCTCAGTAAGCACCCTTTACTAGTGCAGAGCAAACATCTCTCCTTACTATGACCACTGAATTCCCTTCTCAAAAAAAAGACCAGACCCCAAACTGCACCGCTGGGTACATCTAAATCTGCACCAACGAGCATGATGTGACAGTTACCACGACAGGGGGAAGAAAAATGTGATTATATCAATAGTTCAATCTTCTAAACTACCTATATTCCAACATCTTCAAGAGTCACTGTTCACTGCATTTCTCACACACAAAACTAATAAAAAATAATAAAAATCAAGACCTTAAAATATTAAAATCAGAAAATTAAACATGACTGTTGCTGGATTCCCTCGATATATCAGAAATTTCTCTGCTTACACAAAGCAGAATTAATAACAAACAGCTAATACTGCAGTTCAGACCTGGCAGAGGATTTCTAACTCACTGTCCTAACTTGCCCATAACTTCTGGTCCTCAAAATGACCCCAAAAAGGGAGACAACAGAAATTCCTAACAGGCTTGGGGGGTTTGGTTTTGTTTGTGGGTTTGGTTTTGTTTTGTTTTCTCTTTGCTTTGTTTTGGTTTGTTTTTTTCTTCATTAAATGGGTAAACCACCCAACAGCCCAAATGCTCCTGTAAAGCTGAGCTGAAATTTTAGCAGGGAAGTGTTTTGAACACAGCCAAACAAGGTTATTTAAAGTAATTCCACCAAAACATCAAGGAAGGTTTAGCAGATAGAAGGACAATTCTTGGGGGGGGAAAGAAAATATTTAAATGGACACACCATCCTAAACTCAATGTTTACCTGTATTAATGAGGTACAGAAGCTGATTGTTAGACAGGACCAGACTAACATACAGACTGCAGTTAAAACAAAGAGTGCAGAAAGAAATCAGAGAACTTTTGAATCCCACTCTGCATGCTGTAGTCAGGCTTCTAGAAAGGACAAAGCGAGAAAAAAGGGGCCATAAAATGTTTTCTTTTTTGATAATGGGAAAAAATTGTCCAGTTTCCAATTTTGTTGTTGACTTTGCTGATAAAAAATCTGCTGTTAATGAAACCTTTGATGATAATTAACTTAACAGCAAAAAAAAGTGATTCATTGTCTTTTAATTTAATGCCAAAATTTACCCTTTCTACTGGTATTTTATAAAAGACCAAGCCTGGTTCACTTGAAAATCCCTTGGCAATAGTTTTAAAGTCTAGAGAAAGTAGGGAGAGGAAAAGATTTGGCAGGACACTAACATAAGAAAAAAATAATTAAGATGTTTAAACCAAAGTGCCTTGACAATAAATACCTATAAAATGTTTATGATTTTTAGAAATGCTAACGCAGTTTGGGAAAGCTTAGGGCATGGCAGTGACTCCAGAGCTGAGACAACTACAGCACAAAACTTCTATTGGTGTCATATATTGGTTCTGCATCACTTCTGAAATATACCTATTATTCACCTTCTAAAGACAGGTAAAACTAAACCACAAGACACTGGGTACATCTCACCTAGTTTTAGACATCTAAATAAAGCAACTAAGTTAGAATCTCCTGTTCCTTTAAGGACAGTAGAAAAGACAAGTACATCTAGACTGCTAGCTTTATGATTCAAAGGTCTCTTGGAGATATCTGTCTTGACTCATTAACTGTAGATGAGACCTATAAGAGTAAAAGCACCTAAATTAGACAACCCAGTTCAGTTCTTAAAATATAATCTTAGACAAAGCATCTTAGAGATTGTCTTTAACAACATGACAACTGCAACAGAACTGGGAACAGGACCTCCTTGGAGAGTCTTGTCAGAAACTCACCTGTACTGATAAAAGAACCAGTCAAGAAAAAAGGAAAATGACCCATTCTTCTTCTCAGACTGCCTCCTGTAAGGTCACACCTAGAGAATGAAGTTACCTGTAGCTAGATCACTGAGAACGCTCCATACAGCACAAATGATTGACTGTGTCCAGTCCTAACTCATCCCTGGATGCTGGTTGTCCCACCATGCACTCCCATTGGTGCTAACATCAGCCCACATTGATGTTTCTCATTTCTTTAGCTCTGCAGGAAACCACCTACTCAAAGAGAAAGTGGTGGACATCTCTAGATGGACAAAATATGTTCCATTTGGTGGGGAAATTTCCACGCAGTATGTTTTCTCCCAAGCAAAGCTGATCTGCAACTTTTTTGCCTGCATCAATACTTGTTAGAAGAATAAAATAAATCTGAAAAAGGTCAGCTGGCATGTAAGCAAAAATATCAGGAACATGACAAATGGAAAACGTCTTGGAAATATGTTTGCTGAGGTCTCAGTATTTCATGTCAAGGATGTAGAATAACTGAATTCTAACTTTTAATCATTGTTTTACGTAGAACTGTCACCTGAGTCTTAACTCTAGAACGAGTGAATAATTTAAAACAAACACCACCACATCAAGTGTAGGAGAGGGAAAGGAAGGAAAAAACCCAGCATTACTTTTTGGTTTTCTTCAGGCCAAGTATTCTAGTGTTCTGACTGAGGAATCCAACAGCCATCACACAAATTATGCAAAAAAAAGGAGAAAACGCCAAATTCCAGCAGATTTTAGACTGGAATAGACATTAAACTGTGCTCTCTAGCACTGAATGATGTTCTGAAGGTGGTGAATAAAATTAAGGTTTGAGGTACAACATGCAACATCACTACAATGTACAGCATGATTCTGGACCTGTCACATGGATTAACTGCTGCTGAGGGGAATTCCTAATGCTTAATCCAAACATTACTCAATGGACAATCAAAAATGCTTGAGAATCTTCACAGTGTCCTGAAACAATATAGATTTTTCCCAAATATTCTCATTACTTTGGGAAATGATGCTATCAGCTAACTGTTTTCATATAGTAAGTTGTATTTAATTAAAACCTGGGAGCTACCATGACAACTACCCCATAATATGATTGTTTTTCTAACACTCAGGCATATTAAAAGTCACATATGTTCTATTGAAAACTTTCAATTTTGCTCTAACAGATGGGATGGCGGAATTACAATAGAATCACTTATGTGTTAGGGAAACTGCAATTTCTTCTTCGGTCCATGTTTTATTTGTCATAGTAATTGATGCTGGGTCTTTTGACAACAAACAAGTTCTTAGCCTGTAGAACTTTTTTATGCCATGCTATGCAATACAGATCCTGCTCCTCATGCTCTGCAATGTCTGCAGAGGGAATAGAGTAGAAAATGTGGCATATTCAAGGAATACCCAACACATGTTGCCCATGAAATGCAACCTGACATACACTTCACTCTGTTCCGAGTCATCTTAGACATGTCAAGTGTCCTTGGTTCATCCTTGTGCACTGACCTCGTGCAACAGCATGCTGCTTGCTTACTCTTCTCCATGCTTTCTCAGAAAGGGGGTAAGAAAGTCCAAACACAATCTGTCACCTTGCCATTTTCTGGCAAAAGGCAAAGCCAGCAGTCTTCTGAGAGAACACGACTGTGAAATCATTTTGTATCTGAGACTTTGTTGACAATTGCAGGTTGACAGCCGGTCAGCTTTAGCTAATACTAAAACATTGTTACACGTGGCAGTTTCACCCAGAGGTAAAACTTTTCTGCATCTAAGGGTCCTGAGGACATTCAAAAAAAATTGAAGGGTCTTTTGTCTAACTGTATGTAACACGACATGCTCTAGAAAAGAAACACCCCGATGCAGCACCTCTGGAAAGTTGTATGTGCAAGACACTTCCCCGGAAATGATGCCCCCAGGTACCCCATCCAAGTTCCAATTTGATGAGTTAAAAACCAGCAAGAGTTTTCAAGAACAGGCAAGAGAGGCAGAATAAGCAGCTAATGAGAGAGAAGTCGTTATTAACAGTATATGCATTGGACCATTAAAGTTTACTTCTAGATAGAAATATAATTATCAGAATGTATTCAAGCCAAGAGAGGCAGGGACATAAGGATGTCCTTTGCTAATGCCAACAGAGATAACAGAAAACTAAAATGAAAATTACCACACAACTGAAAAAAGGCCCAAGGACACAATGGTTTTCCAAGTGAGGTAACAAATGTGGTGGTTGGTCAATCCTCGCTCAAATGTAGCTCAGAAAAAGCAAAACACAGACTGACAAAACTTTTAAGTAAGAAAAATATACTGAGAATTCTTACATTTATCTGGATAAATTACTTCTACCAAAATAACTGAGGAAAACCATGATAGAACTGCAGCCGTGTCCATTCTGATCAAAATCACTCTTTTTTTTTTTTCTTGAAGGTGTTTAAATGTCTTTAAAAGTATTGGTTTTGAAAGTTCAAAACCAGCACTTGCACTGTTTTGTTGTTACACCAGGATCAAAGACAAGCATTTTCCTACCCTATAGATTCCAATCTTCACTTTTTAGTGCAGCCTATATTGCGTACAAAGTATTTTAGTGAGAGTGACAAAGGTGAACGGATGGATAATTAAGCTAATTATTTATGAAGGACTAAATTCTGCTGGTATTAAAATCAACAACGAAGTTGGTTTCACAGAGGATAAACAAAGGTACACACATTTCAAATGGGAAATATGACAATTAGCAATGCTAAATGAGAATATTCTGCTGCAGTAAGTTCTGAAAACCCAGTGATAACACTATTTGCCATTTAAGATTGAAAAGTGTCTTTTAGGCCTAAAAAAGAAACCAGAGCTTTGAGTCTCCAGAACAGAGGGACTCCAAACCTAAAAGCTGTTTTATAGACCATCTCCTATGGAAGAACTGCACGTGTGACTAACGGTGAGTCGGTGACTTTAGGGTACCCTGCCCGAGCTGGTGATGTCTGTCAGGGTGGGACAGCCCTGGTTGGACTGGTTCTGGGGGCTGTTTAACTGGTCTATGTATCACAGCAAAAAAAAAAAAATGCTTGTAGCATAACACACTCTGAATAACTCAATCTGAAAGTTAAGCTAACAGACTTGTTGGACAGTAGTAAATCACTGTCAAACAATAAGAGACACGCTGATGGTTATAACTCTTTTCTCTGTTGACACATCAATCTGTCTGTCACCCAAAGCAGCAAAGAATCCATTACATTAATATGTTTCCACAGGCAAATTGAGAAATTCTGATTTTAATCTAATCAGGGTGGTTATTTTTGTAAATATCAATTTTCGCTTGTTTAAATTTCTTCTTATAAGAAATGAAATTTCAGGTTAAGAAATTAAACATTTAGAGTTGAAAATAACTAAATATTAGTGCAGCTAAATTACTTTTTTTTTTTCTTTAATAATACTGCTTCTGGAGATGGTAATATTATATAAACCAGAAAGGAAGCTGCTACAAATGTTCTCTTCCTCGAAACTGGAATATTCTCATTCGTGAGGAATACCGATGCACCCGATATTTCAGGTATATTAAAGATTCACAGGAGTCTTTCCTTTCTCATTCATCAAGCAGAATTAGCTGATACACATTTTTCCAATCAGATACATACTAATGCTACATCAAATAAGTAACAGGTCAAACCCACATAATTCTATGGAATCAATGGAGCTGCCCCCATAGGCCCAGATGGAGAGGAAAATCATAGGAGGCTGAGAAACAAGCTCCCTGAATTCATTTCTAACACCAAGCACTGCACATTTCCCATAGAAATTCGTGGTTTGGGTTTTTTTTTCCAAGTTTACAGCTGCATTTCTGGAGGAATTTGATTCAACCATCAGAGCATGTGATGAATCTGAACCAGGTCTGGGAGAAATCAAGCTTTTGCATCTTCTGAAAAGAGTAAAGCCTTTCCTAGTATTTTACCTTTAAAGTGGAGGCTTCTTCTGGTGTGGGTGAAATCAAACCTACAGCACCCCAAAAAAGGTTCTTTTTCTTCTGAAATTTTATCCATGATCTTTGTATTTTCAGGCTAACACTGCTCTCTGAATATCATTTTAGTGCCAGTCAAACATAACTCATTTGTGTTCTGGTCCAGAAGTACAAAAATGCTCTTCTCTAATTCAGTCCACATGGCTAGAACTTGAAAACTACCTTAATGAGACTGACATAATTGTTTTCAGCTTTTTGAATAGTTTCATTAACAACAAGAAGTGTGGCCATCCACAAACCAGCAACAGCTTCCTGGGTTGAAGGAGCAAAACAGAAATGTTTTTTTCCAGTCAGTTGGATCACACAGGTAATGTTTGCTGTTACAATGTCTTACTTGTGCCAAGAGGAGACAGAATTAAATGACACAATGCTAGATATGCAGAAATGATCATTTCCTACTGATTTCCTTACTCTCTCAGCAGCTTCTCTGAAACATTAGAAAGGTTACCCACTTTCAAAATATATATAAAATAAAATTCATGTTTCTGCCATTACTGTGTTGGCCTCTCTGTTAGTATTTGTATACATTCGTGGATGATGAAAATATATGGCAGCTGCTTAGAGAATAAAAATAAATTACTGGCATGTATATAAATTATTGTGAAACTTGTCTAGCTATAAAGCTCATGAAGCCAAGACAGTTGCATATGAATATTGGCAGATGTAATCATGTAAACTTTAAGGCTCCAGCAGGACAAAGAATTTATATTTGTCTCTAGCCTGTGGTCTCTAACATATATACTTCAGTTTTTGTGTAAACAACTTTGCATTTTATCCTGCTATTTCCATTTTGGGGCTGTGCCTTGTATCAGGATTATTTTAGATTCCTACTCAGTACAAAATGTTTGACATGAATATTTAGGTACTACTGCTTCCACGGCAGGCAGTCGAGACAGAACGTGTATTTTTTTCCCCTCTTTTAACCTCGAGGTGACCTGCCACTGGAATGCAGTTTCCTCTTTCATCATCATTACTCCATAAAAACGCTAATAGCACCGTGTCATGCAACATTTAGAAAAAACCCAACCAAACAAAAAAACCCAGCCCCTCAAAGGCCAGCAATTACATTATGACTTGGATAATAAACGGAATTTTCCTTTATGGCTCGGAGGTGGACACAAACCTAACAAATAATGAGAAAGAAATGGAGAGCGTGTTTTTTTTCCTGTGCCACAGGCTGGAGCCAAGCAATACTAGGATGAACCTGGGGACAGAGGCTGTGGTCCTGCGGGGAGGCAGAGCCCACACGTAGACACCAGCTCGCTCACCAGAAGGTGAGGGCTGGAATATATTTTGCAAGCAAAGATTCTTTTCAGAAGCTGAAAGTTTGCTTGCAAACGAACGCTCACTTTGGGTGAGGAGCTGAAACAAAATAGAAAGTCTCAGGAACGCTTAACTGATTGTTTCAATCCATGCTTAAAATCTTTACTCCAATTGTGGTGCTAGGTTGATGCTGCTCCCTAAGGGAGCCAGAATTCTTCCTCTTTGAGATCTCTGTGCTGACAAACAGAGAACAGGAGCAGCAAGAGAGCTCAGATTCCAACTGTGACTACACAAACCCACAGACAGCGAGGGACATTTAAGGAAATACCAAGGCACTATTAATCAGCGTGACAGGCAACAAGCGTAGCACATCAGCAGCTGTTTCCTTGAGAAATCTCAAGGAGTTAACCCGGCGAGTTTCGTGGGCCACGTATCCTGGTGGATACGGAGGCTTTTGGTCCCCGAATGCTGGCCATACAGGATGCTGGAGGGAAATGAGGACTGTCCTTTAAAGGGAACCTACTAAAACTCACTAAAAATAACAGAGGGGGCTCAACTGCCATATACTTCCAGAAATTTACAGCCATGCTAACAGAACTAAACCAGCTAACAGTGGTTAGAGGCAGCAGATATATGACTCTATGCACTCTATTAATTGGAATTTCTGCAAACCCGAGACAGAAGAAGGTTGTTGGTTGGGTTTCTTTTAGTATTTCCTAACAATTATTTGGGAATTTCTAGCTCCCTGCAGGCTTAAATATATCTTGAGAGAAGCATAAGATTATTGAATTCGGTTTTAGGTACATTAAGTCTTTTAGCTTGCATTAAATCATTGGCAAATGAGGTACCCCACATCTCTAAAAAGCAGATTACTCATTTAGGATCAAAATACAACTTTGAAATATCGGGCATAAGCACTTTAAAAATTCAACGTGTATTAGTAATTAATATTTTGGTAAATTCAAAAGTCTTTTGAGAGGGGTTTTCACTAAACAGGAGATTCCACATGATAGCTGAATACGAATACTAGTGGAAAGTATAATAATAATTGCACATACCATCCTCAGATTATTTATTTTTGCCAAATAATACAAACTACCCGAGGAACCACAGAAATACATTAGTTCCTCCCATGCACAGAATTCTTTCCACTGAGAGAGGGGAAAATGGACCCTGTGTAAACTGTGTTCATCTTGTGTTTCATTTAAAGCTCGTTTCAGAAGACTTTCGTGTGGCGAAACCAAACGAATTTTCGTGTTTCAGTTTTGCAGATATGATTTAGCATTCCAAAAGCACCTTTACAAACCAACTCATTCTGCTGCATTTTTTAACTTTTGTAAACAGATTGCAGAGAAGGAGCCAATGCAGATCTGGACATCTTGTATGTCATCAGGCACAGCTTTTGAGTTTTTTATTGCATAAGGGATGGATTTCTGACAACACATTTTAAAAATTGCTTCTTATCCAAAAAACGACAGGCAAGAAAATTACTCATGAAGAATAATCTTTGTTCAGTAAGTGTAGTCCCCCCACGTTCTTTGCAACGGCCGAGTAAGTTGGCTATGAGCGTGGAACACCATACGGATGGCAGGAGACAAAATCTACCCAAAACTTTACGCCACAGTGTGTTTCCACAGCACTTGTGCCTTCCACTCCAGCCCCTGGGCTTGTGAAGGAGCGGGGACATCTGAGCTTGCCGTAACCAGGGGTCTGGAACTACCAAATCTGTTTGTGTAAGAATAAAGTCAGATCTTTTAGATCCCTTTCAGTGGGCAATGCACTCTTAGCAAAACCTCACAGACTGGAGTGATTTTCCAATGGTTGTTATGACAGTTGTATGGATTATGAGAGTTACATAGGGTTTAAAAAAAAAAGTTGTTAGTTTTTCAACAGCATTTATTAAAAAAAATAATAATGAACAAGAGGGAAAAGGTTTTTTAAAATTATCAACACTAAGGAGCTGGAAATGCTTGGCAGAAGTGGTCACTGTGAAGAGTATTTCAAGGTTTGGCATTAAGGCATATATAAATATATATAAAATATACGTTTATAAATGTAGTAACACTTGGATCAAAAAACTGGTTTAGCTATTTATCATGGTATTTTCATAAAATAAATCAAATCCCACTCATAGAACTTAGACAACTCTAAATTAATGTCATCAGCTGTATCGAGGGAATTAAACTTCTCCCCAGGCAGACCCAGAGCAGCTGTATTTAGTGCGTAGGTGTAATCAAGAAATAAAGATTCCTAGAGAATGGTGCAGGAGAAAGATGAAACTAGTGCTGAAAAGTGTTTCATGCCACTTCATACAGAAGTTCTGCTTTTCTCTGTAGCTTTGGTCTCAGAAAGGTGACATAGGCAATTTAAAAATGTATACCCGAGGAGAATTTGAACAGACTAGGAAGTTACTTCATGAAGCTGGGAACAGGGATACATCACACAGAACTCACACTTGTTAATGGCATCTACAGGACACGCAGAGTTCCTTCCCCTGTGTCCAAGAGCCTATCTAAAGCACATCCAAATATCAGCTTGTTCCTCTCTACCAAGCTTGTGGTCTTGCCTAAATTGCCTGCACCACGTTCTTAGTATCTCTGCCTATGTCATCTGGATTTCCTAAACCAAAATCCTGTCTCATCCCTCTTCTCCATAATAACATCCAATCCCTTCAGCACTTCCAATTCTCCACAAAACAGACAATTTATGTGAACGTGAATCGGCCATAGCCCAGTGACAACTCCCATCTCTTCATGGATTCTCCTTTCACATGAATTGATCTTTGACCCTGCAGGGAATCTAAAGTGACTGTCAATATGTTGATCTGCAACTGCCCACCTCCCTTCAGCCTTCACCCACGGTCTCACACACCCAGCAACCCTTCCTCTAGCAGCTTTCCTTCTCGGCCAAACCTGTAACAACACATGCCTTGCAGTTCCTCTTCTTTAAATACTGCTAGAATTACTGATTACAGCTACTTTTTAATTTGCTGCCCTTCTCCAGCACGTTACAGTAGTGTCATTAGTGTCCAGAGAACAGTGTTTGGCCTTCAGCTTACCCATTTGCCTTTCAGCCTTCACATTGCTTTTAATCCATCTAATTCATATCTGATGGGCAGTGACCTAATCCTGGGCAAACCAGAGGTTCCTTCTGTTCTGATCTTTTGGGACTTTTCAGTTTCTCTCTCTTGTTAACTCTTCCCTTCCTATCTCAAGCTGCTTTAGCAAAGGGGTTGGTCAAGATGATCTCTAGAGGAGCCTTCCAGCCCCCACCAGTCTGTGACTCTGATCTTGCAGGATCTCTTACATATTTTTAAGAGTTCTTTGTATTACTTGACACTCTTTCAACTACAGATATCGAGTAAAAAAAAAAGTCTATCTTCACATTAAGAAAATAAACCTAATCTTTGAAATAAAATTAACCAGCAATCATCTACACAGAACTTGACTCATACAGTGAGAAACCCCCACCCAGTCTCAATTCACGCACGGTATCTGTTACATCTACACCAAACAGGAGAGTTGGGCACAAAATGAACTTCTTGCTTTCCAACAAATGCTATTTAGCTTTAGCTCATAACATTAGGTGAGAAGATTAAGCCTAGGAAATCTCTATTTTCCCAGTCCAATGGGAATAGTGGGAAATAGCACACAACAAAATAACAAACCCAGCCTGGTTTTACTTGAAAAAACCTTAACACTGTGTCAATGTCCTCTTCCAGTGATTGATGGAGTAATATGGAAGCACACCAAGCCACCAGTTTTGCTGTCATTTAGAAAAACAAACATATTGAATTCAACCAAAGAAACAATTGTAGAGATAATAAATAAATAAATAAAATACACCGACAAGGCAAGAACACAATGCAGTCCAGGAAGGCATGGAGAAGTGTAGAGATAGAGATATTCTGTCCCTCTAATCAGGAACAAAGTGCTGACAGGTCCTAGCAATGCAGTGGAAAAACGACAAAGCCAAAGCTGAAAATCCCACAGGGCTTTTTAGACCCTCTCTTCTAGGACTGTCTGGTTGATAAAGACGTACAAACTCCCACGGACCAGGGACACATCTGAGGTCATGGCTTTGGCACAGTGCAGATGAGTCAAGGAAAAGAGAGGGCTAGAAGAGCCTTGGCAGGCGGGCTCCCAGAGTGACAGGGACAAGCATCGTGCCCTAGACCACTCCATCTCACACACGGCGTGCACATCTGCTATGCTATGGAAGTGTCTTCAGGGGGTAAGCTGTGGGCTCGAGTAGGGTTCTTCAGGGAGAGAAGTTTATATAAAGCACAGTGTGGATTTGACTATGATGAACCAAACCCAGAATCAGTTTCAACACTTTTAAGGAAACTAAAAGTAACTACCGAAATTCCTAACGCAGATCTATTCCATTATACAAAGTCTTACTGAATTTTCAACTACATCGACATGAGATTGCCTTCTAGGTTGTGTTGCTCATCTATAACTTGGTTCAGGACTCCAAAAGCTGTGTAAAAGGATGTGTGAATTCTTAAAAGCTGCTTTTAGAAACACCTGCATTAGTCGCAGGCTGGACAAGCATGAGCAAACCTAGACAATGGTCGTGGCTAAAGATGTCAGTGGCTGATTTGGTAATCAGGGGGACTCTTCTGTTCTTGGAAACCATCCATGTGATTTAATAGAGTTTCCCCCTAATTTTGTATGCTGTCACATTCCTATTTTACTCCTGCCAGGCCAGGAGAGTGTTTGAGCTCTTTTCTGATTAACTTCATGGTTAATGTTTGCTCAAGTTTCAAAGCGAGCGCGCAGTGCTGTGGGACTACCAATCTTCCCATAGCACTGCAATGTTCTCCAATGGTTTTGTTACTTGAGAGAAGGATATTTAACCTAGGAGTAAGTTCTGTAAAGTACACAACAGACTTATAAACTTAAGTCTCTGGAAGAGAAAGGGAACTGTGCACTAACTCTATTTGGCTTGAATGATAGCGTGAGTTAGGAGAGAGTTATGAAGCAAGGCAGGCAGAATGGGAAGGAGATCCTGTTTTGAACAAAAGCAGAGATGATCTCAACTGTGAGGGACTGACAGAGAAAAGGCTCTTGTGCTGAAGACCCAGGTTGTCAGACTCCCAAGTTAGCTTAAAGGTCACCTCTGAAAGATAGCATTTCAAAGGGCAAATATTATAAGGTTGCCCTCTCTGCTCCTACAGCTGAATTAAGCCTCCAAGAGCTCGACTTTGAAGGATAGCACTCCAGAGTTTTGCCCGAACTGGCCTCTCTGCTGCATCATTTTTCTATGTTAGAAGACACCAGTTTATACATTTGCTTCAAGATCAGCAACGCAAAGAGCAAGATTACATAGAATGATAAAGAACATATGCATTTATCATGATGACCATCTACTACTGAATACCAGATCAAGAAAATGAGGTGGATGAGGGTTGGGGTTTTTTGTGAGATACCAGTCGAATCACTAAAAATGAGTTTGCCAAAGCAGGCGTTCCACGTACTCAGATGAAAAGAAATAAAACACAAATTGGCTTCTAAATACTTGGAAAGCATCATGGCACCTTTTGGAGCTGAAGGAGGTAGCAACAAGAAATGCTCTTATTGCTTATAGAGAGAAACTTGCTGAGAAGGGGAGGGTATAAGACAAGCTGAATGAGATGAGAAAGTTCAGACCCTTAAAAAAGAAAAACAGCAAACTAAAATCCATGGATTTTAAGCAGATCAGATGATGAATTCACTAATTGTGAACTGTTCACTGATCTCACACAGAGGAGGGAAGCACACAGAAAGCAGAAATGAGGTCACATGGCTAAGGGAATGCATAAAAGACTAACATGGGGTTAGGCTCGCAAGGACACAAATTCAAGTAGCAAGAAACAAAGTCATTAAAGAAAAAAAAAAATACAAAAAAGCCATGCTATACACACATCAGCAGCGGGAAAAACGTGGTTGAGTGGTTCCAGATTCAATAACATTATCAACAAATGACAATGGGCAGGCTGAAGTTTTCCACACGTGCGCCCACCTTCGCAGAAAGGCCGACCACGTAGGCGAGCGTCTCCAGTATTAAGAAGAAAGAGGTGAAATCTCAGCCTAGGTTAGCAAGAGAGCAGGTCAGAAAGCACTCACTGAGCCAGGCCTTTGCAAATTACAGGGACCTGATGATCTGCCAGCTGGGTAACCCTTCACAGAATCTCAGGGCAAGGAACAGTGCTGAAAAGAGGACTGACAAAGGAGAAAGCACTGAAAAAGCTGCCAAGCAGCATGTATTGCCTAAGAAAGAGCAGGAAATGGGAAGCAGAGCTGGGAGTTCGAGTCGGATTCATTCTGTGGTAGATAATTAATGACATTAAATGTAAATGCTGGTAATAAGGAAATGGGAATCAACAAAGGTTATGTTGCAAAACCAGCATGAAGCAAATCCACCTAATTTCATTTTTGTATAGTGTTTATTTACTGCATATGACTTAAAAATGAAGGAAAGAGAAAGAGGAAAACCTGGGAAGGCTCTGACTTCAGAGGCTGAAGGATTTTAAAGAAGGGTCTTCAAAAATTTAAATGCTGTCTTAGGAAAATGGAAGTGCTTTTGCTGAGCATTAGAGGATGTGGCAGGAACCTCAGGTCAAGTCACTCCACATGGGAAAATAATAGCAGAGATGTTTAATGGTCTTGAAAACAGTGTCTTGACTTTTAAACATTTGCTCTTACCATGAGATAAAACTCCTCCTTTAGGATTCAAGACTGTTATCATTCTAAAAGTTCTTTAGCATAAATTTAAGTGCATTTTTACATTGAAAAGTGACAAAGTAAAAATGACATTTAACTGTCAGAAAATTGTCCCCTTAATCCAAAACATTTCTCTAATTGAAAAGTCTCCTTTTGACACTGATATAATTCCAAGATATTTCTAATTTAATTTTACTACTGCTGTAAAAGAAAGCCAGGGGAAGATCGTGGTCCAGCACAGAGTTTTATGGTGAGAAAAATCCCTATTAAGTGAGCAGAGCATTTGGTAAGTGATCAGGAGATCACAGAGATGTCCTCATGCGAGGCAAACCCCTTCCCTACGCCAAATTCCCTACAAATCCCTGATAACTGTCTGTCTTCTTGTCACACTTGGATCACAAATTCCGTTCCGCACCTTTAAAAATTCTCATAATTCTTTTTCTAAGGAAAAAATATTTGTCTTAAAGAGCTCCAGCCTTGCACTAATTGTCTGGCTTCGTATTTGTCATCTTTCTACGCTACACAGAACTGTGTTTAGGCTGCAAAAGTAGCGTGGGGAGATTTTTAATTCTTTTTTTTTTAAATACCTGGCACTTGGCAACGTAAGGTAAAAGAAATTGAATTCTGTGGAATCTCATTTGGCTTTGATACAATTTACCCTACACTGCCCACTAACTCTAAATTGAAAAATCAGTGTTTTGTCCAAGATCCCTTCCCTGAAAAAGATAAACTGTAGACAAGATATCATTGTTCTACGCATTCCTCCCAAGTGTAGGCACAGATCCTTGGGTATTTGTCCCCCTATCTTAGGATGTAAATGGCTTTGTCATTAACCCTCAGAGTTTCTGACCTTGCCACTTTTGTGAAATAATTGCATGAGCTAGGGGAATTTTCTTTCAAATGAAATGTTTACTCTATAAACCTGTAACTGCTAAATTCCATTATATTTTTATGTTTATTGTTATGAAATGATGTTATTGTAAGTATAATTCTGTAATAAAAAGAAAACAAAGATGGATGTCGAAAGAGAATGAAATTTCAGAACATGCTATAAAATTAATCTAATACTGGAAAATCATATAAAAGTGCAATTACTCTATTTACAGGTGAAAGGGAAAAACAATTGCATACATAAAAATAAAAGCTTTATTGTTATAGTGAGAAGGTTATATCAGAATTATAGAGAGATCCTCTTACAAGCAGAAGGGTTAATCTTAATTTTGCATCAGGTTTTACTACAATGCAGACTTTATTTTAATGCTGTAAAACCTCTTTCCTTACTCAAAAACTACCTTGGCATAATGAATGTTGCAGCTATTGCAGAAGTTACTGGAGTCTTTTCACATAAACCACACTGCAGTCAACCTCGACTCCTTTTGTTTTGCAGAGCTGGTGCTCAATCATATTATCCACTTCCGTGCCCTTCTGAAAGGACCAATTGGTACTGATGTAAGGAGCAGGTTTGGGATTTTACCTGGTGAGTAGATCTACAGCCTTCGGGAGTATCAAAGGAGGATGCCAAAAGATGCTTTGGTATGGGGATGGTTGGAACCACAGAATGCTACATGTTATGGATGGAAGGGAGAAGGAGCAATTACGAACACTGGATTGTCAGAGGATACCTGCTAACGTGTCTGGGAAGTGCATGGGCTAGAGATTATCTGGAGAACAGTTTAAAAGGATGTGAAAAATACAGCCCACAAGAAACATTTAACATTTACTCTTCTGACAATCCTTTATGTTTGGGGCATTTCCTTGTTAGAGGAGTTACTTTTGGAAAGTTTCAAGGAAACATCTGTTGCAGTTTACTAGACAAGCAATAAAAACCATGTGCGATTTTACACCACTCTCCCCAAAGGACAAAGAAAATGCCTCCATGTGATACAATATTCACAACCGAGGGAACAGGCAAATTTGGAAAGATCTGAAAGTGAAGTGGCACGTCTGTACAAAGCTGACTTCCGAGTCACATCCCTTCTCGTGGGACTGTACTGCCATGGTACAAAATAAAGATAACAACAAAAATAAAGATTAACCCCCCCTATATATGGCTCCTCAGATTTATCCCCATGCCTATATATAGTAGAAGAAAAAAAATAATTCTCCGCCTAGCGACCAAGCACTAATGAAAGTTAGAACAACAACAGTGCCTCTTGTTCCAGCCAAGGAATTTACTTGTAAGGGAAGATCAGAGTTCATCCACCAAAGGCAGACACTGCATCCTCCTTTTGGAATTTAATGTACAAAAAAGATAAGAAGGAACCATATTAAGTCAAAGCAAAATGGAAAAAGCCTGTGGAAAGAGCTACTTCCTGAACCACAGTAATTAAAAGCCCTGACATATCTATGAAAGAAGGGAATGGATAATCTTTATTATACTGTAAGCAAGGCAAATGGCAGATTGATATCCCTTGGCACAGGAATATGCTACTAAATATTTGAAGACAAGCTGTGACTTCAAATATCACATCCAACTGCAACTTGAATTTTTTTTTTTGCAGAAAAAGCAACTCATGCTGAGGAAGATATGGCTTATTTGAAACTTATTTACTGTCATAACAGATGGTGAAGACTAGAGAGAATATAAATGAAAAATATGGGGGCCCAATAAATGTCAAGGCTCCCAACTTGGTTTGTAAAATTAAAAGGAAAAACAAAAAAGAAAGAAGCTATAGCTATGCAAGATACAAAAACTTAACAGAGTAGATTAGCTTTTTAACATCTCGGAAATAACCATTCTTCTGCCCACACAATGCAAGATTAAAAACTGCACTGGTGTTACAGTTGCAGCCATCCTGAAAATGTTATACGGCACGATCTAGACCGACGCCGCGTCGTTCAAAGCTCTTCTCCAGGGATTTATCCCCAAAGCTCTGGTTGATGGTGAAAATTTTATCAGTTGCACCTAGGATGGTCAAGATAATTTCCTGTGAACCCACGCGGCAGGGTAAGAGGTTCGTTCGCCCTGTTGGTAACCTTTGGAACCACAGCCTAAGGAAGCAGGTCAGAGTTAGGGCTGCAGGTCCAGAGCCTTCTCTTGACAGAGAATTTTCAAGTCTGGGGTTCTCATTTCTAACCAAACCAGAATTTAAAAATAGAATTTTTAAATAGAAGATTTTATCTTCTCCAAAACAGGATTGTTCTCTATGCTCAGCCTTCTCAGCACTCACCCAAACATCTCTCAACTTCAGACAGAACTGAAGACTCTTAGGACTCTCCAAAAAGCACCTGGCATCCTACAAAACTGTATTTTGGATGCTTGCAGGATGCATCCCTCCTTATTTTCCGAGGTAGGCAGGTGAAATGGGAATTGCTGATGAATAAACCGTATCCATTCGCTTACGAAGGGAAACTGCATTTGCATCATTGCTGGAACCATTATTATCTTGGCAATGCTTTTGATAGGAAAAGCAAACAAAATTAAGGCAGAATTTAAAGCAAAGTGAAAATGTTATTCAGGAAAATCAGAAGTAACTGTCAGTGTAAACTTACATAACGGAGCTGAAGCTGAACCAGTGCACCTCACTGGGAAGCGGAGCTTCCGCGGTAATAGTCTGCCATGTGTTAACACCAGAGTTCCCCTAAGAGTACAAAGCCAGCAGCAAGATGAATAGATATTACTCTATATTTAGCCTCTCTGTTGCTGTTTTATACCACCTAGATGCCTAGAAAACAAACCACTTTAATGCAGCATCTCATTCACTAAAATTCTTTGCAGCTAATTTTGCTTTACATCTAATAATGAATTTCAGAACACAGTAACACATGGAGTATTAAATACCCTATAATGGCACAAAGAAAAACAAAACCTCAAGTAGATTTTTATATGGTTTTTCCTAATGAAAAACAAGGAAACATCCACAAAGTATTTGAATTTTTCATGCTGCTACCTTTTATGTTTTCTGTGCATTGTATTTGAACGCTGTCCTCTTGATTATATTCTCTGAAATACTTGTTTGAAGTAAGATACTTTATTTTAATAAGTGGAACAAAGCTTTGAATACCTCGGTTCAAAAAACAGTTTTAAATGAAAGGAGCTGTTGCTAAGCACAGGGATCTTTGCCAAATACTTTTTAAATGGTTTATTGTGCCTTAGCAATCCTGAGATTAAAAACATCTCTTGAATTACAATGACACATCAAAAAATAAAATTAATGTGGGGGTTTTCATTACAAGAATTGAGCCTCTGTGTGTTATTCTTTCCATTAGATAAGAAAGAAACATACTGTGGTACATTGTTTTTGCTGTCACAGGGAGCTTTTAGGCAAATATACAACATCACACTATATCCCTCACGGATTCAATCACGTACTGTACAAGTTCTTCTGTTAATTTAACTTAATGCTGTGGATTTAAGGGATACACTGTATATTTTCACATATTTTTCTGTACTGGGGAGGAGTTATTTTTAGACTCCAGAAGTCTTCATCAAAATCAGAAGATTGCATTGCCTCCTGTGACTACAACATGAATAATAGTATTGCCTCACTCTGTAATAAACATTTAATTTTCCACAGTTCCTGTAACAGTTACAAAACAATAGTTTTGCCAGGCTCTTCTGTGCAACGCTGCTGAGCATATAGATCTCATCAGCAATGAGAAACCTGAATGCGGAGAGCTAGATGTTTTAAAGAAAACCAAAATCAATAGCATTTCCTAGTTAATAAAGACATCAAACCCAGCACTCTTAACAGTGTTGGCCTCACAGCACCCAAATTATGATTTAGAACAGGGGAAAAGGAAGCTGCAAAGACAACAGAGAAAACAGCTGCTAATTGATTTCAAACCAGACTAGACTTCCACATCCTGAAATCCTATTTTAGTTTGTATCTGGGGGGCTGCAAATACACGACAAACCAAAGGCATAGCTCCAGATATCTCAAGGTGGGCATGAAAGCAGGGCCATGCAGAGTGGTGGGATTTGTCTCGAAATCAGACTGGTGTGCTTTGCCCCAAAGATTCCATAGGAAGCAGGTGAAGTGCAGCAGGTGCACCTTGCCAAGTTACACAGGTACGGCGGTACCGTCCGTCACAGGTTGGATTTGTCTACAATTTCCTGCTTTATTTCACAAGGACAAATAAAATAATTCATCTGCACGTTAGAGGTGATAACAGATTAAACCCAAACATACTGTGCGTGTTAAAACCGAGCAGTATCTGAGCTGGATAAACTGGCAGACATAAACCCAGTGATGATGGGAACAAGTGGGCCAAATTACACTTGTCTTGGTACTCCCAGACATAACACCTCAAGTTACTCAAACAATAAATGCAAACGTATCTAACTCAAAAGAACTGCAGTGAAATCCTGCCTATTTCATATCTCATATACTGTCATGGATAATCCATTATAAAAATATCTGCTCAGGTATTTATTAGCTCCAGAACATTTCTCTCTCAAATAACTTCTCTATTTTACTCATTGTCCCCCAGAGTGACACTCTTAACAGAGTTTGAGCATACAGGTAGACAGCTTTTTTTCCTTCCTCATCTTAAAAAGGAAATATGGGAGAAAAAATAAGAGCAATGTGTCAAAAGGAAACCAAAGGCCACTTTCTCAAATTGGCCATGGCTTCTTTGCCCCTCCAAGCTGGCACAAGTGCTTGGAACCTGAGATGGCCAAAAAGGTGTTTTCCTGTTGTAAGGGTACTGTCTGTTGGCACCACATTGGCATTACTGGACCTTCCATATGCAGGGCGAGGATGGTGTGAACAGAGAAGAGGCACGACAGATGAAATCCAGTACATCTACCTTCCACTGCTGTAATTAACAGCAACCTTCAGCTAGTAAGTATTTTCAAGAGAGGGTGAAGAGTATGGCTTTGGATCAAGAAGTCTAGAAACAGGATCCAAGTCCACTTCCCAAGCAGTGCCCAGTGCTGAGCCAGGTTGATGGGCAGACTGGCCACACAGCACTAAGAGAGGCAGCTGGAGAAAAGAGGAGGTCTGGAGTATACAATTCACAGCAGTCTACACAGCACAGCCTCAAAGCCAGGAGAGAAAAGGCGACAACGCTGAAAGCAACAAAAAGGTAAATGTGAGTTCAAGCACAATTCAACCCAAAGAAGTTCATTGGCAGATCACGACTTAACAGACATCACGTGGAGATGCTACCTTTACTTCACAGGAGTTTCACCGTGTGTGTTGTAAACTGTTCATGGCAGTAAATCATGTGTAAATCTACAACAAACTCTGCCTACAGTCCAGTACAGCGGGCTGTCTTGAAATACCACAGCAATTTCATGTGACTCTCTCCTCCCCTAGCATTGCCCAGACTGTGCAATGACTGACACCACACACACCTCTCAGAAAGCTTAAAGCACAGGTCTTTCTAAAAGCAGATATGAAAGATGTTGCACATTGGTCCAGCAGAGAAACACCATCACTATATATTTCAGCTAGAAACACTCTATGGCTTTAGTTTCCTTCTTCAGGAGATACCTGCTGAATCCACGTATAAACATCATCAGGGTAAAGAGAATTCTCATAGCTTCAGTCATACAGGACCAGGACCCTGTTCTTCAATTCATCAAGCCCCCTCATCTCAGGGAAAGTACAAATGCAAGGAATGCCACTAGGAAAAATAGTCCTAAACCAGCCCCGTTTGAGTCCCTGCTAGGAAATAAAAAATAAAACATTTTTAAAATGAATGAGATCCCTTCAAGCTTTGCTGAAAGAAGGCCATCACAGTTTATAGTGCTGAAAAGGTGAAGAAGAAATATATATATAAAAAAGAGGAAAACAATTACAAACCTTTACATGCCTCTTTGGGATAGCTATACTTTTCTGTTTTTCTTTGGCAATACTACATAACTCCAGATTTCTACACTGTGAGGAGAATACTCAGTCTCACATAAACCATCCACCCGCTAAGAGAGGCATTTATTGGTCTCGGAAGCCAGATATCACCAAAACTAAAATGCACCATTATTTGGACAAGGATGAAATGAATCCTCGTGACATTCTAACCTGCAAGAAGATGCTCTCTTCATTACCAGTCAATACTCAACAGCGCTCATTAAGAGAAGCAAATTGCAGAGGCTTTGAACACTGGCACTAGACCTCGCAGGCTATGGCAACTTCATTCATTCCTATTTAGTTCTGTGGATTCTTGTTTATTCAGTACGGGAGGCGTGCCACAGAAAATTAGCCCGAGCTAGTTGTTTTCTCACTTCCCCAAACCTTAACTACGTTAATAATTAAGGTGGGTTTTTTCTTCACAGCGATTTTTAAAAGGAATTAACACAACTGAATAAGCAGTAATTCTCATGATCAAATTCCCAATATTCTCTAAAGCGTGAGGTTAATTTTTGTGTCTGAGTTTTCTTATGACGAGGATCAGGCTGCAGTCTTTCCAGGCACCAAAATATACCCCAAGCTTATAAATAAAAATAAAAGAAAAAATAAAATGCCTGTGCTAAGTATTTTGAACAAATTATGTAAATATTAAATGTATTATTAAAAAACTCAGAGTAAATGAAAGTGCCTTCATGCTTAATAGGAGCAAATTATCCACCCTGCATTAGTTACTCAAGATAAACACTTCTTTCTAAACCAAAAGTAAAGCTTTTGGGGAAAAAAACTTATTAAAAACCCCGAGAAACATGGAGTAATTGCTGTGATTACTAAACTGTCAGAGATTTTTGTATAACTTGTCCTTATTTCAGCCAGTCTTAGTTTTATTTTATCTCAACAAGTATTATGATAGGTTTGCATTAGGGTCCTTGGCTTCCAGCTTATTTTTTAAATTAAGTTTCAGTTATAATAAACTCTTGCATAGATTAAAGCAATATATTCTAGCGGTAGCTGGTAGATGATGTTGTTTCAGCGGAGAAACGTTGTAAGTTGAAAGTTTAATGTTTCTCTAACGACGGCGCTGCGAGTTAATTGAAACAAGTTCTTCAGAGAGACATTTTTCCTCTTTTGGCAATTGCCATTTTTCCTAACGTTCAAGGAAAAAGTAAACACACTTTGGGTAGTGGGACCTCCTTAAGCCCTTTTATAAACTGAGCGCTGAAACTTCAAAATTACTCCTAA
>VWZY01005978.1:151246-213967 GCA_013399075.1 Chloroceryle aenea | reverse complement strand
GGGGGGAAGCGGCCCCCGCCGCCGGGGGCTCGGCCCCGTTTTGGGGCAGCCGAGTTTTGAGCTTGGTTTCCAGGACAGTTACCCAGAGTTCAGGATTTTACGCTTCAGAGCCAGCCCTTGCCTCCTGTCTCCTTTGGAACGCGATCGTGGCCCGTCATTTTGTACGGGACAGCTGCTGCTTGTTTCCTTCCAATCAGTCTGAGGTGTTTCATACGACTTGCTTGCTCTTTTAAAGCAATAATCGAATANCTCGTGACATTCTAACCTGCAAGAAGATGCTCTCTTCATTACCAGTCAATACTCAACAGCGCTCATTAAGAGAAGCAAATTGCAGAGGCTTTGAACACTGGCACTAGACCTCGCAGGCTATGGCAACTTCATTCATTCCTATTTAGTTCTGTGGATTCTTGTTTATTCAGTACGGGAGGCGTGCCACAGAAAATTAGCCCGAGCTAGTTGTTTTCTCACTTCCCCAAACCTTAACTACGTTAATAATTAAGGTGGGGTTTTTCTTCACAGCGATTTTAAAAAGGAATTAACACAACTGAATGAGCAGTAATTCTCATGATCAAATTCCCAATATTCTCTAAAGCGTGAGGTTAATTTTTGTGTCTGAGTTTTCTTATGACGAGGATCAGGCTGCAGTCTTTCCAGGCACCAAAATATACCCCAAGCTTATAAATAAAAATAAAAGAAAAAATAAAATGCCTGTGCTAAGTATTTTGAACAAATTATGTAAATATTAAATGTATTATTAAAAAACTCAGAGTAAATGAAAGTGCCTTCATGCTTAATAGGAGCAAATTATCCACCCTGCATTAGTTACTCAAGATAAACACTTCTTTCTAAACCAAAAGTAAAGCTTTTGGGGAAAAAAACTTATTAAAAACCCCGAGAAACATGGAGTAATTGCTGTGATTACTAAACTGTCAGAGATTTTTGTATAACTTGTCCTTATTTCAGCCAGTCTTAGTTTTATTTTATCTCAACAAGTATTATGATAGGTTTGCATTAGGGTCCTTGGCTTCCAGCTTATTTTTTAAATTAAGTTTCAGTTATAATAAACTCTTGCATAGATTAAAGCAATATATTCTAGCGGTAGCTGGTAGATGATGTTGTTTCAGCGGAGAAACGTTGTAAGTTGAAAGTTTAATGTTTCTCTAACGACGGCGCTGCGAGTTAATTGAAACAAGTTCTTCAGAGAGACATTTTTCCTCTTTTGGCAATTGCCATTTTTCCTAACGTTCAAGGAAAAAGTAAACACACTTTGGGTAGTGGGACCTCCTTAAGCCCTTTTATAAACTGAGCGCTGAAACTTCAAAATTACTCCTAAATTGAATTAGTTTTCAGAGGCGCGTTTTATCTTTTCCTTAATAAACCGTTCGAGCGGAGTAAACGAGGCACAGATGGGCGAACTGGGTGCCGGGCACAGCAGGTGGGCACCGCGGGCACAGGCAGCGTAGAGCGGAGGGGGCAGAGGCTCTGGAAGGCTGCAGGCGGCAAACACCGCCCGNTTTTACGCTTCAGAGCCAGCCCTTCCCTCCTGTCTCCTTTGTTACGCGATCGTGGCCCGTCATTTCGTACGGGCCAGCTACTGCTTGTTTCCTTCTAATCAGTCTGAGGTGTTTCATACGACTTGCTTGCTCTTTTAAAGAAATAATCGAATAAATAATCATCTTTAAATACAATCGATAATAGTACGTTAGCTCCAGAAAAAACCCACAACCATAAACATAGATACAAATATATATAAACACATACACAAATACATATAAATATGCATACAAAAATAAACATACAAAAACATATAAATACACATACATATATAAATGTACATACATATATAAATGTACATACATATATAAATGTACATACAAATATGCAAAAATACACATACAAATATATATACAAATATGCTGCTTAGTGAATAACCAGAGAACAAATTGGGTATGTTGCCTTTGAATACAACTAATGTTTCCTAAGTCATTAATAATAATCTACAAAGGATGCCTCTACACCTGTAAGTAACAAGTCTGATACCTGTAGCTACATTATCATTTATCTACAGCCTCTGCTGTAAGTTGTTCAATGATACAGTAAGTGAGAGTTTTTAGTCTCTAATTTGAAGTGAAAATGCAGTAGTCATCATGAAAGTGACCTGTGAAGCTGTTCCCATTCTACAAACATTTGGCAAGTTCTCTTCAGGAGCAACATTAAAAGATCCTCTTGTTTTTCCTGACCTGCCACCCCCCTGCAACACTGAAAATGGTCTTCGTGCTTCCAAAGTGAACAACTCAGGCTGCTTTTATTGTTTTCATGAAATAACAACGCACCCCTAACTTCCCCCTGCCTGCGCAAAGCCTCCCAAAATAGCCCACGGCTTGAGTTCACCTTTCTTGTAGAGCATGGAAAAGAAATTCTGCACCACAGTCGAACCGAGTTGGGCAGGGAATTTCACCATTGTTTGGGCAATTACAAGAAAAGAGACACTTCTATGTTGCTCGAATGGTTAGTTCAACAAAACAGAGCTTGGGCTGTTGTTTTAGTTCTGGCTGGTGAACTGCAGCAATATTACAATCCCATCTGTTTGTGGATCCATTTTCCCAGGCTCTGGCTATGGAAATTAGCTTGGAAGTTGAAGATACTGTATTCTAGGGAAGCATTTCAATCTATCTCCTACATACGCTTTTAATCCCGTGCAGTTTTAAATAGCCGACTTCCTCACGGAACAAGTGAAACTAAATCAAAATCATACATGCTAAAAACTACTAAAATTGTTTAAAATATCTCCCGTAACCTACACTGCCTAGTGATACATCTTTGTCAGCCTTTTTGTGCATCCTTATCTCTTTGCTTTTCCTTAGTGCCTTCCCAATTAATTTCCATACTCTGAACTAACGTGATAGCTGCTCATCTGGCTCTGCATCTTGGATAAATCTTGCTGAATTTGGCTGCGTGACCTCTTGTTTTTCATGGCCTGCCACTCCCCTGCAACACAGAAACCAAAGCGTGTGCTATCCCTTGACTGCACGGTCTTTTCTTTTTTTTCCAGACCACTGGTTTATAAAATGAACAAAATTGGTCCTAATGCTGATCTCCTGTAGCACTCCACTAATCACTTTCCTCTTTCCCAAGCCACTACCCACTCACAAATACCTCTGTCTTTGATGTCTCAGAAGATAATTTATCTATTCACATACCTCAGCTACTATAAAGTATCAAAATTACAGACCTTGCAGATTATTCTTTTGTGTTTTGCTCTATCAACAGATTTCCTAAATGCTAGGAAAATTACGTCTATGGAGCCAATTTACCTTGTTACTGCACAGCAATGATTTGTTAAACATAATCAAATTTTTGTGGCTGCCTTTAACTGTAATATTCCAGGTGCCTCCACTGGGGCCTGGTATAAAAGTAAATGAAGTAGGAAAAAAAATATTAAAGACAAAGATCATTCTCTGCACTCATTTACCATCAGAGTTCAGGTAGTTTTGTGTCTGAAGAGTTCTCCTACATGGGAAAAAACCCAACAAACAATCAACATCATCTTTTGCATCTAGAGAGAAATGTGCAAGCCTAGAAATCCACGTGTACTGCTTTTTGTTTAGGAATCCATCCCCTGACTCAGGCTGTAGCAGCAATATGCATCTTTATGGCTCTGGAAGGGATTCTGTTCTACTTACAAAACAGTTGTGTTCCACCTTCACTTCTGCTATTCCTATTTCCATATTCCAGTACTAACTACAGGAGTTTTCAGTCCTAGGTACCCAGCTATTTTCTCCACAAACTGCTACTCCCTTGGCCTTAGCCAGTGATTTCCACGCTGCATTTCCCCAACACGCATCAGCAACGGATCCATTTACAGACTGGTCTTGGGGAGACAGCTGAACGGGGTTTGCCCCATAGCACAGGCTGGTGGAGCAGCACATGTGGATTCTTGCCTTCCCCCACTACTCCAGCCCATGCAACGAGGCCTTAACTCATTCCTTAAGCAATGACAAGACCTTGTAAAACAGACTGTTAAGTCTACTGGTGTAAACCAACATACTTGATGAAGAAAGCTGTCCTGCTTCTGAAGAGTACAAAGCAAATGATCCAGGTGAGAGAACCCGTGTGCTTTATTTGCACAGGTAAAGTCTAACTTTCAGAAGCTTGCACCCAGCATCCTTCTACCTGCCCCCACACAAGGCTTAAAATGCTCCAACTCCTGTGTTTTCCTCTTCATCTGGTGTCTATGCCTATTTGCCCATGATTCTCCCAGTCTTGCATTCAGTTGTGGTCAAGCCCTCAGAGTGCTTTCCTTTGTGTTTAACTACACATGGGTTTGGAAGAGGAGGAAGAAACGAACAGTGCTCCCTCTTGCTTCCATCCTTGCTTCCCACTGTGGTGGCAGTGTCTGGAGGAGAGCAGGAAGCCTTGTGTGTACTCTCTGTCCACTGACACAGAGAGAGCACAGTCGGAAGGGATTCCCCAACCAATACTATGAATTGAAAAGCACACCAGTGATCAACACACACACGCGTTCTGCTCCACCTACCTTGCACTTTAGAAACAGTATTTCCTGTGTCCGTGACCATCTATGACCTGCCATAATTCTTCAGGCAGTAACCAGGCACAGTGACATGTACTAAATGCATAAGCATCAATAGTATGGTAATTTGTGTAGGTTACATTTCAGGATACCATCAGAAAGGAGAGTTTCTTCTACACCTCACTTCTTAACACTTCAGTTGTTAAGCAGTCAGTGAGCAGTGACACCAGCTCACGGAGTAACAACTGTGAATCATGGGGAGAAGTAAAGATTTCAAACAATGAGCGAAGAACATTGATGGAAAGGTGTGCTCTGAGCTGCTGACATCCTTTAGCTATAAAGCAAAAATAAAAGCAAAATAAAGTTTGAAGAAAAATAAAAGTTCTGGTTTATATTTACTCTGTGCTCACAAAATTCCTTCTTTCTTTCCTTGACTAGTCAGAGACATAAAAATCCTATTACAACAAAAGAATTTGTTCCAGACCCCATCAAATGTCAGAGGCGTTCTGATAGCTAAGTGCCAACACCAGATAAAGATTAATAATAGTGGCAGCAACCTCCTTTCCCAAGACTTCTATAAAGAAAAGGGACAGAGAATACCAATGCAGCCATGGACGCGCTTCTTGGCTGCTACCTTTTCATTTGTGTTGATTCCAGTGTAAGCCTTATCATGAACCCTTTGAATTACTGTCAAAACTCCTGTGGATTATAATGACACGGTATCACCACTTCAACTTTTATGCACCAGCAAAAAATCAAATAAAAAAAAATGTGGGGTTTTAATACAAAATAAAAGGGGGGGAGAGAAAAATAAAAAAAAGGCTATGTCACAATGCAGAAATATTTTGTATTCCAAACCAGTGCCACAGATTCCTGCAAACACAGTGACTATATGGACAGTCCTCTCATGCATAAAAAGATCCTTAACAGGCTGTCTTTACTCACAGGGCCCTTCAACAGGTATTCCTGCTTATGGCTGGTAGTGATATGTATTGTAAACGTGTACACCATCTTATTTTATATTAAAACAGAAACAGATTGTTTCATATAGTTGAAATAACTGATAACAGAAGGCATAGCCATGCTAATTTATGTTGATCAGGATCTGTGCACATTTTCAAATCTCTGAAAGAAAGGCAACTCTAACTTAAGCTGTTATGTCTAAAACCATCACATAAAGCCCAGTTGGAGAGAGCTGAAAAAATAGCTGCACAAGAAAAAAAAGATCCTTTAAAATACAGTTAAATTCTTGTCAACTTCAAAACTGAAGCAAGGTTATGCTAATTTCTACACCGAGATTGAGAAGCACCCCCGCATTTCAATCACGAATAAGAATTAATGGACAGATTAAGAAGTGATTTTCAGTAAGCCAGAAACTCTTAAACCACCTATGAATTTAGGGAAGAAAATTACAAACCTCCTATTTTAATTACATAATTGATGACTTCTTTTAAGACATTCACAAGGATTTTTATCACCTCCTGTCTCAATTTCTCTCTTCAGCATTACTAGTAAGATAACGAACGCGGTCTCTGGGTGGTAATGGGGTTGTACCAAGGTGTACGTATGAGCATTTCCTCCACTGCAGTGGTATTACCAGTGGTAATTTCAAGCTCCATGAGAAACAAGACAACAAATCAATGTTTATCAAATGGAAAAAGAAAAAAATTAAGAAGACAAAAAAGAGCAGAGTTAGTGGGCAGCCTTCTGAAGTGTATTACGGAAAGAGGAGAATTACAAACGGTTATTTGGCAACACTGAAAAGAATCAGGAAATGCCCTTGTGAAGAGCAGCGGCTGTTGTGGTATCAGTGGCAGTGCCTGCTCTATTTCTGACCTCCTCTGACTGTGCTGGTAGGGAATTACTAGGGGTTACTCCTGGCAAAGCAGCAAAAGAGGCAGCTTGAACAGGCACTGCAACTTAGTCCTCCACGAGGCTGGAACAATTAGAACAAATGATAATGGCCAAACCTGGTCCTTTTAACTTTAAGAGCAAATTGCCAGAAGGATGGGAATTTAAGAGGCAATGTGGCAGCAAATGCTTTATGCTGCGGCCACAAGACACACTGAGCTAGGCTTGGGAGACAGTGTTTCAGTCTTCAGTGGAAAACCACATTTTTGGATAGCTAAATACATTAAAGTGTACAGAAAGTTGTCTATAAAAAGCAAATATGAAAACTTGGGCTTTTTCTAGGATGGAGATTTTCTCATCACCATCCACCACCTGCTTCACCACCACAACATACTGGCAGAGTACACAGTTTTATTTTCTGATTTCAAACATGCTTTAGAGTACCAGAGATGGCATCTAGTTTGTAAGTGCAGTGCTAAAGAACCCCTATGCATGCATTACTAATGACTACAAATGGCTGAGGATTCTTTCTCACTAAGAAAAAGATAGTTAGTAGAAGCTGGATTTCCAAGGCACTTATCGGGCTCAGATAAACTAAACATCTTAACTTTAATAAGTATATTAAAATAAAACCTAAAACAGAATAGTCCAAGTCCTTTAAAAAAGATTATTTAGGAAATAAAATGTAAAGAATGCTTTGGGTGCAGGGGTGAGGAGGGCCCTGGTTTGATGGGGTGGATGGAGTTGTGTTGGAGGAGCACTGTTGATGGGTAGCTGTGCTGGCAGTGAATGAGACAGCTTTGCTCCCCAGGATACCTCCCTGCTCTCTCGTGTCCTCCACCACTAAATCCAGGGCTGATTTGTATAAAGTAATGCAGAGGAAAAAACCCAACGTGATATTTTCGATGCTGCACATCACTTGAGAAATCCCTGACAGACTCAGTATTTGGAGAAGTCTGAATTCTTAGCTTTGTGAATTTCAATAGAGCACCATTCCATATGGCACTACTTTCCCAGTAACTTTCCTGTAAATCACCAAACCCAAGAGACTGATGTCACTCTGTCTGTGCCATGCACTCGGGCTCCTCCCAGAACTGAAGGAGTTAACGTGTCCCAATACGTGCTACTGGGAACTGTAAATCAAGTCTCTTCTGTGCCTATTTATTTATTTTTATCTTTTTAAATCCATAGCCATTTCTCAAGCTTGTGCTTTGATTTTGTTTTGTTTTAGAGCTCCTTGGCTTGCCCCTGACTCTTTACCAGGTGAATACAAGACTAATACCACTAAATATTCAGCCATTCAGCATTTCCCTGTAAGCTTTATACAAATGAGCGAGGACATCAGCAGGATGAGCTGCACTGGTGTAGTGCTACAGGTTTAACCTCACTTACTGTTGGTCAAGTACCAATTATTCAAGTAAGGTGCTTTTAATTAAACTAAAGATCTTCCTTCCATCACCCTCATCACAGGACCCAGCGTCAGGCAGAATCTGGAATTGATTCTGGACATCCCTTTTAATGTAGAGTAACCTACAGCCACAGGATCCAGAGACAAATAGAGAGCTTGGCTTTCTTCAGCATCTGAGGCTCTTCCAACACATGGACATCAAATATTACTGAGAAATATTATTTCTGTGGCTTGTTAGCTTTCAAAAACATAAAGATTCTGCAAGGATGACTGAAATAAAAAAACTATTTTTTCAGGTAATTCCAGCTGTGAATTAGTTAAAGATTTACATTAGGATATAAGCTTTGAACGACACTAGAATGCTATTATGTAGTGAAGTGCAGCATCCACACCACTCGCTTTGGAGGTTATTTCATTGCCATCTGAAGCACGTATGGAGAGACAGGGCCTGCTCTAATTACAATATTGTCGTTTTGACTGACAGACAATATGTCTACAATCAACTCATTTGAAAGCCATGTGTTGCGACAGTTCCTTGTCCGTTTCCGAAGTGTAGGGAATTGAGACGAGTCGGTGCCTTGTTACTATACACTCAGCCCACGGTAAAGAAATAAATAAATCAAGAAGTCCTGCAAACCAGTTGTACACAAAGAACAGCACCATGGCCCGAGAGGTACTTTGAGGTTTTTGCATCTTTTCCTCATCCTATCTATTGACTTTTGAAACACGGCCAGAGCGATTTAGAGTAACACTTTAAACCATCCCCCCCAAACCCCACTGTTCCTGAACCTCCCAAACTCTCCACTTGTTATTTTAAAGAAAACTAAATCTGAAAATTTTAAGAAACCTCAAATTTTTGAGATCACAAGACAAAAAACCCCTTCCATATTATTACAACATATGATGAATGCACACAAATGTATATCTGATGCGGAAACAATGTTTTTCTTCTGACCTCACCCAGGCCTGCGTAAGTATAATTATTATGCAGCATAATATGACAGAGATATCTGTCATTAGTAGAATTTCTGGAATTTTGAACATACATTTCAATAGCCTAAGTGGACCTAGCTTGGCAATTTAGCTGACCCTGGAAAAGAGTGCCTTATGTTCATCTTGTGCAATCTGTCCAGTAACAGATGTACACCATTAAGATGTAAAGTGAGGTGGAGGAGGAGGGGAACAGCAGGAGAAGAGTCAGGCCATTTAGCAGAAGAGCCATGAGTTTCAGCAGGCCAGCACGAAGGAAGCGCGGCGTCGTACAAATCATTCAAAACAGGTTTCGAGGAAACCTGTGATAAACAAGTCACTATTTTTAAAGTATTGCATTTCCTTTATGTTAAATGATATGTAAACACACGCACGCACACCCGCGGAGAAAGAATCCGCGCCGCGTCTCTGGTGAGAGCGGGAGATGGGAGGAGAATGCAAAGAGATTTAGGTGTAACAGGGGGCACCGCTACAGCTGAAGGAGTGAAATGAATTCAACCAGCTTTGAAAGATCCGTTGGTGTCAGATGGAGAAGCTTTCCACCAGCACCATGGACTTGGGTCACCAGGAAGCCTGAAGCCTACAGGTGGTAAAGTTCTCCAGATTAACAGTTTGTGTTGATGACATGTTCAGATGTTTGAGTTACTTCGCCATAGCAACAGACACAACCTGTCATATTATCAACTCATCTTCTTTCTTCCTGCAGTGAATAGAAGTGGAAGAGTTTTCCTGGATTTAAGCTCTGTGCTGCCTATTGGTTTTGTGAGATTTTCTCACCTTTGTTTATTCAGTTACTATCAGAAATGTGTAAAAACAGAAAAGACTTGCAATTACTTGTTTTTTAAAATGTTCAAAGTGCCACTTTCCAGGATTATCGCAACATAAAAATATTCATCATATCTGCCTGCACCAAATGTTGATATAAATTATTAATTTAAGGCAAGTGTGACAATTAAGCAGATTTATTAGCCTTAATACATCATGCAATTACTAAATGACTCCTTTTTAAAGCTCAGATTCTCTTTTTCTCTGCAATGAAAACTTCTTTTGTTTTAGGGACTATATTTTATATATTGATACACGTAATTAGAAAAAGGAGCTATCCAAGTGAAATTTTGTAGTGACAGCATATAATTAACACACAAAGTACAGACAGATACTTATTAGCATCACAATAGCAGCCAAGGGAGAAGAAAAAATAAATCTCTTTCAGACTGAGTTTTCAATAAATAATTAAAAGACAAAATGCTCACCGTGACTGTCGCTAAAATGCACCTTTATTTGCGGTCTTAGTACGCGGACCACTAATTGACTGAAGTTGGACTGCTCTTACCTAAATGTCTGCTCTTCTGCCACAAGGCTGAGGCACACAGATGGGAGAATAATGGCCAAGTTTGTATTTCCCTTGCCTATGGCACGAGGTCTACTCTGTGAATAATAGAGCAGGAGCTTTCAGGATGGTCCAGGATTATGATTCCCTGTTTTCAGAGGTATGAGAGTCCCCAGCTATCAATATATTAGAAATATAGATGGACAATTTAAAAATCCACTTCATTATAATCAACACACATAAAAGACATCAGACTACTCCGGTGTTTACCAGAAACACTGCTTGTTCACCACCTATTCCTTTGGGTGTCCTTTATAAAAAAAAAATAAGCCTGGCTGTTTTTTTTTTTCTCCCCCCTCCCACATTAGGTGTTGCTCTGGGAGCTCAGATATTGTTTTCAGCTGAGCAAAAGGAAATGTCAGGGGTAATTTTGATAAATGGGAGCTATCTCATCTCTCCTGTTAACAAGTGCTTTGTGTGTCTAATAACATGCACCTGTGAAGCTGATTTTTCTTCTTCATATGACCTCAAAGAACCATAAAGAGCCTGTACAGTATAAAAGAGCCTACACCTACCACCAGGTCAATAACATTGATGAAAAGACTTCATCAATGGAGAGAGAAAATAAGGCCACCTAACCCCCCACGCCACCCTCACCTCGGCTCTGGGCTCATTCTCAGTCGTTTTCCTGTCCCCTCGCCGGGGTTTGGTGGTTAAGTACAAACCCGAACCCTCCGACCCGGTGCTGTGATGAACACGCCAAGACACAGCACCCAACTGAGCACACCCTAGTAGCAGCCACTGGTGACAGGAGCAAACCCTTTCAATCGACACAAACCCTGTAACGCGTTACCTCTCCCGCTTTTCAAAGGCACTACACGTAAACTGCTATGCCAACTAATGACTCCTCCTTTCTCACAAACCCTTACTAAGGGGTGAAAAACGCGACAGAATTTATAGTAATCAGTAAAAGAATTTGAGTGCTGTACTAATTTTTGAGTGTATTGGAGCCAAATGCTTTGATAATGGAATCAGAGGATGGAAAAGTCCAGGAAGATTCATTGTGGTTCCAATCTTTTTTGTCCTTCAAACATTTTACCATGAATATTTCCCACATAGGTTTTTTTCTCATGAGCTATCAGGCAGCATATGGGATGAACTTTGGGCTTTTTCAAGTTTTCTGATACTGGCAAAAGTTTCTAGGTCTGCTTTGTTAAGGATGATTAAGGAACTGTGTATTTTCTTCTTCTGAATAGGTGGCTCTGTTGTTCTAGGGCTCAAACATTAGAAAGAGAGTCAGAAAGAGTCAGGCCATTTAGAAGAAGAGCACTGATACACGATTATAGCCTGATCTAGAAAATTCTAATGAAACGAAATTATAAAACTTAATTTCTTTAAAAACTCAGCTTTCCCACAGAACATCTACAGACTCCTTGGTCACAAGTGAACAGCTTCAAAGTTTCCGTTTTGAAAGGTGGTTCATTTTTTATCGCGTAGAGGTTCCTGTGAAACTTGATAAATAGTAATGAGTCTCTTTCAATTATTTGACAAGTACAAAAGCAGCGACTCTCCACTGGCTAATGTGAATTAAAAAGAAAATTGTAGTCTATCTGGTTTCCTGTAAAAGATTTTCCTAAACAGAATCAGTAGGACTCCAAGTGACAAAATATTTTTGCTCTGGATGAGACACCCTTCTCAGCTTTAAAGCGGCTCCTTTAAAAAGTTAAGCACATATTTGATATAAACGTCCTCTCGTACAGATCCTAACATTAAAATACTTCACGGCTAAAAGAAACACATCCTGTACTGTATTAATTTGCACAGATGTAATCTGAGTCTATAAACCTAGGCTAGGATTCTATGAGTCTGTGAAGCCTGACTGCATAGAAATCTGCTTTTTAAAATTAAGTGGTTTGTAGTCAAATTTTATTTTTATTGAATCTCTGCTTCTGGAATCCTCTAAGCGAGGCTGGTTTATTTTAGGAATGCTCTTTTAGTCAATTATTTAAATTGTAAAGCTGTAAAAGAGGATATAGTCTGTGGGGATTTGTTAGGTACCAATGGGGCATTTATTTAAGAAATTTCTGGGCTCTACGCTTGTTAAAATATTGATGCTCTTCCCCTTTGCTCCTTTTTCTGATTTTGGTAGAACAGCAAGTATTGAATTGAATTATTTTACAGATTAGCCATTGTAATGAAGTCTTATTTAATCATTAAGAGGAGTCAAAAGAGGGAAACCAAAGATCTGGCTGATAAGAGCTTCTGGAGAAGCGCAGCTATTCCAGAGTCCTAGGAGCAGTCCAGAGTGAAACTTCAGCAAAGTCGCAGGCACGTGACGGTTTAAACGTCGTCTACCTGGGTTACTTTTTCTTATGAAGTGAATGTCAGTGTCATCTGCATCACTCACTCTCCTTCTCTCCCGAGGAGGTGATGCATAGTTTACAGCCTACCCTTACAGATGCATTTGATTTAGGTGCTGTAGTAAAGTGGAAGTGTCAAGGTGATTCATCTGTCTGCCACCGCTGACAGCTGCCTTACACAAAGTGCCTGTGTGGAGCCCATCGATTGGGCTAAAGAAGCAGGTATTTGGCTATCAAAGGCAAAGGCTTCCTTTGTCATCACAAACGGCGCTGCCTTTTGACCGCTGTAACAGGCAGAGCCTGCAGGAACACCATGGTGCATATGCTGAATATGTTTCCAGGATTCTTGCCCTATGCCAGGGACCAACAGCAGAGAATCCCTTTCTAAACCTGCTTGAAATAGAAACTGTTGCCATGACTAAATTTAAAAACCACAGAAGTGATGACAAATATACTGGTTTCATTAAAAAAACCCCAAACAAACAAACAAACAAAATCAACAAAAACCAACAATGCATCAAACACTTGATCATTATACTGTGGATCTGTCAGGGGTTTTAAAACAACATCCACTGCTAGCTAAAAATGTAAATTTAGCTACAAATCCTGCAAAACATTTAGTCTTTTTTCAGTGTGTTCTGTAAATTTCTCAGCATATTCCCATTCATTCATGGGAAATTATCACCCATTAGCTATTTTGTGGTGTCACTACTCCTTTTACCAGACAGCTACTTACACAAGGTGCTCCTATTAGTAAACCATTTCCTAGATACTATCATTTTGTAATCTAATTCCCAGCTTTTCATCCATACGCGAAAAATGAACCTTGCTGGTCAGGTTGAGTGATTGGCATATATACATATGTGTAGTTCCAGGTGTCATTTGCAGAAGAAGGAATTATTAGGAGAGGAAATGGGAGCAACCTGTGATGATACAGCATCAACTAAAGCTATTTATCCATCATAATCCCTGTCTTTATGGATTAAAAATAGTTGTATATTCGAGAGTCATCTGAAGTTCGGTGTATCAGTTGTTGGTATGTCAGCAATTTATCTGAAATAGTCCATATTTCATCATGATATTCCACAAAATATTGCAAGTTCATTTAATTGTGTGCTATGCTTTAGAAAAATGCACGGCTCCATTTCAGGAAAAACATTACAATCACATTTTCCTTGGTGTCCTTGCTATTTTGAAAAAGACAAGAGGCTTGGAAATTCTAATATGTGGGTGTTTAAAGAGCTTCAGAAATGACATTTTGCCACAGTAATATGAAAAAACAAATGCAAAGAAAAATTGTTGTTTTCCATAATAAACCTATCGAATACTACAGGCTCTCCAGACTAAAATGCAGCTCATGAAGTAATAAAACAAAACCTTCATGTATATATATTTGATCCACTTGGAAACAGAAATGCACAGAGAAAGTTTAAACAACTGTAAAATTATAGTCTGTGCTTCCAACAACTCCTAAACATCGTTTAGGATGAAGAAATGGATCATGAGGCAGCCTGGGTTTTCACCGCAAAGCTGGGAGTCAAAACCCCCACATTTGAGTCAGGGCTTGACACCTGACTCTGCATTCTTAGGAAATGTGACTATTTTCTGTTTTGATTTTCTACCTCTAGTGCCACACTTCCCTTTTGCATAGGTCTGTAGCCAAAGGAAGAAATACCTGCCTTCAAAAGCATAAGTAAAATCTGGGATTTACTGTGAACCATGAAATCCTTATTATTCTTTAGCAGAGACAAAAAGCTGACCAACAATGCCACGTGCCAGCACAGTCTGATCACTAATTGCAATATATGAGGAGACATAAACCCACTTCAGAGTGCTATTACAATTTTTAGTTTACCTTATATGGGTCTACTGATGTCAGAACATCCAGAGGAGCTTGTTAGATCTCCAACATACTGGAGGAATGATGAGTAGCAAGTTAAAACATTCCTTCTCTAATATTCACCAGTTCCTCTACTGATCACCTTCTCCCTAACTTCCATCCAAAATTTACCATTAAAGAGTTACATAAATAAATAACATAAATAATGACTGGAAAGTAATATTTCCCAATACTAATTTACAATGTTCTTTTGGTAGCAGCTTAAGACCGAGCAATTTTTCCACTTAAATGCAAATAGCAATATGTAGAATGATGAAAAACTCTACTGCTACTCTAGACAAATGAGGGTGGCACTGCACTTTTAGAATAATCTGGGCACGTACCATGGTATGAAAGTTTGCTCTTGGTACGGTCTGGATCTGACCCAGTCCGGCACACGTGCACGTCACCCAGTTATCGCTAGAGCGAGTCCCCGCAGAAGCGAAGCCATCGGGGATGTTGGAGTTGGGATCTGCTTTCGGTGTGGGAATGGCTGTGCTACAGAGGTATCCACTTGCCTGCTACAGTGGGTGTGATCAATTTGGAGATTATACTGCACTATTCTATGTAAAATCTCACAATCAGAGTGAAACGGCTTCACATGGTCTGTTGAAGAACCTGGGCAAGTTCATGGAAAAGAAATCCATGAAATGTTATCAAAAAAGGCAGATCTCCAAGTACCCTTTGGAGAACAAACTGCTGACAGGTGGGAAAATATTCTGGAGAAGTATCAGTCTGGGCTTGCTCTAGTCTCAATATGAACATTGGGCTGATCTTGAAATGTACCCTATCATAACAAGATATCCAGTTGCCAAAAACAAGCCTGTTCTGAAATAAGAAAATCTTAAGGGAAATCAGAAACTTGAGTGATCAACAGCGACAATAACCAAACCATTTTTAACAAAGAAAATGGCTCGCAAGCTCTCTATCGATTAATTATGAAGGAAGAAAAAAGATATTTCACCTCTACCTTCACTCTATCTACTGTGACTACTAGCCAGCCTGCCGTCAGTCTTCCCTGGGATATTCAGTTTCTCCTGAATGAACCAGTGCTCTTACATAAAGGGTCACTTTATTTTTCTGGTCTTCAGGGCAAACCCCTGGCCTTAGACCTCCAAAGATCAAGTATTCACAAGACTGCTTATAAAATGGCACTAAAATATTCTATTTGTTCACATTCTCCTACAAAAATATTTTCCTTGTGCAAAGCAGTTTAGCCCCGGTGCTTCAGAAAGGAATCATTTCATCACAAGAATTCCTCGACTTTGGTCCCGAATTTTACATAACAGGCACTCTCTGACTAGATCCTTTGAAGCAGCTCAGCTTCTTAACTTCTGCCTACTCTTTAATATCAAAACATGTTTGCCCATTCTTTCATATTCCTTTTTTTACATGCAGAAGCATTCAGCCATTTTGCAGGACTGGCTGTTTTGTTAAAAACAAAAACAAACAAAACCCAAACCAAACCAACCAAACAAAAAAAACACAAAAAAAACCCCCAAGAAAACCAATCAGCAACAACAAAACCAAACACAAACTACTTATGCCTCTATAGCTTGGTCAACAGACAATGGTTCACAATAAATATTTCTGGAATGCTCATTGCCTACTTGAGGAATCAAATCCAACATCTGGTGTACAGAAATAACAAGCATGAATATCTTTCATATGATTTTCAGTATGGAAAGCCATTATTCTGACAACCATCCATCACATAGTAGGAATTGTTCAAGGAATCAAGGTAACTAAAAGAATAACAAAAAAAACCCCAAAACAATAGAAGGGTGAAAATACTTAAAATTCTTTACAAATATACTAAGTGATTTCAGCTCGGGGTGATAGATTTAGACTGAAAATACATTAAAATATTTGTGAAACACACCTTTCTTTAATCTGTGCTGCACGGACTCTCCATCTCTGCCATGTGCATTGAGTGGGACTTCACTCAGAATAGTTTCACAAAATGCCTTCATTTTTAAGCTATGCACAACTTTTTATTGAGACCAAAAAAGAGATATGATTTGAAACCCAATTTTTTTAGAAGTGAAAACTCACTGCTACTGTATGAATACTTTTTACATGTACTATTAGACATTTATTTAAGGTCTAAAGCACATTTCAATTTGGCCATACGATTTCTGCACGCATACACTCAAGAATCATCTCCCCATGATTGAAGTGCACGAAGATAATGTTTTTGGAGGCTGATTGGAAATGTTTGCGTGGTAATTCTGCAATATTTTCAAAGCAGAGGCATGAGTCTTGTTTTATGGAAGACGTGCTGTAACTTGGTATCTGAAATAGAGATTGCACAACACGCTCATAGGAAAAGATCTAAACTCCAATGTCTTACTCAAAAACATGTCATCACTGCACAGATCTCATTTCATAATCCTCTGAGCAACAAAAATAATTCTAAAAATCTCTCTGTACAGCACTTATTTACACAGAAATTAAGAACTGATCAGAACATTGCTGCAAAGCCTTTTCCGAACTTCTTTTTTTCAATCTTTATCAATTTAATAGAGTTCATAACCTTTAGTTTTGCTCACAAAGTTAAATGTTTATCATATTATCTTATTATATGAGCCTAGGCACATGAATCATAGGCAGGAACTTGGGATAAGTGCACTTTATCCCTGTTCTGTGGTTACTTTTGCGTTTCTATTGCCGAAATGAGAAATCCACCCCACAGTCCACAGAGTGATTTAAGGGATGTTCATGCAGTTTTTTTCACATTATTATCAGTAGTTAAAATGAGCAAGAGAGGAAATGCTTATTCAAGCTAAGGAAACATGAAAGAGGAAAAAAAAAAGAATCAAATTATTCATGTCCATTTTCCACATTAAACATTTTCCACATTAAAATAGCTTTGTCTGTTTCAAATTTAAGAGCAAGTCATGGCTAAAATATGCATTGAGTTCTGTCAGATACGAAGCAGTACTGAGTAGTGCAGCCCATCAATACAGATCACAGGTACTCTTTTCTAAACTGAGTACTTCAGAGCCCCAAATCCCTTAGGGGATTCCAAAAATGTTACGTTTTGGCATCGCGATGCCAAAGCAAACCAGGCCAAAGCTGCGTTACACACTCTGCACACATATCAGACCCGGCCTTTTGAGGACAGAGAGATGTTTTCTTGGATGTTTGCTGTGGAAATTCTCACCACTTAGCACAGCCAAATTGTTTCCTTTGGCTGAAGCTGGTATCAGAAAGATATTTTTTTGGTTTGATCAAACAAAGCCCCAAACTTCAGCCTTTAAATCTGAGCCTTCATTATTTACGTAAGTAGAAGCTCCACTGAAGTCCTGGGCATTTTGCTTGTGTACAGACTGAATGATAGATAATAGTTTTACAACTATGAAAGAACCCTATCTAATGAGCTAATAAAATAATATGGCACATTTTCTAGAATTAACATATAGTGAATATTCTCAAATTTCAACACGAAATCATCCAAATTATATAGTGCTAAGCAGAACTCAGCTCAGCAACAGCTAACTGAATGCCATGACCAACCCAGGCTTTGCCTTTTTCCTACAGTCTGAGAGTTAGCACCATAAACCCAAAATTTCACCTTGATAGAAGGTGACCTTCAGAATCGCGATTTCCTTCTACAGTGTTGTAAATGTAGCTTCCCAAGGCAGCTCTGACTGATTTTTTTTGTTCTCTTTAATAACTGAAACACTAAATCCAGCAGCTCAAACCATACTAGAGGAAAATAAAACAAATTATCCACAGGAAATACTAAACAAACATTCATTTTCTATATTTAAATACAGTGTGCAAAAGTGTATTTCATCCTAACTGCCCCTGCATCTGTGTAATAGCACAATTAATATGTCTTCCATGGATTACTTTCATGGAAGATAACACTTTCAAGAGAAATTAAATATGGATACAACCTTCTGGCTCAAGATGTCCCTAAACTGCAGATTGCTAGAAGTGTCTCTGGGGAGAAGCAGGAATGTCTGTGCGCTCGCTTTGCTTTTCATACAATATTCTGAGACATCCTCTCCGGGCCAGAGCTGTGGAGAAAGGCTGGTGTGACACAGCGTGGCAGTGGCCACAGACGCGAGTCACTTCAGTTCTCAGCAAGGTGACTCTGGAGTATTTTTGTGCTATACATTTGTCTTGTGAGAGGGAAGGGACTGAGAACAGCCTTTAATAAAGGGACACAGATGTTAGTGTTTATTGCACCACCTGAGCTAATTAAAATTCTTACCTTTTTTAAAAAGAAAAAAGCTCCCCGTGGGAATGAAAAGTGGCTTAAGAAAAAAAAAAATTACAGATGGGATAATGAAAAAAAAGATTATTTTCAAAATAAATTATTTGGTTCAGAATTTTTTAGCAGAAATGAATATTGTGGCACTGATGTCCAATTTGTAAGCTTGCTTTGTTTGGATTAGGACATAAGGAAATGGGTTTGTTAGACACACTGATCAACTTTCCTTGAAGTTACGAGCTTTGCAACGCCTTCTACTAAGAGCTTACTTGGCATTTAACATAGGGGGGGGAAAAAAAAGGGGGAGTGGGGAGAAAGAATCCTGTCCATCTTGCACACTTAAAGGTGATAACCTTGTCAGATAAATATTGACATGGTATTATAGTTGTTAGATGAATCCTAAAAAAAGATTCAAATCTTGTCGCACATTTCCCAGATGTCACTGAGCTTTGCCATATCCCGAGGGATTTGTGAGCGAGATCCACAAGACAATACCAGTCTCCCTTAAGTGATCTATAGTTACCCAAATTCGTACTGCAGTTGGAGGTGCACCTATCCTACATTTCTTATTTCATGTTTCATTTTCAAGGACCTAATTGTTTTTGTACTGAAGTAGTTAATGAATATAATGAATATAAATTGAACATTCCCCCCCTGCCATATTTCAGTGAACTGCTCTTGAAACCAAAACGTCAGATAAAAGAAAAAATTAAAAGCTTTAATCTGAATTGGGTTTAGACTCAAATTCTTTTGTAGAGATAAAATGTAGCTGTTCACAGATAGGTTTCTGTGTTTACCTACCATCTAACAAATATTTTCTAAAGGTCTGAGAATTTTCCATACCATCTTGATACAATTGAATAGAAGACCCATTTAGCCTAATGAGCATTAAGATTAAATCATTTACTCACAGATCAAAGGAGATTTTAATTATGTAAACGAGTTGTTCAGAAACACAAAATGTTCCATTAAGCTTCACAATTAATACATACAATATTTATGAGTTCAGACTTTTTTTCCTTGTTAAAAATTGATTGTTACATCAAAAAAGTTTCCCTGGATGCACTGATTGAAGGAAAAATATTTTAAGCCATAAAAGTAGCAGGCATGCAAAAGATTTTTACTGCCTCTTCTTTTTCCCCCCTTTTTTTTTGTTGTTGTTGCTCTGAGCGTCTTGTCACCAGATGTTCATTATGTGTGCAAAAATACTGACTTCATCCAAGTAAGCACACCAGGGTCAAACCGTACTGCATGCGTGTCACTGGGGTCTCTAAAGGGGACTGGTGCCTCCTAAAAAATGGCCACTGAAGCTTCGGTTCGCTGGTGGGGATCACAAATTCTTGTTAAAAGGTTTTATTTTATTTTTTTTTCCCTTCAAGGGTACAGCCTTAGATAAAAGGAAGGATAAAAGCAACCTGTCCACACAAGGGTCTCATCCTGCTTCCATACTGGGACAGACATTACCTTTTGGTGGCACAACCAATGGTGTACATGATAGATCATTAAATCACTATATTATTTCTAACAGGCAAGATTCGAATGAATGCAAAGAAAACAAATGATGGAAAGAATGCTGATAAGATATGCAAGCTGAATTAGTTAGAGAGTAATTTATTTCTACTAGAAGTTCTACTTAGGAAAGCAAATCAAAAGAATGGAAGTCTGCTGACACTAAGTAATCCTGAAAAACACAGAGAACAGTTGTAGGAAAACTGATGACTACTTAAGAGGGATGAAAAATCCATTCAAATTCTCAAGGCCAGAGGTATGTGTTAACAAAACTTTCCACGAGATTATTTCCTACACTTAAGGAAAATCAGAAGCTTCATTACAAGAAAAAGATCATGGATGAATACTTTTACTAGATGTGCTGGGGAAGGAAATTCTAGCCTTAGTTATAGAATATGCTCCAACAGACTACAGTAGATTACTACTGTTTATGAAGATGCATCTGAGAACACAGGCTTCTTACAATGGTCAGAGTTAGCAGCTTAGGTATTAAGGCTACTCAGGCACTGATAAACGTGAACATTTGTCCAGAACAGTCACTGGTGATTCCACGTTTGATTTACGAGAACCATAAAATATTTACATATTTTACCCTACCATTGTCTCAGGGAAAAACTCCAACACCTTCAATGTTCTGTCTTAACAGAGCAGCTGAAGCTCTGTTTTCCTTTTTTTTTTCCTTTCATATATTCAGAACTCATCGTACATCAGCTCTTTCACTCAATATCGTGATCTTATGATTGATCTTATTTATTTTTGGTTAGTGTGCAACTTGAAGTTGATGCCAGAGTTATTCTAATTATAACACAGTCAACAGAATGACAGAAATCTTATGTCCTGAAGCTCCATAAATAATTCAATAGCATTCAATAGTTTATATTCCTTGCAATCCTAACATAGCCACAAACTCATGGTCAGCTTTCAGGTATTTCCCATGTATTTACCTTCCTATCCAACTGTAGCTGCATCCCAAAACAGAGTCATTTGCCGTGCTCCTAATGCCCCTGCTTTTGGATACAGATGGCTGGCGATAAAAAAAAAGGTTGAATTCACTATCCGTCTATTCCCTGTCTATCAAAATAAGTGTGAACGTAAATTATCCCAATCACTTTCATGCATGGCATATGAAAACTGATAAATTTGAGTGTCTATTTTTCCTTTTGCTAGAGGAAAGAATCAACTGATATTACTGTCAGTAAATTCTCATTACTGATTTTTTTTCATCCGCAACACTCTCATTTACCAATAAGCTACCCCTTAATAAACAAACTGTCACAATAGGTGTAGCAGTAACTCTGCAACACCTTCTCTCTTTTCCCATAAGAGCCACATAAACCCCAAGGTGGAGGTAACTGAGGAAACGTACGTTGTATGATACTTATCACAGAGCCAAACCTGTGAAGTTATCACTTGTGGGTTCACGTCTGCTGTGTGCAGCTCTTCTGAAGAAGAGAGCAAAGGGCACAGCTGTTAAGGCTGAAGCTGAAAGGAGCTATGCCATTAAGGGAGATGATGCTACGGGCTGGATTCGATCTGGCTGATTAAGATTTTCCCAGTGGACTTCAGCTCACAGTCTCCAAGCCACAACCCCTTTCTGCACACTTGCTCAGACTGGGTGCACATTCAGTACCCCATCAGTTTCACTTTGGTGGGCAGCACCTTACTTAGAAACAAAATATCTATCTACGTACATCTCTTGCCATATGCTCAGCAATTTTAGAAGCACTGAGTCTAGCTAAGCCCAAGTAGTTAAGCATATAAACTAGGCAGGAATGGGTAGAACAAGGGGAGATTTTGCATTGCTTTGGAAAAATTTAAATGGTCTGAATTTCCTACATGTATGACAGACATGAGAAAGAGGCAGAAAAGGGAAGGTTAAGTGGATGAGATCCTAGCAGGCCTTTCAATTGCCTTAGGGCTGCCTAATGTACCAGAGACACAGGACAAACTATGCCATCAGTGCTGCCTCATGGACTAGGTACGTCACCTCTGAAGTGCTGATATTCAAAACATGCCTTCCACAGTGTTTTTCCAGTTCATAAGGAATTAGAAGGAACCAGCTCAGAAAGTTATAGTGAGATGGGACTTTTTCTTATATATTTGACAAGCAACAGAAAAAAATAAAATAAAATCTCTCTTTCGAGAATACCATTTCATGTTTTTATGGGAAGATAGGTTGTTTTGAGAGCTATATGATAACACCCAGCCAGATCTACTGCAAATGTAAATACATAAAAGAGCACTGGTTCTAGAGACATGCCATTGGCATTTCTGCAGCACCGTGTCTTTCTCCACCACCCTGGGCTCTCAGTAGCCCGCATTTGCTACGCACGGGGCGCTTCTCACCACAGTACCATGTGTCTTTCTGAAGCATTCACAAAGCTACCTACGGTCCCAAACAAAACCAAAGACCATCACGCACTCATCTTTCTCACAGGCCAGAAATTAATTTCTTCTTTTTAATATCTATCATTTACATATTCCAGTTAAGTGACAGAAGAAGGAAGAGATCAGCGCAAGAAATATGGTGATTGAGCCTCTCTTGCTGTCACTGCAAGATTATTTTCTGCGGTATATTGTTTAGAGCTTTTCTCTGTCCACTCTTAAATGACTCCAAAAAAGACTATCCATCAATTTTATTAGATCATGATTCCTTAGTTTAGCAGCTGCCAGCCACAAAAAAAAAATAAAGGTTTAATTTTTTCCTATGTTTGAGACAATTCATCTAGAAGAAACTATGTGCCATTCTAGATGCTTGCTCTTTTTCTTGGTGTATGCATATATATATATATATACATTCTCCTTATATTATCTGCAGGTATTTAGTCTTTAACCAGACCAAAAGTCATGACTGTGATATATATGTTTTCAGTGCATTCTCTAACAAATGTTCATTTTCTTCTTCAGGGTGCAAGGGCAATTAGGGGGATAGGGAGCTGAATAGTATAAAATGATATGTAAAATATGAAGAATAGATGGATATATTCCTTAAGTAAAGGTGCTTTTATAACAAATACACTATTTGAAGATTAAAAATATAGAAAAGAGAAATCATACCGAGCCTCCATCCGAGGCAAATTTAAGCATTCAGGACCATCATTAACCCTTGTACAGCAGCTAGAACATGAAAGAAAACCCGTTTTTATGCACAGAAAGCCATCTTATCCAAGGGGGATTAAAAGGAGCATAGCTAAAAAGAGAAAAGAGAGAAGGCTACTATGAAGTTTTCCAAAACTGTAGTTGTTCAAACAGAAATTGAAAGTGAATTCATTTGAAATCTTCCACTTTACTGAATGAAAGAAATGTTCAGCCACTTTCTACACTGATCCTTTCAGTTCGATTAGAAAGTGTGTAACGAGATTTTGATGTCATTTGCTGCTCCCTAGTGGAGAGAGATAAAACAATCTCAAAGTTAAAAAGAAAAAAAAAACAAACAAAAAAAAGAAAACACAAAGCAAGCAAACAAAAAAACACTAAGACGAATTATTTGTAAATTCTGGGCTATGAGGAAAATTCAGCTACTGAGAAGAAGGTTTTCATTCCAGTGACATACGGTCCTCATTTCTGAATGAAATGAAAAGATAGGAACAGACATTTATTTGTAACTATTGGCAACACCAGTTTAGTGTATCTAGACACATAAAGTTATGATTTCAGCTGGAAAAACAGTCTTCTACATCATGGATCAAAACTTTTAGTGGAAAATTTAAAGGCAGCATTATTTGCCTTTAGAAGAGTAGAGAACAATGCTTAGTAAACCAATATTGTGTGACAATAACTTAAAACCCCCTCTTATTTCTATTGCAATAAAGAAATATTTGTAAAGATACACTTTTTGACCTTTCTGTATTCACGACTGAAAATAGACAAGCAGTAAAACCATTTTCCTTGTATTTCATTTTTGTTGTCTGTCATCTGATTCCAGGTGATAGTAAAAACTTAACTGTTTTGAACAATTCAGGAGTAACATTAGAACTGAATAAATACAGAGGTACAGCATCACACAACGTGGGAACAATTTCTGACCCTCCAGTGTTGTCCAGGGCTGTCCCAGGCTGCCCAGGCAGGGGGGGAGTCCCCGTGACCCCTGGAGGGGTTTCCAATCCCCCCGTGGAGCTGTGGTGCTGAGGAACATGGTGCCCTGGTGGTGCTGGGGGAACGGTTGGACTTGACGACCTTAAAGGTCTCGTCCAACCAAAAGGATTCTATGGTCAAAGGCATGAATGTAAGTGAAGTAAGATCTGTATCCACCCATCTCCTAATGCCCTTTCACCAATTTATAAGTCCTCCAGTGCCTCCTTCCTTTTTTTTTTTATTTTTTGGTTTCTTTTTTTTATTTGCTGTTTTGTTTGGCTGGGAATTTTTTTTAACCAAGATCTTCAGACTGACAGGCTCACAGACCCAAATGCAATTACTTCTGTTTTGCACTCTTGATAACTATGCTGCAAGATAATTAGAATTTCAAATAAATATTATCACACTTGGGACAGTCAGTCACCATGGAGCAAACTGTAACAATAAAGGAGAATGAAAGAAATGACCACAGATTGCTTGTGTCACCTACTAATTATTTTGACTGTCCTGTTAAAATCTGAGGTATGGAGGAAAAAAACCAAAAACTTCACAAAAAAAAACCAACAAAAACCAACAGAAAACCAAAACACCACCACCACCCCACCCCAAACCCCAGAGAACACAACAGGATATTTTCTCACAATTATCCTTCAAAATGTACTAATGTATTTCCATCTACTCTGAGAAAAATCATGCACAAAAACCACGCTATGATGCAGTACAGAAAAATCTTACTTCATTTTCAGATGACAAATAGCTGGGAGGTACCCACAAGTATATAGATAAAGAGGTTATCCCTGCTGATCTATGACAGTGATTGGAACCCTGTAGCTGTGCAGGGGACACCTCAGCACACGCGCTACAAATTACTCAAGGATGATCTGGGGATGGCAGAACTTTGTTTCATAGACTTGGGAGGTTGGCTTTCAGTTCCATTTTCTCTCTACAATTTGCAAGTCATATTTGAAACATGTTGTGCCCTAGGGAGGCTTTGGGGTCCCTTTTTTGGAAGTGTATAAATTGTCTTGGCTAGTTAATATTTTGTAATTATTTTTCCTTAGAGAGGAAGAGTTTTTTTCAGTGACTTTGTGCATTAAAATTATTTCAAAACATGTAGAATTTCAAGGGCTATTCCATCTTGCACAACAGACTGCTGCAGAGTCAAACATCACCCGACTATAAATGAAAAGTTCATAATGAAATCAGTGAGAGCGACGCTTGCATATCACAAACCAGAATTTGGCTCCTGCATACTGCTTCAGTTGATGAAACACGCCTGAAAATCTAGACATTTAATAACCCTAAAAGCCCATAGTGCAAAATGAAAAATCACAATACAACACAAAAAAAAACCCTTTTTTTGCTTAACCTGCACAACTTTGTAAATATGAATATCCCTGTAGTACATAAGAGGCTTTCTGTTTGTTTGTTATTATTCCTCCCATGGAATTGATTCACTAATTTCCTTGAGTGCAAAGATGGACTCGTTTGCGTTCTCTAATAACAGCAAAAAAAAGCAATAAATTATATAGAAGCAGATTGCATTTACAGTATCTTCAGGCAATTGCTACAGCATGTGCATTTCTAGCTAATTCTGCCATTAAAACCACATCAGTGTTGCCAAGTCACCTTATTCTTATCTCCTTCACACAGGTCGTGCCTTTGGAGAGGCAACCAAAAAGCCTCACTGTACGAAGGCACAACTCAGCTCAACTGTGAGAAACCTCCTAGACTGTCACCAATGGCACGCTGATTTGTTATGGAGTTACACTTTAAAGGATGACTCTCAAGGATGGAGAAATTCCTCCATTTTAAATGGCATTTGGATCACCTGATTTCCAACTCGGAAATTTTGGAATTGACACTCCAGGCTGCTCAGAACCTTTAGTTTGGGAGTCAGACACTTAGATACATGTTGGCCAGCTGAACTGCTGAGAGACTGGAGGGCTTAGTCCTCTTCTAGTCCTACTCACAGTTACCTCAAATGCACTTCCTATTGCATTCTTCAAAGTGGCTTCTAAACCAAACAAGAAAGTCACGAAGAACGTCTGATAGGCAGCAGTTGAAGTGTGAACTCTCTAGTTCAGTTAAAAACTTCTCTGCATGCTTTCTCACCATAAGGAGCAAGAGAATGGGCAAGAATAAGCCCATTTTGGAGTCTCCATTGTTCTTCCCCCATATGACTCTTAGAAAAAGTAACTAATAATGTATTTATTAAGTCTTCACCAGATTAAATCTCATTTCACTTTCGTACAAAGCAACTCACGACGGTCTGTGCGGACACCATACCTTCCAGTGAGACCATCTACCTTGTTTATTGGACTCTTCAGCAATTTTTAGAGTTTGTTGCCCTGTCATATAGAATTCAGCATCTTATTTGACATAGCATGCATTTTATTCATTGTTGGTTTTTTTTTCCATTGGCAGTTTCGGTAATCACTGTACTGTTGTATAAAACAAGTGCAACAGATTAAGTTCACCGTAAGGATAAATAAAACTGATCCAAGAACTCAAATTAAACACATTCAGTAATAGTAGTCAGTTGTAAAAAAAAATAAAAATCAAAATAAGCAAAAGGTTAAAAAACGTATCAAGCTGTCCAAAGTGGAAGAACAGAGCTGTGTAAAACTTTGTCAAAGCCAGGAAGAGATTCAGTTTGCCAGCATTAAAAAATGTCTAAGTGTTCTCCTTACAGAATTTTGATTTGAAAGCATAGGGATGAGCTGATCCAATCTTAGGTCTGTTTCCCTCCCTATAAGTAACCTACTAAATAAAGGACACAGGGCATCAAAATCCTCTGCAGAAACCACTGCCACAGGTCGGTCTCCAGAACCAAGCTTACACCTCCTCTAATATTACCTACTAGTGCTATATTTTTATATTTTATTCATTACTAATTTGTTAATGAGACTTAGTACTTTTCTTTAATTTGACTTCTCAAGATATAAATGCTTCTTTAAAAAAAAAAAACAAACAACAGAACCAAAATGAACACTGGTTTTACTCTTTACTGTCAAACCGTTTTGCGTGCAGTATCATAACGCTTCCTCCTTTTCCCTAAATTAGTTATGATTACAATTGATAGGTGGGTTTTTTTCCTGGGTGGTTCCACACAATAGCAAAGACAAATACTTGTAAAATTGTACTTTGTGACCACCAGTAAGTATCAAAATTAAGCACAGAATGAGATCAGAGAAACGACGACCACTCCATCCTCGCTGAAAGAACGCTCCAACATCACTCTGCACCATTTCCTTTAATAACATCACCTGCTCCAGTCAAGGCTCACACACAAAGAAAGCAGAACGGGTATCGCGTGCTCTGATCCCCTTTCTGGAGAACAGAAGAGGTAATTCTGTGCCTTTTTTGTCTCAAACACAATTCTCAGTTCCCTATATTTCCGAGTCTTATTCAGAAAGCCATTCTCTCTTTAATCAGTAGGTGACGTCAACGCATTTAAATAGATAAAAATACATCTCAAGGATAACAAACATACAATGGGAAGGACCTAAAACAAGAGATCAGTGCAGTCAGAGGGAAACTCACTGTTTTAGTTGCTATTGTTAACTGTTGAGGGGTTTTTTTCAAATAAAAAATGAGTGTTTAAAAAAAACAACCTCCAAACACATCCTGAAAAACAGAAAACTGTAACTGCTTTTGGAAGCAAAGTGTACTGAAGCTGAACATAAGACCTCTTGATCTAGATTGCATCTAGGCTGCTTGAACTGCAAGATGGAAATACATGAAATATGAACATTCTTGATCTAACCTCTAGACAGAAGAGAGGCGCACTCGGTTATTGTGGGCAGCACTCAGCACTGCAAACTACAGACTCACAACTGTCAGTTGGCTTCACTCTTTCTCCAGATGGCATTTTCTATAGCACATATTATCCACGTCTTCCATACAAACAAACACTTCCTTTAATTGCTTTGTTCTTGCTTGGATAGTTTGTTAAACACCGTGTCTAAATGAACAATGGAGGTTAAATGTTGAGTTTTGGACATGAATTTTTTCCCCATTTTCAATTCCTGATCTCACTGAATTAAAAGCAGCAGGTATGCAGGGACAATATGCAGGCTAGGGTTAGTGTTACTGGAACCACAGCATACTGGAAAATCCAAGATCAGGCTATACAGCCTCCCTGCTGGCATGAAATGCGCAGGAAAGTGCTGGGGAAATAGAAATTTTTTTTAACTATTATTTCTAAAGCCTTAATACTTGTTCTTAAGTGGATGAATTTTAATTTAAAATGCAAATTTGTAGAGTGGCATAACCGACTAGAATATGGTGGAGTTAGTACTGTTAGGAGTGATTTTTCTCATGTCACCAAGAGAGAAAGAATAAAATTTATCATTACACAGCAGAAAATTCCTATTAGTTAAAGCTTAGTGGACGATCAACCATTTCCCATTCCTAAATAAAACAGGAGCTGCTTTATATATTGAATATATGTTAAAAGACATGATAAGCAATTAAAACCTGACAAGACTGCTCTAATGGAATGATAATGGCTATCAAGGGTAATAGCCAGCCACATAATAAGCAACTGAACTAATAGATCAATTAAACCTGTAAGAAAATTTGTGCACTCTTTGTCACAGAGGTTGTTCCAAGCGAGGATATTCTACAGAGAACAACATTCCACGGGCTGAATGCTGAACTAGATTTTAAGTCTTGACTCAGAAATTCAAAGATCAGAAAAAAATAGAGAAAACAAGTTTTTTAACTGCGTAAAGACAAGTAGAAGTGTTTTGTAGGAAGTATAACATTTACTTTTGACCTACTGAGGTTCACAAGTCATTTTTAAGAGAAAAGCTTCAGGTTTGGGTATGTTATTTTCCTCTTGGCAAGGATATATATTACCAGAAAGCCCAAGATATGTTTGGAGTAAAGAGAACATTTAAATCCTTGGTTCCTTCACTAAAGAAGCCGACACCTACATGCCAGCACTTGCTGTTAAGTAGCTGAACCAAACAGATCTACCAGTGTTTTATTTATTTTGTGTATTGCCAGCGTATAGGCTGCAGTTTATCACAATGACGGCTAAATCTATCATCCTCTACCTGGAGCTATAATAGGAGTGCTCTCAAATCAACAAGTCTTTCCTTCAGAGTAACTGAACTGTAAATTGTCCTTGACCAGTCAGACAAACAAAAACAACCTTCCCTGTTAATCTGCTGAAGACAAACAGTTCACTGTCTTTCATCCTCAGAAGAAGGATGTCAGTGGCAATGGTGTTTTATATGTCACATCCTTCACACCATGCTATTCCGCTTCCAGGTTCAAAAGCTTACTGGGATATTAAGAAAAGGATGCAGCCCAGCCCCTACAAAAGCAAATAATCATTTTGTTTGTAGGAACGTGATTTTTTTTTAAGTGAAAATTACATTTCCCAGATTGTTAGAATATATTAGAGAAATAAAAGTTTCTTCTGCTGCAGAACCACTAACACAAGTGTGACAATGTAATTTTGTATCAAACACCACAATCTTTTATTTTTGGGCAGGATCAGGAAATCAGTGTTATAAAGCACAGTTACAGAATTATCTGGGATGATGTGCATGCTTCATTGCTGTAATTTTTCAGATCAGCTAGATAATTGAGAAAATGATTGGAGATTTATTTCTTTAATTCCGATTATTTCATGTGTTCCTTTCAGCAGCTGAGTATAGATATTTTAAATCTCCTCATCACTTTCTGTAACTAATTTTTTTAAGGTATTTTACCAAAAAGCATTCCTGAAAGGCTCCATTAAAGAAATGCTGACACATTATGTTACAGTATGTTACAGTATCTTGGGTTCTATCAGTCACATTTCATTACTTTTACATAACACGGCTCTATTGATGCAACCTGATGTGACATGTCACACTGCAGTGTCAGCGACAAACTTTGACTGAAAAGTTTTTATCCTCAAAACCACTACGTCCAGGTGAAACACAGAAGAAATTACTACACCTAGACCTTTAAATATCATCACAAAAAACCACACCAACCCAAAAAACCAAAACCCAAACAACTAAGACTTTACCACCACGCTCCTATGTTAGCACTGTATAATTCCCCACCGTGCTTGTGCATACTACGTGCAGTCAAAACAGGCAGTAGTTAGAGTGTTTTACTAGTGGCACATCTTTATTCAGAACATACAGAGGTGCCTGGGTCAACAGCTTCCTATTTATTCAAATTTATATTGACTAGCTTCAGAAGGCAAAGCTGACAAAATGATTAATTAGACTTTATAACTCATTGGCAGCCTACAGTTTAATAGAATTAGTAGAGCTTAAGTTCATCTTTAAATACCATGACGGTTTTAATTTTAAAAATGTCAAATTACATTTTTCAGTCAGTGCCAAATACAAGATGACTTATTCCAAACTTATGGAAAAACAACAAAAAAAGACTAAATAAGAACCATGTTTAATGTAGGGTTTTTTTAATGACAAAATGTTTAAGAGAACTGATTTGATTTTTTTTTCCTCCCCTTTTTTCCACATTCTAGAAGCAGTACTCCCTGTCTAGATAGAGTAAGCTGACTGAGTGCAAAGGAACTTGAGTTTGTAGTGCTGCATGTATTCATTTCTGTGATCTAGTAAAAATCTTGAAACCTGTTTCAACAAAAATCCTGACTGACTCCACATGGTGAAAGTGAATCAGTTACTAAATTAGCAGAAATGACCTCATTTTGGTCTGAAATGTAAGAAAATCTATGTGACATGTGACAGGGTACATAACTACATGAAAGTTTTCACATATGTCAACACAACCTATGCATTTTTTATATGTAAGCTCTTATTTGTAAACTGTTCAAATTCAAAGGCAGGGTTCAACAAACCTTATTTAAACATATATAAAAGAAAAAACTACTGAATCATAAAAAAGGACTAAGAAATTCTTTTTTCCTCCCTCTTTATGCATCTTTATTTCCACCCCTAATTTTAGACCAAGCTGTATTAAGTCTCAGCATCTGTAAGGGATGAAGTTTGGCAAAGGTGGACACCTCGAATAAGAACGAGTCTGTGTGTGCAGACCCCACAATGCCAGTAACTCCTGGCTGTGTATTAGTCTTTCAGGTCTTATCTAGCCCATTCATTTTGAAATTATGGTATTACAGGAAATAAAAAAATCAAATTATGCTTTGCCCCCAGCCACTGAAAACATGTATTTTTAATCAGTCCTTGACTTTTATAAAACACCCTCATTCAACTGAAAAAGCTCACTTCATTCCAAACTTTTGCACGTATCCAAATCCCAGGCCTTTGCTTAAAACTGTGTAAAAGACAAGAAAATAGAGAGATAATGGGAAATCAGCCACTATCTTTAGAGGCCACGTAGAAAATTAGTCCTTTGAAGGTTTGGCTCTACCTACCTAACTACCTATCTACCTACCTACCTCTAATCTGATAGGAGTTACTGTCTGCTGAACCTCTTCATATTTTATTATCAAAAGTCCAATAAAACCAATCTTTGTGTGATTTTAGCAATGAAGTCCAATTCCTTTGGTACCGAGTGCACCCCTGGAGTCACCGTCCCTCTTCCCACGTGCTGTCAGGTAAGCATGCAGCTCACTTTTATAATCTAAATTGGTGCAAACTGTTCAGTGTCATTGAAATGGTGGCTGAACGTTCAACTGGGGATGCCCTTATTTATTCATTCTTTCTGTGAGTCTAATAGCACATCAGCCTTTATTCCTTTTTAGGGAAATGTCTCTCTCTTACATCCTGACTTTCACGTGTTCCTTCTAAAGGGTAAATCCTACCTCCATGCTGGTTGTAAACCTACGTGTTGAATCTGCTATGAATTTGTTTTCCTTATCCATTTCCTGTACTTCTTTTCAGCCCGTGGATGCAGCTTGGCAAAGGAACGGGCGTTGATGCACCAAAGTCATAAATTGTTTCTTGTTCAGCTGCTTTCCCAGAGCACGTGTGATTATTCTTGCATGTATGACCAACTTACAGGAAGATTTGATATGAAACATAAGAATATGAATGTAGCTTAAATCATGACTCAGCATTAATCCTGAAATGATTCCATTGCATTTCAATTTAGAGACATCTTCCTTTACTATGCATAGGGTGTTGAAGACAAAACAGCAAAAAAAGATGATTTACACAACATATAGACCGGGTGCATTGACATATACTGAAGGCCACTTGAGCAATACTTGATGAAGAAATGACACTTTAAAGGAAGGAATTAGCTACACAACCCAAGAAATCTTATTCCCCCTGCTCTGCATGTTCAAGTTATATGACAACTACCTGGGATGCGTGAACGATAACGTAGTTTGCAACTGGTTTTTGTTTGTTTTATTCCTATAAAAAGACTAAGAAAGACAGAGTACAAAAGAAGTTAGTCATTCAAAGCTGAGAAGAAGTGTACGTGTTTTAGGGGTGATTGAGTCACATAAGCAGATTGTCACTGCTCTCCCCCAAACCACAATTGATAGCATATTCAATCTATGGAACTTAAGTCAGTTGGGCTGTTGATATACCTGCTGCAGAGAGGAACAGACACCACACAGGAGCGAGGTATCAACGATGCAGTCTTCTCAACTGGGAACACTCAGAGACTACTGGATATAAGTGATAATGATGGGGAGCAGTGAATTAATTCCTTATCTTGCTTTGCCTCCACACACAGCTTTTGCTTCACCTTTTAAACCGTCTTTACCTCAACCCACGAGTTTTCTCACTTTCACCCTTTCAGTTCTCTCCCCCATCTCGCTGAGGCAGAGTGAATAAGCAGCTGCTGGTTCTCAGCTGCCTACTGGGGTTAAACTGAAATGCACCGAAAAAATATGAAATTATGCTGGGGTGCAGTGGATGACATGGAAGAAATGCCCGAGGCAAGATGGAACTGCTAGAGGAACTTAACACCACGATGCCAGAAGCCTGCGTCAGAGAGCAAAGGGAAACTGTACAGAAAGATCTCCAAATGGGAAAGAGGAGGGATCAATATGCCCACGCTTTATTTTTTCCTATGATTAACTGACATTAACAAAGTCAGGTTAAGTCAGCCAACTCCAAATGGAGACTGAACGAGGAGGAGGTGGAGGCGGCAAATGGCAAGAACAGTCAGTTCATTCTAATGTGACAAAAATATCACAAGATCACAGGAAAAACCAGGAGAAGCAGGGTAAATAAAAAAGGATACTGGAGTTAACAATATTCAAAAACCCCATAACTAACTGAGCAATGCTAAAGAGAGTGATTTGTTCAGAATAACCAAAGTTTTGGGGTATTTCTGCAGGCAGTGTTCTGCCTGTAGCGCTCTCGCACGCAGCGTCCTGCAACTCTTCACAACTTCAGAGTCTTCCTTCAAACACATAATTTAGGCATTAGGCAAAATTGGTCAATACATCTGGCTTTTTCAGAACTTTACCTCAGAAGTTTATAAAACTCTGACTTGTAGTTAGTTTCTTTGGAAATTACTTAGAATCAAAGAAAATTGCTACTGGTACAACACTAAATTTGGGGGTCTTTTGTTCTTGTTGTCGTGGTTGGATTTTTATTTTTTTATAAACTGAGTCTAAATATTTAAATCACATGGCTATTTCTTTTTCATCCATGCTTTTAAGCTCTCCAATATTTCAGCACAATAGTAGATGGAGAGCACAGAAGCTGCTGGAATTCTCTATGGCCTTACTGATGAGCCAAAGTTAAAATGAAAGACTTTACCAACTGTCTCTACTACCTGTCTGAAAGTAAAGCATACCACAATGATTTTTTTTACAAACAGGTTTTCTCCCCCCCTGACAAAAAATACATACACATCACCCTTCCTTTTAGGCTTTGTGTTTTTTTAAGTTATTATTTTAAATGGTGTGGTTTCTGTCTGACTTATCAAATTGTCAAAAAAAACCCATTTTTTTTTCCATGGGAAATAGATACCCCCCAAAATCTGTATTTTCTTAGTACCAATGACATTCTTGTCAGTTTTTGCAACAGTGAACAATGTCCGTGAAGTTCAGAACACTCTGAGGCATAACAATCTCAGTTTTATAACAGAAAAGTGGCATTTTTATGGGCTGCACCACAGAGCTCACTGTATTTCAGATACGCTGAATGTAAAAAAGCAACACAACACACAAACCACCTCTCCTTTAGCCATAAATGTAACCACAAGACGTAAATATGCTTCCAAAAAACTATTAGACATCAAAGAGGCATAAAAATACAAAGCTGGTATATAAATAGGATGGGAATCCAGGAAAAAGGTGTATATATATTCACATGTGTAACAAAAAAATAACCTAATTTCTACAACTGTGTTTGGCAGCTGTCTACGTCGTGAGATAAGCATGTGTGTGATTCAATGAAGCAGCAGGAAAGCCACCTCCAATGGAAAATTAAACATTAACTTTTGAGAATCACTACGGTGTATTTCTGCATGATTTATACTCCCTTCTCAACTACGAGAATCAAAATCTTCTCTAAACCCCCAGAATACTGGGAGCAGACCTACTTTGAACTACACAAAATGGAAAATGTAAAGAGTTGCAGTTTCAGGGGGTTGTTTCAGTGACAAGACATTTTCTGCAACACTGAGAGAATTCCCTCCTCATTTCAGGAACTGGAAATCATATTCTGCACAGAGAGAAGGGAAGTAGAGTGTGATGGTGGGGTGAGAGAAAACAGCCAGGGGATCTGTGCAGCCTTTTGTCTATCTATGGGTTCTCAGTCAGCAATACTGACACACGTAAGGAAACCAGATCCCTACGAGATGAAATTAAATCTAGCAGAAATTTGCAGGCTGGGTTTTGATCATGAACCTGGTAAGTCAAAAGGGGGTGAGGAAATAAAGGAGAGTAGGCAAGCTTTGCCTGTTAGCACTGAAATATTTGTGTATCTATTTTACAGAAAATGCCAATAGATAGGTCTGATGGTTCTTCAGGAAGAGGTAATTTTCCACTTAAATGCAGATGCATATTAACTTCTGTGGTACTGTGCAAATGAAGAAGGCAATCTATAGGAAACTTAAAGCAAGCATACTGAATGAGATTCAAAAGAGCCAATTCAGCATATATGGTATACATGACTGATCATAGAGCGATAATGAATAACAATATCCCTTTGATGTTAATTAGTTGCACTTGATAAGGCAATGCTAAGTGGGTTTACAACAGGCAAGTAAGGAAAAGCAAAACCTCAATAAAGCTTTCAGAACGCTTAAAGCCAATAAGGATTTTTTTAAAACAGAAAAACAAAGCAATCAAGAAGTCCCTAATTCATTGGATTATCTAAGCATCACAATAAGAGATTTAACAACAAGCTGGAACAGAATTAATGAAAGTACAATTTTGCCAGAAATGTCTATGCCTTTATCTAGGAAAAGGAAAAAAAACCCAAACCAAGACAAATAAAAACCCCAAAACAACCAAACAAAACCAGCAAAACAAACAAACCAAACAAAACCATAAAAGAAAACCCAGAAAAAAACCCCAAACACAACCCAAAACACAACCAAACCCCAGCACTTCTCATTTTAAAAAAACACACAACCCCAACTCCAAAAAATGTAACCAGCAAACACCAGAACACAACCTGAAGGGCAGCAGGTTTATTTTCCTGCAAAAATAGGAAGTGGTGACACTCTGCTCGTGTGATTATTTTGGTACTCCTAAAAATCTATTGGTTTCTATCGTGGGACTAAATAATCTCTACTTTCCACCTGCCCTAGGACTCTCGCAGCAGTAAGAGCACAGACTGAATGATGCTGAAGTTACAAGCAGCAACACAATATATTAATCTGTCCTTCAAATCGAGACATTATGCTTGTTGTTGACTATTCAAACTTTCCTCTGTAGATAATGCTTTTAATTTGTTCAGTCATAGTCCTTACTGTGGCTTCACAAATGCTGCTTCTACTATTTTTTCCAAAACCTTGTTATATAAGATGTGTTGTGATTGCCATTACTAAATAATAAGGTGAGACAAAGGATTGGGAGCAAAAATATCAGCTAAACTTGATTTTCTGGTTGGCTCAAGACCTCACATTTTTCAGTCATTTGTACTATAAGGTGCTGTCTGTTCAGAAACAGCTCCCACTGATTTCAGTTGTAAGTACTGAACAGCCTCACGCACCTTAACATCTGACACTGCATGCCCAGAAGGCCAGGGAAACACAAGTAGTTAATACTGCTAAAAAAGACTAATAAATGACTGGCTGGAAGCCCATTCTAACTCTGACACACCAACTGCCATTTCAGCCTCTACGTCAGCTACGATTGCAATCATTTGAACTCTTCCTAAAACATCACAATCTCAGTGGTAATATATTGTGGGGGAAATACATGCAACTAGAAATAATAATGATTATTACCTGGCATGAAAAAACAGCAGTGCATAGGAAGCCTAAAATGTTATGTTTGGTAAATGATATTTTTACCTAGCATGTTAATTTGGCCAGTTTCCTCTTAGGATGAATTTCTGTCCTTTGTTCCTTCTCTCTTCTCCATCTATACACTAAACCTTGAATAGAGTTAACAGAATAGAAAAAGCTAGAGATATAACATAAGCTTGCACAGATTTGCACTCACAAATTTAAGGAACTGCCAAAAGCTTCTTGTATTAGAGGCCTGTAGCAGCACATCCTGAAGCAGCTATAGAATGTAGGCCAATATTGACCTGAACGCCTGAACTGAGTAGACTGCTCTGTGTAGCAGAGGTCTAACTTTCAGTCTACTTAATAATGGGTAACAGCAACAATAAACCATCATTAATATGTGATTTGAGGAATTAACATGATAATACTGAAAACAAAAAAAGATATTGTAAATAACAACATTACTATTTGTACCTCCCCAAACCCCAAGAGTGCTTAAACAGATTTACTCAGGGGATGCTCGCTGTCTAGCAACTCACTGTTCAATTAGGAAACTTGCTCCCTGCTCGTAGGCCTTGCTCCTTTGCTGTTTGTGGACAGTCACTGCCAGACAGATACCCCAAATGTTCCAACCCGAGTATTCCTGCTTTCAGATGAGGTTTACAATTCCTGACTCCATCTGAAATTTCAGATTTCATTCCCACTTAACCATTTCTTCCCAAGGACAGGCAGGACTTCCCAAGGCAGGGGACTCTGCTGACCTACCCTAACATTTGATGTTCTTGGAAAACATTTTGCTGCTGTAGCTTTCCTGCCTTGGCAGTCCCTTGGGGTAGCACAACTACATGTTACTTCTTTAGGAAAGGAAAAACAACACGTGGAATTTCAAAAGCAATGCGAGCACAAAGGTAAAAATCATTCCATAAATACTCACTCTATTGGATAACCCAAATATTTCAGTGAAGGAGCTCTAAAAAATATGCAAACCCAACACAAACCCAACACTGTACTAAGCCACACTTTAAACCCTGAGATTGTAGAAAACATGTCTTAAATTCAGTTAATTTCCTAACTAAGGTTATAGCAAATAAGTTTTGACAATGTTAAATATAAACCAAGTAAAAATTCAACTTAGGGTAGCAAAACCCCACATCCCTGTTGTGTTTAAATTTCTGAGAGCTCATCCTATCTGCAGGAATAATGTTTGTAGCATTAGGTCGATGAAAAAATAGGAAAGCAATCTTATGCATTTTCTAGTCAAAAGAAATTAAAAAAAATAGAAATGAAAAAGAAAAAAATGGATCATGCTTTGATTTAGGTTCTTATCATCTGATAGCCTTAACTTCATCGCTATGTAAGAAGATGGAGGAAATGATTTATTGTTGACTGTCATTCTTTCTGGAGATGAATAATCTTCTTCCTCGGTATTAAAGTGGCTTTCAGGCAAATCAATCAACCATAGATCATGTCATAAGACTGTCTTCTGATGTTAATAAAGCATTTGGTAATAAGGAGCTTTATGTGTTGTATTTATAGACAGAGAAATGCTATAATATCCTGTTTAAAAAGGGACAATCTCCCTTGTGATATTGCTTTAAAATACGGCTACGTGGGTGTGTTCAACCTTAAGTTTCTTAATTCTCCAACACATAAGGCGTGCGAGCGTGCAACAGTTTGTTAAAATGCTTTCCCAAATAAAGGGATCAAGTTAAGGTGACAACAGTCAGCTGAAGGGCAAGGCTGTGTGAGTAATGGACAGCATGCAAATTAATTAAGGTATTTCACATTGGAAATTAGCATTCCTATAAATCCTAATATTCCTACAGAACAGAAAGACCGCCTTTTAGATTATAAGGGAGGAAAAAAAAGAAAGAGATTACCATGGAATAGCATATATCTAGTTAAGCCTTGCTTTAAAAACTGCTGCTTCTTCTATTGTATATATCATCAAGTGACAACATAATGAAATGTCAGAACTGAAGAACACACAATGCTGCCTGGTCTAACTTCAGCGCAAGCACAGGGTAATTTTCAGGGCAGGTATTCACAGAAGTGGGCAATTTAAATTATCTATGAATTCTTTCAAGTTACTGAGAATTCATTACCTCCCTATCTCCAATAATAAGGAAAAATGACATTTACTGCAGAATTTAAATATTTAGAGGAATGACTGAAAAATGACTTATGGTCATCAAATTCAGTTTTGTAATTGAACAATGAAAGAATAAGAAATTAGGAGTGCTTCAAGAGGCTTCTGGGAAACAGAAAGAATTCACTAAAACCTAAAATTTGGATTTAGATTATTTGCATATATATGGCAAATACTTAGCCCTGCAAGCTGATCTTTGTGGCCTTAATGATTTGGACAAGACATTCTATTATTTCTTGAGTAGCTTGGCTACTAAGGAATAGCTGCAAGTAGTAAAACAAATGATTTATCGGAACTTCCCAACGGCTGTCACGATCACGTCTGTTTAATATTTGCAGGGCTATGGATGTTGGGTAGGAGTTTACACACTGTGCCTTGAGAATGCACAAGGTTCCCTTACTGAGCAGAGACTTCACTTGTAGGAGTGAAGAGTCCAGAGGCAGAACGACTGACATGAGAAGGAGAGATGGATAAGGCGCAGTTAAAGAAATGACCATGGTAGGAAGCTACTAGTAGTAGTAGCAAGAAAAAAAGAATTTTGAACATCACAGGTGGAAAAAAATCAGATACTTAATGATTCAAAAAATATTTTCAGGGACAGTGAAGTGGGAAAATAAAGTGATCTGAGCAGCTGTTCTTTTCTGCTCATAAGGAAGCAGTGTCACTATTGGTAGTTCCAAGATTAAGAGACTGCAGAGAAAAAACCAGGATGAGGTGATGGACTGTAACAATTTGGCCAGATTTGGAACAGTAACAGAGAAATCAGCCATCTCTCTCTCAATCTAGTCTGCTGCAATAAATTCAGGGGTGATGTTTAGGGTTAAAGACTTTAAATTTGCTGAAGAGAAATAATTCCTTGAACCCTCAAGCAATTACTAGGTGAGACCCCAGATTTTTAATTAATCAGGATGTGAACTACTGATAACAGCAGCAAAAGTTGTAATTCCTGAATAATATAAAGTAGCAGTTCCTACAGTGTTCTTTTTTCCCCCTGGCTAAAACAAACCATGTAAACATCATCTAGGCCAACTTCTAAAGGTTTGTAGAACTGTTGATGGAGAACCCAAACGTTTGGGTTTAATTTCACTTGGAAGTTTTGTTGCACTGTTTTGCCTTCTCGGAACCCCCTCACTTAACTAAAAATCTCATTGCAATCATTTCATTGCAATTAATGTTTTCTTCTCGAATGATTCTTTGCTATTTTCTTTCACGGTTTCATTCTTGAGATCACAGCAGGGTAGGATTTAGTAGCCTCCTATGTGTGAATTTAGGATGAAGCAGCCAGTTAGATTAGTTATCTGGTTATACTGCTGAGTTATTTGCTATCCTGATGGCGCTGAATTAGATTGCTGAAGTACAACCTTTACAATCTGTCACTTTTCCAGATCTTTTAAGTGCCGTTGATATCATCCTAGAAATTTCAATCACTAGAGTAGGAATAGCTTTGGAAATTATTGATGTCTATAATAAGGTAATATGTCACAGCAACAATGTCATTTTTGTATGGATTCCAGCCTGTGTAGATATTAAAGGAAATGAAATGGGAGATAAAGCAGTCAAAAAAGCTTTGCAAAATAATTCAGAAGTCATTGAGAAAAGAGAATTTGGTCAGTCAACAAACAAAAAAGCAAAGCCAAAACACTAATTCTGGCAGCTGAAGGTTAAAGAAGGGTAAGTTAATTTACAATAGAAGAATGTTCTACTTCTGTGCCTAGCTACCAAAACCCACAGAAATGGCAATAAAAACCACCCAAGAACCAGAGGGGGTTTCTTCCTGTGCACCAGCAGGCAGGCTAATTACACCTACGCACTAGAAGCAAGTCCCTTGCCTATTCCTCTCCTACAATTAACATTCTCTTCCAAGATTGCTTCAGTGTAAACTTACTACGACATATTGCTCAGAAGTGTACAAAATTTTACAGTCAATTTAAGAAACCTAATATTTGTGGAAGTGGACAGGTTCTCTTATTTGAATAATTGGTATTAAATGCAAATAAAGATGATCCACGAAGAATGAAAAATCAGATAGTACCTTACAGCTTGCAGTTACTGGAGCTAAAACTATCTATTAAGTCTGTTTATTTTTTTCAACAAAAGTGCAAGTAAAATATTAATACCACGTGGTTTGCAATATCTGCTTTCTTTAATGAGATTATTATTGAATTTTATTTTGAGTTACTGAAAATTCAGTGAATCAAGGCCTGACTGAAGCATTGTGAACACAATGTTTAGGGGAAAGAATGTCACCACTACAATGGAAGTCGAAGATGACCATCCTCACTGTCATACTTTAAGTATAAAATGTAGGCTCAGCCTTATCCTAGGGAACACTCCCCAACGAGAAAATATTTATCAGATACTGTGATCAAGAATNTCCAATATTGTGCATTGTTGAAACACAATTCAACAATATACTGCTCTAAGTCAACGTGTAACCAATCAGACAGGATGTATATTGATAAAATTGTATTTTATGTAAACAATAAGAGGTATTTTTATGTGCACGTGTAAGCTGTATGTATTGTACACCAAACAGTAGGAAGTATGGTCACAGAAATGTACCACGTATACTCTGAAGTTTGCAGTAATATTGGATAACCTGTTACATGTGGAGTCATCTATCCACAGAATGGTCCTCCAGTAATGATGTATATGGTTATCACTCCAAAGAACAAGAAATACTAGAAACTGCATTGGTATTCATACTCTTCTTTCCCTTTCCATTCACATTTAATATTATTTATTAAAAGGTAACATTAAGCTCAGCTACCGATGTCGTGGGTAACACTGCAGCAGTAGCCAGAAAACCTGAGCACAACTAGTTAAGGATACACTCCAAATCAATCCTCTGACGATCATTATCAACACACAGACACACACAGGAACCTAAGCTGAGGCACAATGCAGATTTTTGGAGAAGAATACTGCTGTAGTTTTGCAGTGTCTCCCTTTTATGCTTGGTTGGCTGGAACTCTGAATTGCTGGGCACCCACCCCTGAAGGCTACTGTCCTTTTGGGTTCTGGTGACAGACGTGTATGACAGGACCACCACACCCCTACCCAAGGGACGCACTACTTCACCCACTCTTTAGCAGATGGGTCATGAGGAGAGCAGTCTTCTTTACTGTCCAAAGAAGAGAATTTTTAAGGCAGAGACAGTGTTTAGAACCAATACCATCAAGAGAAGTGTGGTATGGAAAAAGCTTTATTTTGCTTTTAGAAACACACATCCCGAGAGCTGACACCTATCCATGACAAGGCAGCACTTTCAATGCCCTTAAGGCAACGCTAAAGACTTTCCATCATGGAAATCTTAATAAACTTTTTGACCATCCCATATGGTCTCTTTTCTTCCCTCTATCATGATCATGGCAGTCATTTCTCACCTCTGTCAACACTCAGGAAAACCTTCCCCGTTATTACAGCGTAGTCCTGTGAAAAATGGAGTTTACCTTTCAAGAGGGAAATGGAAACTGCTGACAGTGCTGATCTATACTGAAACCTGAAGCACACTCCCACACCTTTTGCAGTGGAAGCACAAGTCAGTGCAAACCTGGTAACTCGTGGCAGTAGAGCAAAGCCTCAGGTGCTCACGCCAGCAAACTCCCAATCAAAACCTTTCAACACACCAGCCACAGACAGTTTCATAGACACGAGAGGAAGAATGAGCATCTCTTAGCAAAAGTGGAAAAATCCTGATGACTTAGAAAATCTGGACATGGGAAGTACAGTACTGTGCAAATCACCTCCTTCCACACTGGTATACGTTTTAACAGCAGTTCAAGCATTAAAAAGAAGAAAAGGAAAAAGGAATAAAATAAAAGGAATGGGAAAGGAAAACTTGAAAATATTTTACTACCCTCTAGTGGCAGAATAGAGATGGACAAGAAAAGGAAAAAGTTTTAAGGTGTGTGTTCCTGTATTCTTCAGCTATCAAGAAATTTTTTTTACACATCACTTTACACAACACTTCAAATCTCCCAAAAATATTTCAGAACTTAGAAAAGTAACATGTTTAAGATTATAAAATATATATATCAAAACACAGTACAAGTACATAGACACATGAACCTCACTGAAACTTTCTGTCCCATCCCTAGTTCAGGCAATGGATTCCTATCATGGTTACTAGGATATCAAATTTAAACACAAGTTTGAGAACTTAATCAGTTGGGGGTTTTTTGTGGCATTTTTTGTGGTTTTGTGGGATTTTTTTTGGTTGAGTTTTTTTGTTTGTTTATTTTGTTAGTTTTTGTTTGGTTTTCGTTTTTGTTCTGTTCTCTTTTTAAATAGATGACTAGATGAGAGCCTCAAAACCATCTTTTGATCCCAGATGAAAGGCTGAAAACAGTGGACTATATTTATGTAAATCAACTGAACCTGTACACCCAATATCAAAGGCTCTCCATCTGCACCGACACCGCATCCTTATGCCAATGCTCAGTCAGAAGGTTCCAGGGAAAAGTCCTTCTGAATTGTTAATAACTGAAATGCAGGCTGACCTCAGCCAATACATTCTATAAATCACTGATACCATGCTATTTTGCTAGCTGACCTTTTACAGTTTTTTATGTGGCCTATCCAACAATTACAATCCACTAATTCTTTATCAGATCTAGATCATGGCTAGGTAGCCGTTCAGCTAGGAAATTTGCATCCGACTGTTTTGGATCTTGTCTGAAAATTAATATTTAAACACCTAATCAGGTAGAAGTAAAATAAACCAATGCATTTCTATGCCCTTCCCAGCCTCCCTAATGCACCCATTCTCCTCTAGAAGAGCAGTTGCTGAAAGACTGCGGAACACGGGGAAGAGCCCAGTGGTAGGGATCTCCAAACCCCTGGTACAGTGTGCTGCACAAACATCAGCGTGGCTCTTCTGGAAAGCAACCTACAGCCCAAAAGGTTGACTCCTGCAGAACCAGATCAGATGACTGAAAAATCAACAGATGAAGCCAGTGAAGCTTTCCAGAGTGCTAAATAGTGCACTACAGACTGAATGGTCTTTGTAGTGATACTGCAACTTAGAACAGGGCCTGCAAGCAACAGTCTGGCTAGAACAGGGTTGCTTGCATGCTACTGGTGTCCAGAAATACACACGACGTGTGGATATTTGAGATAGTCTTGCATAAAACCTGTTTGCCTTACAGGATTTATTAATTTATTAATAAGCTGCGCAAAAACATCTATAACAGTTTCAACCCAGGCTGTGAAACGGCCAAGAAAACAGGCCACTGCTTCTCTGGGAAAGACCATCCTTCCTTCCCTCAAAATGCTCCAATGCCCCTGCTTCAGGGGATATTCCACTATTGCTCTCCTTCTGTTGAGACATATGACTACAAACCTGCTCTCCTCTCAAGCAGATAAATGTTTCCTCTCAATCACAGTAAAGTACGTCTGTCAGCTGCTCATTTCCTCACAGTAGTTCATTGTATATTTTTGTATTGAATTGTATTTTCACACAACATTTTCTTGCCTTATTTTAAATGGGAAAAAAATGAAACAAACAAACCACTGAAAAACCCAGGGAAAAATCACTGTTTGATTGCTACAGTCTCTTCTTTCCACTAGCAGCAGCATTTTAGCAGTAGCCGAGTATCTGTACCAAGAAGCACATCAACTAAAAGGACATACCTGTAAACAGCTGACAAAGACAGTTCTTCTGAGCCTGAAGTCCTTTTCTGAACCTCTCTGGACTTGGCCGGTCTAGAAAACAACGGAGAGTTTGTCAGTTTGTCATTTTGCATCTTTGTTAATGCTCTGCTGTTCCTCTAACAGCTCCCACACTTCCATGAGTGGGCCACCGCTCACGGGTATCCTTCTGTGAGTCCTGACCATCACACTTCCACACCTCCCAACTCTTCACAACTGATTCACTCCACCACTTGTCACCTACAGTGTCACCATCTCTGCTTCTCTCATTAGAGAAATTAGACATTTTTAGGTTACATTTCCCTACCTTTGAGCTCCAAAACTTAAAAATTTCTGTCTTTAACAGAAAAAATTATTTCGAGGGAATTCAAACAGATATAATATACTCCTTTGCAAAAGCATTGGGAAGGAGTGTGTACCTGCAATCAGCTCCCAGTACAACTAGAGAATCTTGTGTGAATTAGCCAGGTGCAGCCAGTGATAGCCTGCAGTCTTTAATTTGCTCAAGTCCTTACAAATTTCCCATTGTTCGTGTGATATGCAGAGTTAACAGAAAGTTGCCTTTTTGAGCAGTTTCTGAACCAATTATACATATGAATTGGTCTGAACTATTAAATTGAAATTTACTTTTGGGGGGATACTGTCCTCTAAAAGCCATTAACTACATTTCCTTTATCATATCCCAAGCATTACTGCAATCCAGTAATATCAGACATAACACTGTAATGCAAGGAAAGCACCGTGCATTTACAGATACTTTTACAACTTCAGCTGTTTGTAAAATGCAGCTGCTAACAGAAAAGAGAGACCACAGTAATCTTCACATCTCAGAGCTGATCCTTAGTCATCTTATTCCCATTGTAGGCTACACAACAGATACAACTTTGATTCTGTACAGGTAATTTTTCTGCCACATTTTTTCTGCTCAATTTGTCCTTGTGGAAATGACAACTATGAATTCCACCTGGCTAATATAGATGTGCTTAAGGAAAAAAAAAAAGTCACTACTTTCAATTACAAGAGCAGAAGATAAACGTCAACTCATTATAGATTACTTAAAGCTTGGGTCTAAACTTACTATGAATTACCTTCTAAATCTAAATGCCAATATTGTACTTAGGTTTATTGATTTAGACATATAAAGCTATTTACCTTTCTGGGTCAGAGTTTGCTTTTCTTTTGTAAGTAACTGGTTATTACAGCAAAGATAACAGTAGTGGTTATGGATAATAGAAACAGTTTGTCTCAAGTATCCAGCTTTGTTAGTGGATGACAAAAGGCTGTTGTTTTTGGTTTGGTTTTTCTTCAGTTTTTATGATATGCAATGTATATGACACTGCAACACATACCAGACCGTGTTTATATTTTACATAATGCTCGAGTCTGAAATTCAGTGTTGTAACTCCAATTCAAACCAGCACTTTGGCACATACAAACAGTAAGTCCATTGACTTAAGAATGTGCTTGGAGCCAAACAAGTTCTTCATTGTATCGGGGCTTCAGAGAGGCCCTCTCTAAATGCAGTTAATTGGACGCTGCATCAAAGAGTCGCTGCATCAAAGACAAACTCCTACAATGGAGTTCACATTTCTTACTTGCTCTTTGCCATTCCTCACGTAATTACCTGTTTTGCAATTTCTAATAAGAATCATAAGTCTCTAAAAAGATAGTTTCTATCTCATCACCCCACCCCTTCACCCCCCACACCCTGGCACTCCCTTCTTTCCTCTGATCCCTCTTCAACATGATCTCAGCTACAGAAATAACAATAATAAAGGGTCTAACAATTCCATTTAAAACTTCAGAGATTTTCTCAGAAGCCTAGGAAAGCTCAATTACTTTCCTGAAGCCTCACAGACAAAAGTTGTTAATAAAACCCAACACTACCAACATTTTAAATTATAAGAACTTTAGCAACGGGCAGAAGGATGAGAGAATAAAGTCGAGGAAACCAATAATTAATATTTTCTACGACTGATACTCACCAGCAAGTCTCCTTCCCGACACAACCCTGCCGTGTTCAGAGGGCCCTGAGAGCCAAGCCAGCCCTGGGCCTCAGTGCCGAGCCCACACCTGCCCCTCAGCAAATGGCTGCACCTGGCAGGGCTGAAGGAGCAACGGCCTCATGGCTGCTGCTGGGATTACAAACAGCCCTCTCCACAGGTGTTGGCGGGAAACCCTGAGGAGCCCTTCTCAGGGTAAGAGTGGGTGCAGGTGTGGGGCTGGCTGCAGCCAGGCCCATCACAGGCAGAGCCCCATCAGCCCAGCCGGTGGTACCCAGGGAAAGTGTGTCTGAGGAAGGGTGAAAAGCTGCCAGAACCAGGGGGAAACTGAGACATGGCCCTGCGAACAGCAAGGCCAGGGGAGAAGGACAGGAGGTGCTCCAGGCCCAGAGCAGAGATTCCCCTGTAGCCATGGAGAGACCCTGGCAGCAGATAACACAGTGCAGCCTGGAGAGGACCCCATGCCAGAGCAGAGTTCCTCATAGGAACTCTGGCACAGCTGAGAGGAGGAAGGAGCAGCAGAGGTGAGCTGCTGTTCCCCAAGTGCAACCCCCCATTCTCTCTCCACTGCTTGCAGTAGGGCTGGGGGGAGGTAGAAGAGTTAGATATGGAAGAGTGAAGCTGAGCCTGGTGTGTACATGTGTGATACATCATCCTTCTTTCACACTAAGCATAGCTATTTTAATTGGTGATACATTAATTTTGCCCTAGTCAAGTCTGCTTTGCCCATGGTGATCACTGGTAAGCAAGCTCCCTGTCTTTAACTCAACCCACCAGCTTTTTCATCATATTTTTGCTCATGTCCTGTTGAGAAGAGGGAACGACAGAGCATCTCGGTGGGTGTCTGGCAATCAAGTCAGCCCACCACAGTCAACCAGGGATCTCATTTATAAGGGAGGTGGTAGATGATAGAAATCATACAACACAGATCTGCTACTTTTCCCCTGCCTTGCCTGCTTCCTATTCCCATAAATAGCCTAGGCAAAGAGGGATCACAGAATGTTAGGCGTTGGAAGGGACCTCTGAAGATCATAAAGTCCAACCCCCCTGCCAGAGCAGGACAAAACTCGAGCAGATCACTCAGAAATGCATCCAGACAGGGCTGGAAAGTCTCCAGAGGAGACTCCACAACCTCTCTGGGGAGTCTATTCCAATGCTCTACCACTCTTAGAGTAAAGAAGTTCTTCCTCATGCTGAGGTGGAACTTCTTGTACTGTAGGGATGAGGAATTAATATTCATCCTCATGGCACCAGCTGCCACATGCAGGAGGGGAGGATATGTCGGGCAGGTCTCCGGCAGTATCTCCTATATTTACCCATTTTCCTTAGTCTTTGTTCACCTTTTCTCTAGAAACACCATATGATAAGTAGAGTGATGTACATTTGTCAAAGTACTCTGTAACGTTCCAGATATTTGAAGTTTATCCAGCTTTTCCCCAAAAGGGCAGCACTACGCAGTATAACTGAACAGCACTGAGGCATCTTGCTCTGTGATTCATTCAAATTTCCATTATCCTATTTTTCAATAAAAGTAACTGCTTAAAGGTAACAGTTTCTATTACGAGCAGTTGCACTCAAATTCTCAATCTCGCAGCAAGAAACTACAAAACAGTTAAAGAAATCAGCAGAAATTTTTACGTTATTGAAGCATTATCTATTTATCTATGCATGTTCTGGTGCTTCGTTACAGAAACGCTGATCAAAACCACCTAAAGCTGAACTCACATCTTCAAAATCCCAGCCCATTGCTGATATTCATATTTAGAACAGACCTCTTATATTAATTAAAAATACAATGATATTGATAAACATAATATTATAATGTCCTACTATTTTAAATATCTTTGAAAGATTTAGAGGTATTCTAACTCATAAATGGAATTAGACTCTAAACAAGGGCAGTGCCCTTACTTCACTCAGGTAATGTTTCTTATCTTAACATTCTGCTTCCAATCCAGAATTATTTTTTTTTTTAAAGGGAAAAAAGAATTTTAAATACTTCAGAGTGATATATTCTCCTCCTTATAATTTTCTACAACTATAGTTATCTTATACTGTATTTTATTTATCATTAAAATAGGATTAGAAAAGGCAATCTTCTTCTTGCAAATGTCTTTATAAAGCTAATCACTAAAATCACAGGCAGACAGCTGCATTCACTATGTAATGAGTGTTTATTTGCATCTTTATGAAAATGCTCTATATTACTGATGGTGCACATAAGTACAAACATAAAAACCCCTCCCAAACCTGTGCAGTGAATTAGGAAATGATCCAGCAGAGGGACCCCGTCAGTTAAAAATTAAAAATCATCCACGAATCAACCCTTGAATCAAAACCTGCTAGGGTTTCACGTAGGGTTTCATGCAGTCCCAGATCGTGCCTAAATCAGTAAGATTACATGAAGTGTAGCACTATTTCTGATACGAGAAAGGGAGGTTTAAAACATAATTATAATTTCTCTGTGTTCATACTTTTGCAATAAGAAGATGGTTCCTTTCTGATGGTTTAAGAATACCATTCAATTACGTATTATTTGGGCTGATTGGTACCACTCTCCTCAGGCTGCTAAATACCACTATGGCTGTATCAGAGGCAAGAAAATTAGCTTGAATATTGTATGTTGTGAACTGACAGTAGAACAGCGAACAGTGCTATGGCAGGGGCAGAAATTAACAATAAACCTCATCTCTTCCTGATTTAAACCATTGGCTTCCTTAGAATTAAACAGGATGTCCATCAGAATTTGACCACGTGAAAACAATCTCAAAGTGAAGTAGCACAGAAGAAATGTCTGAATTCATAAACCAGGCGGTAACACTGGAATTGAAGCATGTTGATGATTGGTACTGACATACATATATTTGGAAAGTACGGTTCTGAAGCAAACACTTCCTAAATGTATCTTTAACTTGAGGGGAAATTTTATCAGGAAAACTATCTCTTGCAGTAGTTGCCATGGCAGCTTACCCAGTCATGTCGTTGTAGAAAAGATTCATTTTTCATGTTACAGCAACTGGTATTTTATAACTTTCTGCTTTTTATTCTTAGATTCTGTGAACTCACAGAATACTATTTCTATCTGCTCAGAACTGGTAAAACCTTTGTAACCAATGCTTATTCACATGTGATATGAAAAAAAAAAGTTTCTAGAACACTTATTCTAAAAACATAAATTGTAAGCTATGAGATTCTACTAAAGCAAATTCAGAAATGATCATTTATTGTGCTGTTTCCTGATGCTTTATGATGTTCTAGAGTATTTATTTCTTGTAAAATGTTATTTTACAACATGACATAGCTATGACATAGCTATGGTATTACATCAAGAGTGAATGGTGAATCAGGTTCCCCCCACTACAAATGTAAGCAGGTTTTATTTTTCAGAATGTACTAATGAAACTTGGGTATGGTTTTGAGAGAAAAAAATTAGCTCTGGAGAGAAGCATTTTGGTTTACAATCACTATTAGTGTTTCCTAAATTAGGTTACTTAGCCATAAAAAGGTAGCCTGGAATCTGTAAACCCCTTACCTTTAAGGGTCTGCCTCTTTCACTAACAGACAAAATTCACAGTCCAGGAACTTACTGTGATTAGACAGGAAACTGTTGGCAGACATCTTTGGACCTATTCATTGATGATGAAATTTAAAGGCCCTTTTCAGAATGTAACAGAGAGAGTGCAATAGCAGTGAGATCCAAGGAAGCAGTTTCTCTGCACACAACGTTACACTTTCACTGTGCCCTTTCTCTAAAAACTCAACTCCTCCCTCCTCAGGCTGTCTTGAAGCTTCCTTCCTTCTCTCGCTGCAGTTCTTGCCCATTCCCTTGTGTTCTCTCAATAACTCAAGTCCTCCTTCAAACATTCATACACTTGCATGGCCTTGTAACACAAAGTGATATATATATTTTTTTTCATCAGTTTTGATGGACATGTAAAAATTTACCTGGAGATAAAAAAAATCACTGGGGGAAATAATTTTTTAATTAAATATGCCAAGATGATGGAGAAGTTTATAAGTGCATCAGAATAGCACCATGGGAAATTACAGAAACCAGCTTGCAGAGAATTAGTTTATGACAGGACAATATTGATAATTTTTCATGATAAGATTTTCATTTAGTGTTTCAACAGAAGAGACAACTTAAACATTAAAAATCAATGCTCTTCTCTATTCATAGGCTATCTTAATCTCTAATTTTCACATTCCTAATACTTTTGGGGTTCTCCTTTTCCCAAGGACTACTAGAGAGAAATGAAATCCAATTGTACCTACCAGCACTTAAACAAGAAATCTTTTTTCCCACATCAGCAATGTGATGATAACTGTCACAGTGAAGACAGATGGCAGATGTTAATTTCTACCCAGTTGACAAACAGTGAGTTTTTGATCACCACACAGGGAAAGAATACAACAACTTGTAAGTTAGTTTGAAAGTCTCATTAGAGGACCTGAATTTGCTGGGCAGAAAGTATATGGTCAGCAAAACTAGAAAAAAATTAAAAGGTGTGTGAGTACTTTTCCAGTCTTCTCAAACCTGCCTATTGGAGTCTATCTGAGTATGTCTACATATGTTTCTTACCTTTTACATATATATAAGTCACTGTGAAGTTGAGGAACTCTAAACAGCACATATATATATCAGTATCTGTGTAACTGTATGTGGATCTAACTGTACACACTCGAATCTCCACCCATGCTTCTAATTCTTGAAGTTCTACAGCACTTACTTAATAGTGGCTAAATTCTTAGCATCCTGGGATTACAGGAAATCCTCACTAGTCATTTTTAAAACTCCATTTCTGGAATGCACAGTAAAAGGGTAGAAAGTATAAATTCAGAACTATAGGTCTATAAAAATACTTCTTGTCTTTCAAAGGTTATGGTCTAACTGCAGTTCACTGCTGAACACATCAGATTTGCACTGGTGCTCAGCACTACTGCAGAGGAAATATGTGCCACATCTCATTGACTAAAAACTAAACTCAGGGTACATCAATGTGCTCAAAGACTGTATTCAATACCACGGTTCCTGTAGCACAGGTGTAAGAAATTCACTTCCAAATGCACTTAAATATGGAATTTCTTCCTGCACATTATTGCCACTATAAAACTGTCCCTACTATAAAACATTTATACCAGAACACGACTTTCTCTCTCTCATCAGCAGGTGGCTTCCTTTCTCCTATGTTAAAAGTTCAAGAGCTTAGTCTTGCAAGACACCAAGTGTTTAAACTGCCTTTATGAATGACTAAAATGGGCTTTAACTAAACAAATCATCAATACTGGGAAAAAAATGGAGTGGAGGAAGCATGAAACCGCGGAGTTCATTTTGCAGTCAGTTGTAATGTATTGTGTTCTCACAACCTGAGAAACTGGAATGCAGTTCCAATTCCTTTTGTGTAGGTTACACAAAACACATTTGGCATACTGCTGTAAGATGGATAAACAGTATATTCAGGTGGATAGGCATCAGTATAGAGTCAAGACACAAACTAATTCCCCCAGCCTACCAAGCAAATCTTTCGCAGGAATAATTTCGGTTATTGCACTACAGGAGGAACGTGGGGAGTGTCCAGGGGAGAGCAGGGAGATGGATTCGGGTCTACAGCATCTCATAAGTGAGGGAAACACATGCAAAAAAAGACTGCAAGAAAAAAAGGAGAAGATATCTTTAAGTCTCAAACACTTCCACGAAGAGAAAGGGAATCGCCTACAAATATATGGAGGATGACCAATAAATAATGGCCATAAATTATAACAAGAAAGATTTAAGTAGCCCTTAAGAAAAAAAAAACATATTGATAAAGAAGGACAAATCTTGCATGGAAGAGATGGTGGAGTCTCCACCAGAAGGAGGTTTTGAGAATGAATCAGATTGAATCCCTCAGTAATGACCGTATGTTATCTCTTGGCATTCAAGCTTGATAACCATTCAAGGTGCCCTTTAATCTTACTTTTGCAAATCAGCAAATGGCTCTGTTATAAACAGACACACATCACTGCCTTCCCAGCTCAGTAAGAATTTGAACCCATGTATACACACTTGGCTTTGCTTGGCAAGCCAAAGACTTTGCATGATCACCAGACGTAGTCTCATCACTTATCTCAGAATCACAGAATGGTCAGGGTTGGAAGGGACCTCTGATGATCACTGAGTCCAACACCCCTGCCAGTTAATAGGATCTCAGTTAAAAATATCCAAAACACTACAGTAAGTAAATAGAAAGGAAGAAACAAACATGGAAATAGAAGATTATGAATTCACCCAATGGAACCAGGGCATGAGAAATATTTCATTCTCTTCTTTCAAATCAAAATCTTGAAATAAAATATTCTGATAAGCTATCTACAGAAAGCATAAAAGCATATTTATTTTATTCCCCTCCTCCCTATTTTTTTTTCCTTGTTCTATTTTTTAATTCTGGATATATGTATATTTTACTACAAAGATAAACAGTGATGAACTGCAGGTACACAGCTAGTGTGCTGTGAAGAGGAGGGAACAGGAGCATCTTTGCTGCTCTTACTGGTAGTATCTAGCTGGTGGCTATGTCCAAAGTCAACATCCAAAAGACATAAGTCATGAAAAACATTTTGAAAGCCCCAAGACTCAGGGTTCTGCAAGTAGAGACCTGTTCTGCTCTTCTTCATAGTATCAAACTGTACTGACTTAAAGTTTGTGCAATATTATCTACATACACTACTTTGACTCTTGAGAGCAAAAGAGTTTTTGAAAGCTCTGCTAGAGAGATGAACTGCTATAAATTATTTTCAATGGTATCACTTGACTTTTTTTTTATTATTTCAATGACATTTATTTTTCCTCAAAGCAATTTCAACTCTTGCCTTACATATCTTTTATTTAATTTAAAATCAATAAAAGAATGGGCTTATACCCTTGGTATTCAAAAGTGACATTTCTCCTTTGTTTTTGCAGCGTACAAACCAAACAAAAATCAATATTTTATCTTTCTGCACTTGAATAAAAAGGGTAATAAAGCAGCAAGCTCATAGTGCTATATAATATTGATTAGAGAGTCTTTCATGATAAATTATTAAGGTTTAAAAATAATTCTCGGTAAGCCAGCAGTGCAGGGGTTTTTTTATCAGTTGCCACAACAGTTTGGGGGAGTATGTGCATCAGCATATGAGCTAAAATACATGCCACTAGGTGCAATTCTTTAGACAACAGTGGAAAATGTACTCAGAGACACACATTTAAAAGTGAATCCCTTTTATAGTTTTCCTATGGGGAAAAATGACACAAGTTTCTTGATAAAAATTCATGGAGAACCACATCTAGCAGCACAGATTAGCATTCATCTGGAGTCAACTCGTGGTTCTTAGCAGAAGAGAAATTTAGGAAAAGAAAGAGTTACTTCTTTTTTAGGAAAAAAATAACTTTTCAAGATAGGCCTTGTTGGGGAATGTTAGAGCACAATCAAGATCTACCTTAATATTCTTTATGAAGTATGTTTTAGAGACAAGGTTAAGCTAACAATTTTTTTTGCATCAGTTTAAAGAAGCAACCTTTTATATGTTGTCTTGAAAGGATTAAGAGATTTTTTAAAATAAAAAAATCATTCCAACATGACTATACCTCACTCATCTTATTTTCACAGTAAAACCCTAATGAATTACTGGCTGCTATTCAGTCGTGCACATAAACCCCTAAGTTTTAACTGTTGTAAATACATTTATTAAACAGTTTAAATCAGAGAACAAGGAGTCTAAACAGACAGTGGTTTTAGCAAACTGGAAGTGGTGGCATACTGATGTAGATTATTCAGTAAAATAAATGAAAGCCGTTATCAAATCACTACAATTGATCTTAATGTGTTTGCTAGTCCCCTGAACTGCTAATTCCCTACCTATACTGCAGCCTAAGCCATGTAACTTTACACTATGTGCCATGTCTTCAGCCTTAAGAGGACATTCTTAGCTTTTAAGAGGCCATCTCTTAACATCCAAGAATTGTTATTTCTTAGCTTTGCAACTGTCTTGTAAGAAATCTTGCTATTGCTTCAAGGAAAAGTAAGATTTCTGGAGAAATTTGCTAATGTATTTAGTAATCCCACTTGAAAACTGGATTCTTGCATTTACACAGGGTAGTGTTGCACTTTGAACTAAGTCTCCTGGCTAAATAAAATGTTTCCCGGATAAATTACTGTGATGATGGCAAAACGTGGCCTACAGTTTTCATGCTAATTACTCTATAAACATGGAGGTCAGGAAACTTTTCTTGCTAATTTCTCTCAGATTAGTGCTGTCAACTGTTCTGGAGCACATCATAATTGCATTCACAGGCATCATTAACACTGACCTCAGGAGTGATACCAGTGCCACAGCAGTCAGAGAGGGACGTCCCAGGCTAGACAGCACCAAGGCTGGTGTGCTCATAACCCGAGTGTACAGCCTCTGACACGTCAGGCTCGGGAAGTCAGAATGATCAGAAGATCAAGGTGCAGAGCTCCACTTTCTGCAGGAAGCCAACAGAGCTCAGCACAGTAGTTCTGACTTTAAACCAATTCTTCCTCACAGCCCAACGGACTCACCAACTATGAGGAATATTTTCCCAGTTTCAAATGGGTTACGTCACCTTTTACAGAGCTCACCAGTGTTCATAAAAGGACCAAGTAGCTATGAAATGAAATTTTCCACTTTAGCTAACTGCAGACTAACTCCCCCAGACACACGTCATTGCAATATTCTGAACTGCAGTGTAATGTGCAAATGCTTCCCTGACAGAAAGCTTCATGTTCAACAAAGATTTTAACATTTCTCCAAGGTTTTCTCTCCACAGTGAATGTTGGTTCAATCCAGATAAGGATTCCTTCAGTCAAAAACCAACTTACTTTTCCTAACAAACATATACTAAAAAATAGCCAAAAATATACACTCCAAAAGGTGAGAGTCTTTAAATAAAAGTTTCTTTGGCTTTAAGACTTAAATATAAGTCAATGATGACATCAAATGCAGGAAAGCAGAGTGAAAGGTTTGAAATTTCTGAAAAATAAAAACTTGCATAAGAATCAACAGAATTTAGACATCTAAATCCCAATTTAAAAACTCAGTATTTTGTGGAATTTAATAGTAATAAGAAGGGATTTAAATCAGTGATTTTTGATGGCCAAGTAACAGGAAATAATGAATCTTCTGTTGGATTCTTCATTCTTTTCCCATATAACGTGATTTTAAAAATTGATTTTTAAAGTATTTACAGAAACTTTTATTCTTTATCATCACCATTGGCTCCTGACTTAAAAAATAATGATTTAAATAATCTCCACATTTAAAGAAATGAAAATTGAAGGAGATAGACCACATAGCCAACTGTGCTGATTTCAAACTCTTTTTGACTGCAAAAATTCAGTTTATATATGAAGCTTTAGAAGAAAAGCTGAAAAGGAAGATTCTTCCTCTCTCTAGGCTTTTAGATAAAATTTTAGGAAAAAAACCCACAAAACAAAACAATCAGAAGTTCCAGAAAGCTTTTATAGCCCATTTTTGTGTCTGATGATCTTAATATAAACTAAGGTATCTGGTACCCTGAGCTTGATCAATGGTTAGCTGCTTTTCTGCATTGAAATACGCTTCACAGAAAGCAGGGATGAAAAGTCAAGGCTATATTTAGCTTTCCCACCTGGCTTTTGTTACTCCAGAAGTCATTTAAATTAACAGAGTTTTAAAAGTCAGAGGTTCACAGAGTGTTCTATCCCATTTCTGTTAAAATTGCCTCACCTTCAGAACCCCCCCCACCCTGTACTTCACACAACTGACCACCCCTCCAGTCCTCACCTAGGAAACAAGGGAAAAGTCTCATGGAGAAGTTCAGTCATGAGAGCTAATGCTAAAATCTATACAGCTCAGACAGTACTGAAGGGATCAGAGCTAGATGGATACATTTTGACATAACTATCCTGAGGGAAGAGGCTTCCAACCAAACTGGAAGTGTAAAGTGCAATTATCTTTCTGACATCATCTTGGTTCAGCAATCTCTCTGTTGTTAATTCCAAAATTGCCACTGATTTTTCATTCAGTGTTATAGGATTAAACGATTAAATTAAAATGGAATTAAAAGTTAAAATTAGTTAGCCCCCACAGAATGCTAAGGTAACAATTTCTGGAGGGATTTCTGAAATAATTCTATGTAGAGAGTGGAAAATTTCCTGCAACCCTAAGCAAGCCGCAGTGGGAGCGGGCAGGAGTGACACAATCTTGAAGCAACACGTTGTTCGGAAAGCAGAAAGTAGAGACCTCAGGAAATGATCCTTGGCAAAGCTGTTGTTTAATGTAGATGCTGAAGGAAGTTCAACGGAAAACGTTTATCAGAAATTTCCGTCCACAGAGGAGATCTGCTGGTTTAGGGAAAAATGCAAAGATTACTCAGCAGACCAAGGGCAAAGGAAATAGGAAATGGGCTAGAGAGTTCTCTGGAATAATCTGTCACTGAAATGTGAGAAAACATACCCGTGTTGGCAATTCTTTTATTTTAAAGCCTTCCACAACTCAAGATCCTTTTGCAGCATTGTGCCATTATCTGAAAGTTGGCTCCTTCCAATTCAAACTTCTTAAAGGTAGGATAAAAACCTTTTGGTTCCTATCTTGACATATCATTTGCATGTTTACTTATTTGAGCCTTTGGAATAACTCATAGGAAAACCATGAGCTTATCACGGAAACAATACATCTTGTAACAGTTGACTTTGCTGCTTTTTACAGCCTGCAGAAAAACCAATATCTCAGTCAAAATCTCTTTGGAATCTCTGTCTCTCTCGAGAGAGAACACCCCTGCAAAGGGAGTTGCCCCCGCGCCCGCCAGTGTTCGGACAAGGGGTGGAGCAGTTTTTTGGTAGCAGATGCAGAGAAGAGCAAACATACTCCTCATACGCAGCACCAAACTTGACTGTGGGTAGAGGAAAAGCTTGTGCTTTCAACTCTGTGCTTTTAACCTTGAAATACTTGACTATACAGGCATTACATATCAAGAATGCCTTAATTACAGGTAATAGAGCTGCTTGTGTGAGTGAAGACAAATTATATTCTTGTTAACATTTAACTACTGATATTTTTATCATAATATTATCGGTCAAATGAACAGAACATTCATCTGTTCTAGAAGGGAATATACTAACAACCCTTCCTTCAGGCATATCTTTTATTCTCCCTTTGGTAAAAAAAAAAAGACACCACCTTTCTCAAAGGTAAAAATGAGCGTTAGAAATCATAGCTGCTGCAATTAGAGCTGCATTATCTTTTGGACTCCCATATCCTTGAGTTCGTATTCCACAAAATATTAATGGAATTGTAGTAATGCCCTCAGTTTGACAGATGCTTTCCAGGCTTATCTGAAAACACAGCAGGAAAGCAAGAGCAGTACATTATATGGAATATTCACACTGTTTAATTCCAGACACCAATAATATGAAACAAACCCTCTAGATACCTCAGCAGAAGAGAGAGGCTCCTCCAGTGGGTGATTGAGGGCAAGTAAATTAGGTCCATTGTTCTGAATGGCACTCAAAAGGGTCATGAAGCTAGGCAAAGTGACTGCATCCTACAATGCCGGGTCTCAAGAGTACGTGCAAAAATTGCAAGCCAGGAAGAAGCAATATGCTAGGAAAATAATCAGAATGATTGCAATCTTGCTCTCAACTGAGTGCTTGTCTCTGTATACCTGCTCTCCTGTCTCCTTTGTTCACATCTTTTCCCTCGCACCGCTTTCTGGTTTAAACTACAGTACCATGTGTTCCTCACCATTTCCTTAATTTATAACATAGATAAATAAATGACTTCATCAAGAAGGATTCAAGTAGATAATGTACTCACATGCCTAACTGCTTACAACATCTCTGAAGCAGCCTTTTATTTATCATACACGAACAGAGGAAGTGGATCTTGATAAAGTGTCTCCTCAGTGAGAAAAAAAAAAGAGTTTAAAAGTCTCTCATTCATAAAACTTGGTAACATGAAGAATGCCAAAATGACCATGGCTGACGCAAATACAAGCGACAGTAAAACAGTGAGAATGCAACGGAACCGAGAGCACGGCGCAATTACAGAAGCAATTTAAGCTTGGTTAGGTTGAAAGAGAAAAGAGCAATGAAATGGCACTAATGAGTTGGGAGGTATGAACACATCCAAAAGAATTAAAGATGTCCCCAGCAGCTTTGTATTTATTTCTATAATTCCTTATGCTTCACTTGGCAATACGGGGAGGACCGTGAGGAGCTCCCCAAGTCGCACGGCCGGAACCTTGGCTGTGCAAAGAGCCTGCAGAGCACGGACGCTCTGCAGCGAGCTCGGCAGCCCTGGCTCCAAGACTCACGACCCGGTGGTATCTCAGTAGCAGAACTGAGAGTCCTGCCACCCTGAACCTGCCCACTGCACGCTGGGGACTGACTGGAGGATTACAGTCCTGGCTTATTTTTCCAGTGTTCCTTTGTCAGGAAACCCAAGCGCACAATAGAGCGGGGCAGCGCGCGGTTTCCTCCCGTGTGGGAGCTGGATGCTACAAAGAGTGCCTGGAGAGCAGCACGGGGAGGGCCTTCAGAACTGCTCTGGAGTGCAGGCTCTGCCTGTATTTGCCAACGTGCATCACAGCTCTGCCCCATCAATAATGAAGTAATCTTTATACTGCACTTTTTAATAATAGATAAGTCAAATGGCTTGGCAAGGAGGAAGAGGTTAAAAAAGGCAGAAGCTAAATAGATGAAGAAAATAATCCAGTTACTTCCAGGTTTCAGGATATGTAATTAGCTACTACTTTTTTTTACTTAGTGGGTATCTTAAAGCCATGCAGGTAGTGATGACAGCTAGCTATTCATATGGCTATGTGAAGTGAGAGATCAGATTCAGATACATTGCACTAGGAGAATTCATTTCATAAAACATAACCCACACCTTGCTGGCAGTGTCAAGAAAAAGCACTAATCTTGCTGAGCTCTCTTCCATAGCAGAGCTGATCCCCTTTACTGCATCAGGTTTGGAGAATAAGTTTGGGAATGCCAAGGGGATGAGGAAGTTTACAAACCTCTTCTGCTTCCTATAAATACTGAGTGGATAACTATAAGGTTTAGGCTCACTTGTGTGAACCTCCATTGTGGATGTTTATTTTTAAAGAGTTCACTATTTCTACGACTAACTGTTGGTAGATACACTGTGCCACCTACTGAAAATACACCAATACGTTTAGTGCTTTTTAGCCCTACAGAGATTTAATTGGTTTTGCTAAAATCTGAACAATTTGAAGCCACAACAAGGACATACCATGTTTACTTAGGACTTTCCTGTCAAAAAAACAACCAACCAAAAATACTGCTCAGAAAACACTCGGCATGAAGATAACACATCAATTTAAGTATCATCTTCTGCAAATACCATATCTAATAAATCTTCAGCATATTCTGAAGCAGGAAGAAGAGAACTGAGTAACTACCTGAGTAATTCTTGGGGAGCTGATCACTGGAAATTTAACTGACCACTGGAAATTTCCATTTGGAAATTGTTTACATAATTAGAGCCATGCAAAGTGAGGCTCCTTAACACTCTGTTCTGATGAGGCCTAACTGATTTAAACCAGTATCAAGTCAAACACACCCTCTGTAAATACAGAAGGCCAAAACAGGCAGTGATGTCAGGATATGTGAAACAGCTGAATCCACAGATGTCCATTTTGGAGAACAAGAAACAAGTTACTCCCACGGCACAGAAAACAGGGCTAATCTCTACATAAAATACACGTGTGTGATACATAGCAATTGCAAAAATTCCCCGTTAGTCTCTCTGCAAGATTGTGCTATTCTATCATGGCACTAAGCAAACTACCTTAGAAGACATTATCTAATAGTTGATATAATAATAATATATCTAAAATATTTTTTTCAGTCTTAGGTGGTACTAAATTGTCATGGCATCCTACCACTTTGGTTGGGGCCAAACCTTGCAACACCTAATTTGCTCAATTGAGTGGTGCCTACTCTACTTTATCCTTGCATATTCTGTGGCAATCCTTAGGGTAACTGTGTGTTCAGCAGCTATATTCAGAAGTTTAATGTAATGAGTCTTCAAAACAACCAGATGAGGCAGGATTCAATTATTTGTCTTCAATATCGAGAAATAAAATGGCATAATCTAAAGTGTAAAACACCTGACTGTTGTGCTCAGAAAAGGAACAGGATTACCTACTTCTGCTTCTCTTATGAAAATATGAAGCCTTTACATGAAACCTTGTTTACTATATGGCTGGGTAATTATCTTTTCAAGTAATAAGACAGCGTCAGTTTTGTTCCATTAGCTAGCTGAAGATACTACAAATTACATGGAAAATGTCCAAGGAATAATAATATCTAGTAACACCTTCCCTTGGAGGAGTTTGGGGTTTTTTCCTCTCCCTCTACACTGAATATTCAGTGCAGACAATTTTTAGACAGAAAGGCCCCTAAATTTAGCCCACAGCCTGAAGTGTAAATACCCAGAAGGGGAAATCAGCTCCATCAAAGTCTGTATGTCATGTTATATTTACAGCCAGATGCAAGCATACAATGATTGGTGTAACGTAATCGAGATCAGGCTCACCGAACAAGCTGAATGGGATGGAAGAACTGGGGTGTCTCTGGCTTTCTCTTACTAAAGAATATACATGTGCATCCATGATAGCAGCAGATAGTCCAGCAGACACTGCCATCTTTCCCTGTATGCAAATCCAACCTAACACCTTCTCTCAAGCACTCTGGAATGTATACTACAAATAACTCTGTACTAAAAATACCCTGCAAATATATGCACCAAAAAAAAATGTCAGTCTCTTAAAGCATCAGTCTGCTTAGTTCTGATGAAGCTCTGGGAATTAATATATGACATGCTCTGAACTGAGCAGTGGGCTAATTTTATCCTGTTGTTACTCTGGAACCCAACGTAAAGATGGTAAATGCTGGATCAGTACAAAAAAAAAAGCAGATAAAACACGATTAGAGATTACAGCATTTTCAAGGCTCTTTGTAAACTTTGCTGTTAAAAAATAATAATATTAATAAATGAGCGGATTCAGAAGCCACTGAGAATGGGATAAACCCCATTAACTACAGCGACCACACAGGTGCTGTTTCTCAGGGGAGCCCTGGATTGTGACAGGGTATATCATGAAACAAATTAGGATTACAGAATAATTCAGATTGGATGGGTCCTCTGGACACCCTAGTCCATCTATCCCAACCTTCCTGTCACACCAAGGTCAGCTATGAAATAATAGCTAACATGAAATTGGAATAAAATCTGTGATAGAAAGACATAAGAAAATAACAGCAAAAAGATGACTTTCAATAGACAGATCAAATTTTCAATTGGTAACCTTTTAAAAAAAATCACTGGCACACATTTAACAAAGTAAGGGACAAGAATGTTTTCTCTAAAATAGCTGGAGTCGGTATTTTTTTTTTTTTCTATTTATTTATACTTTTATGTGGCTAAGAACTGTAAAAGAGAACCGATAGTCTACCTACTTTGCAGTCTCACAGAAGAAAGCAATGTGGTATCACATGGTTCAGACTAAGGTATGGAGACCTCTATCTCTTCATGACTTTTATCAGCAGGCTCTGGTTTATCAATGTTGGAGAAAACAGGTAGGCACCATCACATTTTAGATGTGGTCTGAAAAGTTCAAAGTTCCTGCCACAGTGAAATGTTCTCCCTGTTCTTTGAACTACCTCAGATGACATGTTTGGGAGAGCAGAACAGCTTGACTCTCACAGGGAACCTGGTACAACAGGGTTTGCTATGGCTTTGCTGTCTGATACAGTTAGATACAAAGGAATGTCAAACTGTCCCTCAGCAAAATCCAAAAAGAAAAGCAAACTGCAAGGCAAATAGTTTTTCAACTTCTAGTTTCAGGGATTTAAGTATTTAATTTTATAAAATAAGATTCTAAAAACTCCTATATTATAATCCAGTACTCTCTTCCAATTCCAACTTGGGACTTTTTTTACCTCTGCCTACTGTTCATGCTGTCCACATCTCCCTGGTTCAGTTTGGTGTATCAGCAACCCTGATTTACAAAATAAATGCACTGCATTCAAAAAGCCTGAGACATGGAAACTTGTATAACAGCTTGCAATATATATCCAAATGGAAAAGAACATGTGACAACGTTACCCATTTGCAACACCCATTAAGTCTCTAGAGATACCAGGAGCACGTTGAAGCTGCTCATGTAATACAAGAAGCAGATCATATGGTATTGTTCATGAAACAGGGAGTTAGTGATAGCCAGAGATGATGGTTTAGAGCATGCACGATAGCTGGGAGCAGATAAGTAACCTGTGAAGGCTAAGAACTTATGTACATGTGAGAGTATCCTATTTAAGGAATTTGCAATACCATTAAGTCATGATTTTCTTGATCCCGTGATCCTTTACTATTCCTGTTTTGGA
>VWZY01005978.1:113863-151212 GCA_013399075.1 Chloroceryle aenea | reverse complement strand
TTTAAAAAAAAAAAAGGTTTGTCCACATGCCACTTTGAATGTTGAATCCCACGTCAGGAAATCACCAAAGTGCTTTCTCATTTTATGTACGTAACTATTCAGGGAGACTTCAGGTTAAACACATTTGGATGCTTTGTGAGCTGAAATTCATGATGATACATCTGTTTACTTCCTTTCTCCTAACTATTTGGTTAAACTAGTTCATCCCACTGTTTCTCATCCAGACTTTCCAATAAAACCCCTTCCCACTAGACTGGCTCAGAACCTTGTCATTCCAATGACTCGGGACATGGCTTCCCTCACCATGCCTGGCTGTGGCACTGTAACATCTAATTCACTGCTTCTCCCCACTTACCCAGCTTATTCTCTGCATCAGCCTTGCAGAACCTTGCCTCCTTTCTGGCCACTCCTCAACGGGAACAAACAACCCGCAGAGGAGTAGAGAGCCAGGACAGAGACCCAACATTTCTGCACGCTCCAGAGTTTTACAAACTCCTGACAATGTTGAACCCTTTGGTATAACTGAAGGGAATGGAGATGGTGAGAGGGATTGGGAATGAGTACATAGGTATGTGACAGTGTTAGAAAGAACTGTGAAATTGTGCAGAGGTAGAAAACATGTAAGAAGTAATTCTTCATAACCCCAGAAATTGACTGGAGGTTTTTTTTGAAACCTGGTTTTCAGTACTTTCCTGAAATTTTGTTATTTGCTGACAGCAGTATTTTGCCATCTGGAGCACAGCATTTATTATTCATCTTTTACTCAGTTATTCTGACTTATTATTATTATGAGTTATTCTAAGCTATTCATATTTGGTTGTTTATTCATCTTGTGTGGATTACAGTCTTTCGCTAAATGTTAAGTAAGAATTTGAGTATTGCACTTAGTTTCTTAAATACATATCCAGTACAAAACCTCTATTAAAGAAAGAAAAAACTGCATGATTTTAGAGACCAGCAGATCAAAGCTGCCTGTGAAAAGGAAGGGTGTCTTAATAAGAGAATGGAGATTGCTTTCCAAAGGCCACTCTTAATCCTTTCATATAAAATTCATATATAGAAGTAAAGTCAGGTCATTCTTCAAGTTAGTTATTTCAGCAATGAAGTTACAAAGTCTAACTTGAGTATTTGTCTAAAAATACTTAGCACATAACCATAAAAAGATTAAAACTGAGTTCCTTTAAATTCTAATGCATTATGGAGAATTATTTGAGATAGAAAAAAAAGGGACATAAAAATGAATGCAGTATTGCTGACACAGCTTGATGGCAGATACTTTTTAATATACCGACTTTAAATAATTAATTTTTGAAGTCTGGCTTTACTGCACTAGAAAAGCAGTACACAAATTGAGTTCTCTACCTATGCATAATGAAAGAACTCACTTATTTGGTCACAAATGTTTCCAAGACTTACGCATAAAGACATAATGGTAGAACTGGAAACTATTATCTATCTACATTTCCATTCCTAGTAACAGAAAATCTCCTGCAAGAAATGAGATCAAATACATAGGACGTGCCATGATGTAACCTAATAGACTAAATGCTTTAACAGCAGGTTATGAAAAAATATGCTTGGCTCTTGGATATTTATTCTCATCTTAAAAGTCTAGGGTTTTTTAAAGCCATTAAGATATCTTTAGCAAGATTAAGGCTATTTGGAGTATAAACTGTGTTTAACTAGGCCTCTAGAACTAATGCCATTCTTACATAAAATAGTGTCTCCCTTTTAGTGAGTATGTACCGTAAAAAACTAAAGATCAAGCATAAAGTAAGGAAAAAGAAACAAGCTTCTAATCTACCCAGTAAAGATTTCACTGTAATTACTGCGGGAGTTTCTGCTCACATTTTCCACTTCTGTCCTATTAGATGCTGCAATTAATAAAAAGGATAAAAATAGAGCTGTGTTTCCTTATTCACCAAAAGACAGAAGTAGAAAGACTCTATTGCATATGGATTTTACTTCCTCATTATAATCTAGAGCTTGGAAAGATTTCATGAAAAGGAAGATATTTAAATCCTGTATAACTTAAATAGATACTGAAAATTATTTTGCTGGTATCTGTTAGTGATTTGCTGAAAGAGAATTAGCCTTCAAGAGGAATCAAACAGTTGTAGGCCTTATCTGAAATTCTAAGAAATAAGAAGTCTCTCATGTAAAGAACGTAGAGATTTTCCCTCCATGTAAACATCTCTGTGATGCTTCTTTCAAACATATTTTGTCCGAAGCAGTATTTCCTAGATAAGAAATAATAATTACACGTCTTTCATCTGTTTGGTGCATCTGCTCCTGTAGTTAATTTCTCTTCCAGGATTTTAATTGACTGTCAGTACTCTTCATGCTGTGAGAAGCGTTAAGTCACAATAGATTTATAAATGTTACAACTATATTTTAAGAGGGACCGGTAGGGTTGTTATTATTATTGTTATGTTGTACCAGCCAAAGAGCTAGATTATGTTTAAGTGGATTTGCTCAGTTTAGAAAACTCATTGTTTGGAAACAACCTACTTTAATGTCTTTGTGAAACATAATGGAGAGCCAGGAAGTGGCAGAACGCTTATGAAACCATTACCGTGTGTCCCATGGTCCCCCTCATCTCATTCGTGCCCTGCTCTGAGGGTTCATTATCATCACACAGAATTAATGTGCTCTGTTCTGCTGAACTCACAACACGATGTGCTGAACACAAAGCTCTGTGAACAGCTCATGGCTGAGCTAATAAATCCAGCCTTTCAGCTGTTCCAGTGTTTACGCTGCAAACACAACCCAACTGTCCCCTCGTCCTTGCTTTGGCAAACGATGTTAAGCATCAATGCATCAATAACTTCTAAACCTTATCCTGCTCCTTGGAGATCTTTTTCCTTAAAACATGCTCCAGCTTTTCTGTCAGCTGTCAGGGTTTCTGTACCGCCCCCAACCCGGCCTATTTTTAAAAGCCAAGCAGAAGTCTCTGTCTCACTGATTCAGTTGACCTTTGTGTTTTTTTAAAGTCATTACTGCATAAGCTTACTATCTCTGGAAGGCTGGACAGCAGCTTCCTGACAGCCTGTTTTGTAGAATTTTCTACTTCCTTCAATTTTTCCTCAGCACCTTGCTAGATGTATTTCATAACTGATTACATTACTAAGTAATGCAGACACTTCAAACAAGAAAAGTCTCATTAGAAAGGCTTACTTTCCAACAAATCTTCTATAACAAGCATTATTATTGTGTCAAAGGAAAGGACAAACCTAGCAACAACTTCTCTACAACATATTATCCATCACTATACACCCTTGAACTCGAAACATGTGAGAACAGGCCACTCCTTTCTTGTCAGAGATACAGGATTTTTGTAATATAACTGTAATAGTTTGGGAAAAAATTGTTTTCAAAATGCAATATATATCTATTTCAGCTATATGAAGGTCTAGATATTAAGAGAAACTTTTGTATTTGTTCCAAGGGCATTTGTATCATTGAAACAAATTGTATTTATATTTCTTAGAACATAACCCGCTCAAGGACAGAAAGTCTGAAGTTTTCTGTTCATGTCTAACTTAAAGCCATTTAGGGAATACTTCAGTCTGGGAAGAGGCATGGCAACAGACCCATCGACATTTCCCCTCAAAATTGGGAATTTTTAGGGCTAAATGAATAGGCCAGACCCTAACTAGATGAACATCTAAAAAAAGCCCCAGCGATTGAATAAAATCAAAACTAATTCTCTGAAAGCAAAGGAACTGTTCCCTGGACTATGTTTTTGTCATCAGTCCATCGTGGCATGGGTGAAAGAAGACATTGGTGCAGAGTGAACGGGAAAGAACGTGACAAGCAAGAGTGAGTGCGGGGAGTACAGGACTGCTGGAAGCAAGAGTGAGAATGGGTTTGGACTGGGACCTTTAAGTGTTTCCTGAATGAAGTCCATATGAAAATTTGAAAATAGGTGTCCTGCAAGCCAGGAGCTGCAAACCAAACTCCCTTCTGAAGGATCTGTACATGATTTTAGTAACTAGGCTTAGCATCCTGAAATCAGTTGAAACTGGATCTCTTTACACCACAGAGTCGATTAATGGTTTGCAGCAGCAAAGATATTTCTAGACCCCTTCCCTAATTTACATAAAGCAATTATTATTCTGAAAGAAGATTGTCTGGTACATTGGTAGAAATATAATCAACAAAAATCAACACGGCATTTACATTGGTATTTGTTTTGATAAACAACAAAATGTTGCTGTAGATGATGTTTTTGGAATAACTGGTTATTTGTTTTTTATGGATGGCATGAGTTGGCCTGAAAGCTCGATTATCATTCAGGATTTTAATTACAGCCATAGCAACGACTGCTTGCAAATTCCAACAATAGCTGTCAAGTTTCTTAGCCTTAATCACTCTTCCCTCGCTGTAGGGAATATATTTTTTTAAAGTATTTATTGTTTCAACAGCTGTGCACCCCACAGTGCAGAAAATGCCTCAAGAAGATCAATAAAATCTTAATCCTAGCAGGCTTGACCAAGGCCAACTAGCAGATAAACTACAGGTGATACTCAGCACAACACCAGTGTAGTATGAAAAACTAAATTTCACTTAAAAACTACTCACAGTAAAAATACTGCCTCTAAAATTCTATCTGCTTTAGGTTCTATAGAGGATTAATGGCTTTCTGCTCTTGAAAAGCAACAAAAGCCCCTCTCTATCTTAGGCAAACCCACGGAACATTTCACAGTTGTGTGCTGTTTTCAAGTCCTTTAAAAGTCTTTCTTCTGTTAGCAGCCATAATGATGATAATTATCAATCCTGTTTGTTCTGTATTCAAAACTGCTGAAGTTTAATATTCTTCACTGAAAGTACAATCATAATTAATTTTCTGCCAATTGATAAATTTTAACAGTGCTTACAGCATTAATCTTTGGACTCAAGCTGAAAGTCATAAAAAAATAGCAGGAATTCTTGCACTATTACTCTGAGCTATTTTGATTGCCATCCTATTTAATTTGGTTTTGTTGGCTTGAATGATATCAACATAACTAGAAAATTAATATAAAGATTATCTCTGAAGTCAAGGTGGGAAGGATTTAAAAAGAACCATAAAAATCTCCTTTCTATCATATGGGTTTTTTAACTGAAGTATGAGACATTTGTTGCTTTATTATGTATCATCCAGCTTGTGTGCAAATCTTTGTTTGATTTAATTATTTTTTGCCAGAGTCTGCATTTATAAAACATACATGGCTTACATGCAGAGGTCTCTGAAGAACTACAGGCTCCTTTTTTAACACAAAAATTCACCATGCATATTGTTTGGTTGGTTGTTTCTGACTGGTAAATCAATAGCTCAGTGAAATCTGCCTCGAGTTTCTCTTTTTGCTCCATAATTTTCAGCCTGAAATTAGAGAGAAATGCAAGACTTTGTCTTCTACTGGCCTGGTTTAGTGTTCTTGTTTTATCCAAGTCTGTGTTCAAACTAGCGAGCAATTCCACAGCAGGGTCTGCCACTGTGAGAACAGGAGGTGGTCACTGGGAGTGAGACCAACAGTTTCCTCCCACAGTCACTAAAAGGAGATACCAGGAGCGTGTGCAACAGCAGAGCAAACACACAGCTGAGCGTCCCCAGAGCTAGACATGGTTTCTTGAACTTCCTAATCCTAATGATTCTCTCTCAGTAGACTGGTCCAATCTTTCTTTAAGCCTGTGTTAACTTTTAGCATCCCAAGCACCCTCTGGGAAGAGCTCTACAGTCTAATTCTTTCTCATACAACACACAACCCCCCTTCCCTAGTTCTGAATCAGAGCAGCACAAGTCAAGAAGCAAGTGAATCATGATTCCCTTATTGGCATGCTGTTTTCTCCTCTATTTATTTTAAAATCATTCCTAATTATGTGGATTTTAACTTTTTTTTTTTTGGTGACTTTCCTGGGACTATAACCAGAACCCAGGATCTTGCTCCTGGTTAGTAACACACAACTGGGAGCCCACCATTCCACCAGTGCACAGAACTTGACATTTCCCCGCATTGAATCTCATGTGCCATTTTATTGCCCAGTTCTGGATCTTTGCTAACTTTCTGTTCAAACCTAATGTTTTGCCATCAGGCCCTGACTTTGCTGTCCTGCTATTCAGCATCATCAGGAAATGTTAACCACAAATAGCTGAAATCATTTTCCCAGTAGTTATAAATGCGCTGGACAGCCAAGGTCTTCTGTAGCCCTACTACTAATGACCCCCAAGGTTAAAAAATGTCCTTTTACCCCTGCCTCCTGTTACCCACTTTCTTAGAACAGCCAAACAGACAAATGCAAATGGAGGTGTTTGTGTTCTGGGCTCTTTAGGAAAGCTGGGTTGTCCCTCCCTCCCTAACTACGGGGTTACCATTCATTATTTCTCTTCCAGCTTTGTCCCTTACTTTCTACTGACATTTCTATAAGCACTCAGATTTATTTATTTCCTTTGTTAGTCATCTTTCCTAAATATAAAATAATGTCAATTCCTGTTTAGAAATTACTTTTGAAGAAACCAGTAACATTTATATTTTCACTGCAAGTAATTTTATTATATTGACAAGTGTCAAAACTTCTATAAGGAATCACTGCTCTGTAAGTAGATCTCTTCTAAAGTATCAGTACTCATTGGTGCTTCAGCAAAGCCATCGCAGCTCTAAGTGCTAATGCTTTTGCTAGTATTTGATCATCAAAAGAGGTTCCTTTGCTCATAGGAACTACTAATCTAGAAACACATTCACAAATCATCCCATGTTAATATTCTCTGGCTTGGAGGCATTTAGGCATACTCCTTCAAATCCAAAATGTACATATGAACCAAGGACAATCATGTCCTCAGTTTGCCTTTTGACTTTAATATGAACAGGATTAGGTTCTAATAGCTGAATATTAAAGCAAGAGCTGATGGTCAGAGCTGCTATCTTTATTAAGAGGAAACTATTCCTACTGAAATACAAAATCTGCTGCTTCTAGTTAAAACCAATATTTAGTTTTTGTGCCTTTCAGCCAGTTCTCACTCTGTGATGTGTGCAAATGAAATACAGTTGACGTATGTAATTGAATTAACACGAAATCCTCATCAAATAAAAAATAACCTTTAGTCAGACTTCAGAAGAGAAGCCCTTGGTAGAAATGCAAAGATAGCAAGTCGAATACTTGCTCTGAAGTACGTGAGGTTCTCACTCAAAGTGCTATTTTCTCACATATCTGAAAGTCAGGATTCTCTACCATGCAGAAAGCTGTCTGACACGTATCGACACAAATCCTACTATAGCACTACAGACCCCATTTATAATCTTTTCATTTTAATTTGAAACATGTACCTGAAGCAAAAAACACAACCCTCCCTTTTATCAGGCAGGTTTTGCTTAGTCTGTGATGTTTCTTTGACCATTTATTATTGAAATTGAATAGCCTACAGATGCATCATAATGAACAGGAGCTATACACAATCTATCTCCAAGCTGTCCAACAAGGTGATGGGGAAAGACTGGAATTTTAAGTTGTGTAAAATTGTCTTTCTTACCGAGCTCTAAGGTACGAAGGAGTTCATGTTTTGACAGCTTATTTAACAGGCTTTGCTAACTTCACAGGCAGTTTTTATCTCTGGCCATAAAGCAAAGTAACTGCAGTCAACCAGTTCCAGAAGAAAGAAAATGACTGAAATAATGATACAAGGAATAGTCACAATGCCTACACTATAAAAAGAAAGAAAAAAAGCTGTCTTCTAAAATAAAATAAATCATTTCAAGTTGATGCTTTGCTTTTCTTTCTGCAACAGCTCTAACATTCAATGCAATTTGCTGAACATTCTTCTAAGGCACGTACCATGACTGTGTCACAATTTTCCTGTCTAATTAAATAGAAACAGCTTTCTGAGTCATAACCAAAGAGGCACTGCAGCCCTGCTCACTCCCTCCCGCACACGCACGTGTTGGAAAGGCTTTCACTCTAAAATAGCCTTAATCTATTATCTCGTGGCCAAGTATCTCACATCTCTGCCTATATTTCTTTTTTTGGGGGGGAAGAATTCCCCTTTAACCCTTAGTTCAATATTTCATACAGGCTTGAAGGGCAACCTGGAACATTTTCTTTCCTGGAAAATTTTGTATTCTAGATGTGACTGTGACAGGAGATTTAGTTTTTTCAAGGAAAATAGAAAGGACTTGACCAGAAAAACTGGTCTATAGCTAATTTAATCCAAAAAGTCTGTTATTCAAGAAAATGTTTGTTAAAAGTAGGGGATAAACACAGAGTTATTTCCATCAGATAAACACCATATGAAAGAATGTCAGTGAGAAGTCTGTGCTCAAAAATTCCATATACTAACTAGTCAATTAGCCTGTGCAGTTTGATTTTTCTCTTCAAAAATATGTCAGAGTTTATGAGAATTTTCCCTGAATGTTTCATGCAAATATAATGATTTGTTTTACTTTCCAAGGTGTTCCTATGCATATCTTCTCTCCGTAGAGAGTTCACATTATGCAGTGATTATTTAGGCAAAACAAGGGAAAAATGAGTAGTTCAGCTACTGTTTTAAAACTGAAGCTCCCTACAAATTTTCAATAACTGCTTTGTACATGATGGCACCATTCTGGAAGAGCTTTCATTAATATATTCAAGAGACCAGGACTTTGAAACTGGATGTTTTTCAATCTGTCCTCCAGGAAGGAAGGATCTGATATTCAGAACACATGAAACATAACATCTATGTCTGCAGGGAGAGCACCCAGGAACATTCTCATTAAGAAGTGCTTGTGCCTGCTTTTCATGCAAAATAAGTTCCCCACACAGTGTAATGACCTGTTCTGAGCCTGATGCAAAACCATCTTCCTAGGAAAGGGCTGTTCAGTATCGTCAGGCATTGTCATCATCAGCTCACAAACCGCTCTGGGGTAAGGATCACTGACCCTCCCATAGCTACATCAACACACAACCAGCAGTCACCGAGCTTATCTCGGAGAGGAAGGGACCTTTTCCACAATGCACACTCTGTGAATGTGTATATTTTTTATTATTATTTATTTTTTTATTTGGTGGAAACCTACACAGCACTTCCACGAGAGGTGTCCTATCCACTGAATCAAAGAATTACACTTTTCAGTTACACATTTTCCCCGGCTGATTATTTTCAGCAGTGAAATTTTTAATTGGAAGTTATCTGAGACCAAATCTCATCATAGGTATACAGTACTTTTGTAGGAGAGGAGAAATTAGGAATTTCAGCTGATTACCAACTCAAGGCAGCGACTACTTATTTACAGTCTCAAATGATGTATCCAAGAAAACAGTCTAACACCTTAAGTGGCACGAGGAAAGAGCTCATCTGGTAAAACTCTCTCTCAGGTATCGCTCCATCTGGATGAAAGGCATGTTTTGCAGGCCACATAATGTTTAACAATAAAAAACTCTACCTGAAGTGAGGCTGATGACAGCTTCCAAGGTAATGTCTGCTTCATAGAGAAATGAGACAGAAGGGTAAGAAACATTCACTAACTGTACTCTAATTTAGCAAAGCAGGATGGAATCTCTAATTTAGCAAAGCAGGATGGAATGGCAGTTAAAAACTGTTTGGGTTTTTTCCAATATAACGATGCTTCCACGCTGCATAGCTTCAGAAAACTTAGAACAGATTAGATAGTTGATCAATTTGGAAAAAAAAAAAATTATGTTGACATCTCTTAATCAATTCCTTTTCCAAATTAAAATAGATTTTTTTATTTATCTGAGAATCAATGTATTATACTAAAGTACTGAATCGAAGTTCTAACAACACCGTAGGTTCATGGAACTGTCAGAAGAAAATGCAGATCAGATTCCAAAGCTTAACTTTAATTCATATCTTAGGTACAATTTCCATGTAAGAAACTTAGAATCATTGAACAGAGTAAAAGTTACTCATGAAGTACCCTCAGGAATGAGAAACTTGGGAAATAACTGAGATTATTATAAGAAATTACAAAGAAATAACATGGAATCTTTCCTATTACTGAGCACCACTCTTCAAATCCCTCTGCAGCCGTTGTCATACGTTATGCAAGTGTGATAATGAACTTGTATACAAATGTTAATTAGAAACTTGTTGTAAGTTTTAAGAACAGAAAGTGTTTAATGAGCTCTGACAAGCACTCTGCTAAGCCAGTGTCCTCCTCTTAGCCTGACTTACTGATGATCATCAAATGCAACTACAGGCGGATCCCCGATGCAGATCAGATCTGACCACCAAAGCCTCAAGTTCCGATGTAACTCGAACTGGTACAGTTATATTAGGCTGTATATGTGGCCAATACACCTTAAAATAATTTTAGACAGATTTCCAAAATATCCATGCCAGTTTGTTAGGAGAGACCACAGTCAGTACCACAGTTCTTACAGGAAGCATCACCCACAGGACTAACAAAATCATTTACACCAAGCTGAGCTCAGCAACTTCTCTGTCACTCAGCTACCCACCCAAAGTGCTGGGCATACCCCTAACAGCTCTGTGCCAACTCAAACAGGGACTTATTCCTATGTACCAAAGTTAAAGACAATTAAAATTAAATTGTATTGTTAATTCAATTCCTTTTTTAAAGTAAATCCAAATTCTCCCAGCTCAGATTTTCACGCTGTGCAAGCACGACCTGACCAAGGCATCGCGTGCATCAGCACTTCACACGTCTTGTACAACCTGCCCATTGTAGAGTTTGTTCTGGTATCGTTGCATTCCTTTACCAGGCAAGAGAAAGACATTCCTCTTGAGTCGTCCCATGAGCATTAATTACTCCCTTTGCTAATTTCAGTGAAGATACAAGTCAGATATCTACCAGATCCGAAGTCTTGTCTACAATTAATTAAGCTGGGGAAGAGATGTTAATTGCTGCAACACTGGTTGAATGTTCTCAGCAGCCTATATCCATGTATGCCTATGGTGCTCACTAGGACTTGCATACCAACCACTGTCACTGTGAAAGGAAAGAGCTTCAGATAGAACTAAAACCACTTTTATTTCCTAGGCTTTTTTTTGTTAGATGTTGTTTGGATTTTCTTTAAACCAAAGACCAAAACTAATCAAAAAACCTACAAATCCCCAAAGTCACTTCATATATTTCTATCACTTTCTCACTAAAGTATAGCCTTTAAAATGTGGAAATGGGAAGCAACTGAGGGAGCATTAAACTGGAGTTTCTGTTAGCTATTTGCAGCACATACCAGTGGCTCTGTTCCAATCCTCTATGTCATGGTGGTTTCCTTAGGCAAATTGGTGCCTGCTGCTGTGTAACCTGGCCAATGGTAATAAGAATGCTTTGCACCAACCACTTGCTTACATTTTGAAAAATCTCTGGGGAAAAAAACCCAAACCAACAGTATATTTTTGATGATCTAAAGAAACAGCATTTCAATTCTAATAACAAAAATGCATAGATCATGTCTGTATTTGGCTGTATTTTAAAAGAAAGCAATGAACACAGTAACAACACCACACATCTCAGTTAAATTTCAGAGCATCCTGTGCCCTAAGTTTTTGCATGTTCTCTGCCTTCAAACACTTTCTCTCACACAGAGAAGCAGCACTTTGAGCCATGTCATTTACAGAAAGCTAAAGGGATCAGTGAGTGTGTCATTAATGCCTAACATGGCAAAATAGAAACACTGGAGAAAAAAAAACCCAAACAACAAATATCATAATTTGTGATTTTAAACAATGGCAGTGTATGTCTAAAAAACTTTAAAATACTGCTGTATTTTTTCCATCTGCTTACACAGTGTATATATTCCTTCACAGACACATTTAATTGACTGGAACAATTCTACTTGGCTTCAGTGGTTTCATAATTTGTCATAACCACCTCACTAGCTGTTGAGGAGACAGACTTCTTCCTCATACTGCCAAAACAATCCTATGAAATATGGTTTGGTTTAATTAAAGTATAATTAATGCCTTGAATTTTAATTACTTCTGCTGTGATGTGGAGATGAAAATATTCTTCTGCCAGAATAATACATTTAATATGAAATGGACACGCTTAGTACTAATACCCACTCGTTATCGAGTTCAGTAATGAGTTCCTTTGATTGAACAGGCAGCAATGGGAAAGAAAAAAAATCCACAAACCTACAGCTTTTCCCCTGTCAGAATATAAATGCAGTTGCTGAAAATGGAACTTACTCATTTTACATGGCTTGCAAAAATAAAACTGAGGTCTGTTTTTTGAATGCTAAAGGCTATCTATTAGATTTTCCTTTTTATCTCGTGCCGTGACTTGGAAAAAATATTTTATGGTTAACAGGCAAGGAATGTTGAGTGACATGTTGACATCAAAATACTTTTGCTAAATGTACATGGTTTAAATTTTAATTCCATTCTGGAGGGATATAAGAAGGGAAAAATCCCTGCTGAATTAAATACAGAGCACTTTCTCTTGAGAGTAGTGAACCCATGTCAGGTTACTTAGAAAAGATGGTGGAAATATTTATTACAGTAATTGCTAAGTGTACTCATAATTTGGCTGTAAGTCATCATCATTGTCAAAAATGACACAGTTACCATATGGTTTACTACTGCTGACCAGAATTTAACAGCTGCCAAAATACTGGAGCCAAGGGTAGGAAAAAAAAAACCACACCACCCAATTCATTCAGTGTCTACCACTTTACCATTAGGGAAACATTTTTTTTCCCCTTTCTGAGCTTGTTAAATATTGTTCATTTAGGAAGAAAAAAACCCTATACCTTTCAAACATATAAATAGAAGCAATTTTACCAGCAAGTCACAGAAATGGAATATTCTTAAAAAAAAAAAGTAAATAAATCTGAGATCTCTCAAAGGCACCACCAGTTTTCTGTTAGTGAGGAAGAACTTTGTTTGCTTTTGAAGGCTCATAGGATCTGAGAGATGCTCAGTCCTTTAATGTTGTAACAACATGAGAGGGAGTTTTAGTTTGAGTAGTTAATTCAGGAGGTTTTTTTGATTGCTTGTTTATTGTTTATTGTTTTTTGGTTTTGGTTTTTTTGTGTGTGTGTTTTGTTTTGTTTTTATTGGCTAAATTCCATGCTTCAAAATTCATTTTGTGAATAGAAAAATATGGTATTTCTACCACCTAAAATGAGTACTGGGTATACAAATGATAAAACACAGTATCCTCTGCACTATATAAATGATCTAAAAAAGGTGTCCTATTGTTGCCACCACCTTCCTTCCTTTCTTCTCATGCTTTTTTTTTGCCTTTGTGCCTTCTTGGGTTTCCTTCACTTACTCCCAGAGGAGAAGGCTTAAAAATCAGAGCTGAAATGTATTGAAATGGTGGCTATAAACTTCAATTCCCCCCAAGTTCAAAATGAAATATCAATATATGAAGAAAAAAAAATCTTACACATTCAGAAAAACAGAACTACAAACATATGCAATAACATATGCCTTGAAATGAACAGCATTGTTATTTTAAATATTGAAATGTTTTAATTTTTGAAGACAGGAAAACATCTTAACTAGTAGTAGCATCATTATAAATCTGGCAAGCTAAGATATCAAATGCTAAATAGTAAAATTTATTACAAAGACAAGAAATAAAGACTTAAATAGTCCAGCAGTAATCTACATTTAATCCAGATTACCTCCTGGGTTTAGTCAGAGCTTTCATTATAGGTACTGAATAAATGTCAGAGGAGTAAAAATTAGTGAAATGTTCTCAGCTGTTTGGTTTAAAACATGAATTCAAACAATGAAATGCAAATAGTACACCGAGACTCACTGCATCTGCCTTAGTGTGCAAGAGGAAAGTTTTTCTCAGCCTTGGTCTCCTGTAAAAGCTGCTACTGCACCTGCAAACCTTTACTGGGCCAGAGCTGGCTCAGCCCCTCAGCAGCCAAACAGCAAATTTCAGTGTTGCTGCTCCAAAGATGAGAAGCAGCAACCTGTATAGTGCAGGATGGGAACAGGCTGAGTTTGAAGCAAAAAAATGAGATTTTCATAGTCCCATTGCAGAGCATGAAGCAGTCAGACCTTTCTGTAAGCCTCCCTGGCTCTGGGAGTCACCAAGATAAGCACAGCCAAAGACAGTGGCTGTAGAGACCCCGGCGTTGCCGAGCTCTCCCAGGCCACCTCTCACGTGGATATTTTGCTGGCCCAAGCAACCCCAGCCTCTGGGCAGATAATGACTTTACCTGTGTCTAAAACTGTCTGTGTCCAGAGAAGAGCAGAACTCAGCACTGCTTTCATGATTGCATAGAAATAGGAAAGGATTGCACATTGGACACCATCTAAACTAGGAGAGAGGGCACCTGAAAGCTGTTTTGCTCATTCCCAATGCAGAAAGAAAGATCTTTGCTTTTGTCTATTATTGACATGTCCTTCACTTTCGAGCTGTACAGCTAGCAATCTCCCAGCCAAACCACCACACGCTGTGAGCTGGGGATAGGTCGAGAGCTATTGGAACTGTGACAGAACCTTAAATATTATATTTTACAGGATAAAATACCTGAGGTGTTTTATATTCTACTTCACCGTACATGCATTCAATTTATTCTGAAAGCTGCTGAATTTGGCAGGCCTGCACTGGCTCCTGTGGGACAGAGAGTCCATTTATTTTGACTTGTATTATTCTAGATGATAATCCTCAGCAACACAAAAGACCTCTCTCTCAGGAGACGCTAAGAGAAGACAAGCTTACCAGGGATTGTCACTCTCCTTTAGATTCCCAGCTGCTGGATGAGGCAGTGAAGTTCCACACATCCAGTTTGCTAACAAGCACACCCCAAATGATGCTTGTAGTTGGTGGGAAAACTGATCTAAGCAAAGTGATTTATAATATGCCAACCCCTGGCTTCTATTTTGGCTATTTTATTTAGCATAAGTAGCCTTACTGGGTCTACTGGAGATTCCCTTGATATTGGGTAAGCAGCTCTGAACCAGCTGCCATGGAGCCCCTGACTTTCTGCAGCAACACTGCTGTGTAGGAGGAGTGTTCCTCGGAGCACTGGGCTCCCGCAGGGGCTTGCCAAATCCACAGCAGCTTTCAGCAGGCTCAAAATCCTGCAGTGACAAAGGTGACTTAACTCCTCTGCTTAGCACTCCCTAAGTCAAGCTAAGGTATGGCTCTATACCTTAGAGGTATATGCAATTCTATTTTCACGATCCCTTCCACAGCATGATTTCAGGGAAAAAAGATCAAACCAAACAAACCCACCAAACACAAACCTGACAGATTTTGTATTTCCTGCACAAAGGAGAATATAAAAGACTATATTTAACACATCTGCTCTTCGAAAACTCAGAGAAAATACTCCAATTTTGATGAGTGCTCACCACTAAGCTTTTTAGCTTCCACGTAGCAGAGTAAGCTGAGAATGCAATTCAGGTGGAATTCATGTGCCATTTGTTTAAAAGTGTAAAATCCAATGAAATTTCCCATCCCTCCTACCACTGCAGTACCCTCGCATCAAAAGTCAATGTTCTCTTCCAATTTCTTGTAAACAGCACCTACAGTCAAACAGAAATTCTGCCAGTAATCCACGTTTGGCATCTCTTCTGCTCCTGTCTCCAGCACGACACAGAGCACTCTCAGCCTTAGGCTGTCATCCTGTACTAGGTTTGAGGGGTGAGTTCTCAGAACTACTCCTCCACACACAGATCACCCACTAAGTTCCTTTAAAATACTGAATTTTATATATATATTTATGAAAACATATATGGAAAGATATATCTTGTGCAATATATATTAATGGATATATGAATTATAGAATACACATTTTGTACATATATATTTCTCCTTCCAGCCTTTCCTTACAAGGTCCCTTCCAATCCTTTCCACTATATGATTCTATGATATTTCAGCTTGTTAGATATAGAAGAGTCAAATATTTACAGAGAAGGTAGAATCTGGTAACCCAAGCCTTGTCTTAGGGATGAAATGTATAAAGCTGAATGTCATGAGAGGTGTGGTATTTTCTTCAGTGGTGCCAGTATTAACTACACCATGAGAGAAATAACAAAAGAATTTGTGCAAATATGAGTTTTGTTCATGTCATACCACTGAGTGGGGAAAAAGAAACATCTGAGCTAAAAAAGAACTAAAAAAAAAATAGAGTAATTGTTTTTTCTTGTTGGTAGCACAAAAATATTATTGGAGGCTCTGGTGCTTGTGGCAAATTTTATCAGTCATTGTTAACTTAAATGAAGCTGTCAGCTTTGCATTATTTGACATGCATTTCTAGTTGGGGCTTATTTTCTGTGCACATTTTGCTGAGTGTTTCACAGGACAAGTATTTCAAAACAGAGAAACAGTTTAGGAAGCAGCCACACAGAGCTGCAGAGCAGCAAGGTATTTGGACTAACAACCACTTCATGCTGAAGTCTGGAAAGTAGAATGCTAAAGATAGTTACAAATACTTCCAGAGGAGTAACAAACACATATACAGAGAACAGACCTTGAGATTAGGAAATCTGAGGATATGAGCACAAGTCCTGTAAATAATTCTATCATTTCTGGAGGTTTTGGTGACCAGCACTGTGCCTATTTGTGAAAATAATGTAAGAAAGAACAGATGATACTGAGGATTGTAGACGTTGCTAATTGGCTGAAGTGAGGATACTTCACTGAAATCGGCTGGCTGGATTTTATAAACACAACCCAGAAGCAGCAGTAAAGGGGTGGCCAGTGTGGAACCCTCAAGGTGCACGTAACTCAGAGTGCATCCTCCATCCCAGCCTGGCACCCCGAGAGACGGGTCTGCTGGGCTGCCTGCTTCTCCCAACATGAGAAGAGATTCAGCTCTGCAGGCTGCTGAGCTGCTGTCGCTCGTTACCCTGGATTCTGTGCTAGCTTTATACTACAGTGGGGCTACTTCTGCTGTTATTTCTCAGTGCTGAACTAATGAACCTCTCCATTTGACTAATAAGATGGTGTTGGTTTTAGCCATAGGAAGATTTGGGAAGACAGGCTATAGATTGGCCTGCTTTCTCTGAAGCCAACCTGAAGACCTCCTTTTACTCTGAAGATCTGCAGTACCCGCTCTGAGGACAACTGAATTGTCACTGGATTCCAGTCTTGACTGCTCTTCCTTCAGGAGAGCACTTCCCACTCACCCAGATCACTACTCTTGATGCTACAGAAATGAACGTGACAGCTTCTTAAATCTGGAGGTTGTTTTAGAACAAAATGCATAATCATCCTTCTGACTAAAAATGTCTGTGCACTGCCTCCGCTCGGTATAAAGCATCCAGTAGGGTAACTGAGATGATGAAAATTCATTATCAAGATAAGAGTGTATTCAGTCACCTTTATGAAGTGAAATATTTCCCACCCCCCGATAGCCATTTGTGTTCTCAAGCCACAGTCTATTTTCAGAAGGGTCTGCTGAAATGTTTCAGGACAGAACATAAAATACCCTCTAAGGTTGCCTTCAGCATTCAACTGTGGGTGAACTGGCAGGAGGTTCAGTAATACAGTGTTGGATAATGGGTTGCCGTGGCAACATTCCTGACTGCTGCCAAATTTTGGAGCTCAAGTTTAAAAGCTGATCTCAAAGCAAGGTCTTTTCCAATAAATAAATAAATAAACCTCTAAGCTCTTATTAAAAAAAAAAGCACAAACCACAACCGTATTCCTCTCAGTAAAATCCATCCTGCATGAAAAAAACCCCAGTGCTTTCTCGGTCATTTACTCCCAGTGCTATTACTGCAGCTCTTCTGACCTCAGTATTGGCTTCTCTTGTATTAAAATGCTGGATTTGCACTATGAATTTGCCTGACTTAAAATCAAGCATACAATATTTATATACTTCTACTCGAGCATGTAGAAGGTCTGACTGCAATTTCTTAGGCAAGTAGCAGAGTTTAAAAGGCAGTTCTTGTCCCGCTGCTTTTCAAAGCAGCTTTATTCACTGCCCTGTGCAGTCACCTGTGAGCCTGAGCAGAACTCAAGACAGAAATTTCCAAATAGCTATTTTTTCAGTTTCCTGGAAGTTCTAAAAAAAAAAAAAGCAGTAGAAATGGTTGCCTTATTTGGATGGCATTTAGGGAAGGGTGAAACAAACTCTAGACCTATCCAACAGGTTTTATTAATACAGAAAGTAAGGCAGTAATGAATTAAATTTATAATAGGGCTTGAATGTCATTTGCTAACTGCAGCGATGGCACAATTCTTGCATTGTATTCCAACTGCTAAAGCATTTGAATTTGGGTTTCCATCTCCTAGCTCTAAGTTGTCAAACAGATAATACATATTTAAACTGCATCGCAATGAAAAAACTTCCAACAATCTCCCACAGCTCAAACCCCCTATAATAAGAAGGGAATGACAGGAGATACAACACATCAGGGGCTTTTTTTCTTAAGAATGTTGATCTCTTTCCACCTGGTCTTCAAAAAGGACCCACACTTGGAATCAGCTAAAATGAAGAGATGCACTTGAACAATCCCTGGCACTTCAGATAAGAAAGATCATCATCATCTTGGAAATCCCTCTCGGCAATAGATACGCCTATGGATCTTTTCAAACTGTTTCCTGTCAAGCAAATGCAGTAATAATCCCTTCATCAACTGGCAAGGCATCAGCAGACCAGAATTTCAACACACTTGGTGTGCCTGCAATCTTGCTTTTTCATGCTAGAAGTGAAATGCCTGTGCAAGACCTCTGTACTGCTCCACAGCCCAGTATCATCTCTTTGGTGTGGTAAGTGAAGGAGATGGTTTGTGTTCTCCACAAAGAGCAACACTGATCAAAATAAGTGTGATGAGGACCTGCAAAGATTGTGCTCCACTTCATTCAGAAGGCTCCTCAAAAGCAAACATATGGATTCTGAATCCAACATTTGCTCTGGTCTATTCTCCTCTTTCAGAACATGACGTTTCTGTATCACTAGAGTGTGCTCTGCAGAAAACATCACTATACCAAAGTCATGTAGTGGACTGCAGATAAGTTCAATGTAGTCACAATCTGACTGTTAAAATCCTACAAAAGCATGAGGAAGTTGCCTTTAATAACTTCATGCTGTGGCATAGAAAGCTTTCACCAAAAGTTTTATATGACCGAGATCTGTTTGCTGCAAAAGCCATGTAACAGGGACAGAAGTCATAAAGCACAACAGGTCTGGCTGATTTGTGTGTAAGATATAAATCAGATTGCCTCACAAAAATAGTTTTGAAGAAGTATCTGGGTGAAATACCTTATGCTAGCTGGTTTATTATACAAATACCTTTGACTAAAAGCAGAGTAATTGCTCTGTTTCATCTCTTCCTGCACTAAGTGCATGCATTATTATTGCATGTACTTTCTTAAAGCTAAGTGAACATTCTCCATCAGCTGTAAAAAGCACCCCAAAAAATCTTTTCAACTTCTTAAACCCAAGTTCCCCTGATTCTGTTTTGCTATGTGTTTTTATTTATACTTCCTACACTTATAGATCAGCACATCTGCAAATGTGAAGAGCTTATGGCAACATGTTGGACTCTTCAGAGGAAAGTTCAAGGCTGATGTTCCACACACACACAAGCAGTACAAATGAAAACTTTTTAACAGTCACATTATTTCCTCTGCAGCAATTTTAAGAAATTATGCTGTCTGATACCTTACTAAAAATCTTAGGCACTCATAATTTGGACTGACATAAGTTTCACTGATCCCCTTAAGTTTTTGAGCATGTAAGTGCTTTAGAGATTCAGATCAGGTAAGAAATGACTTACAATCTCCTAAACTATATTTTGGAGTTCAAGCAAACAAAGTCCTTGCAGTGTAATTTTATAAATTAATTAAAGAGAAGAGAGATCAATAGCCATTTTAGCAGCTTCATTCACAGCTTTTCAAAGTAAAGTCCATCCTAACCCACAACGGAGCAAAACTCACAGTATTTTAGAAAATTCCCTCATTACTGATGCAATCAGCTGCCAGCATCACACTGCCATTGCATATACATGCTCTCTTTTAACAGTTTGTACAAATACACATAATTATACACAGTGCATAGTACTGCAAAAAGGCTCATTTGCCAAAGGAAAACAAATAAGATCTCACTTTGGATTNTAACTTCATGCTGTGGCATAGAAAGCTTTCACCAAAAGTTTTATATGACCGAGATCTGTTTGCTGCAAAAGCCATGTAACAGGGACAGAAGTCATAAAGCACAACAGGTCTGGCTGATTTGTGTGTAAGATATAAATCAGATTGCCTCACAAAAAATAGTTTTTTTTAACAAAAGTTTAACAAAAAAGTAGATTTTTGATTTATTTTTTTAGCACAAGCACGAAGTAAAACCTCCTTCACGTTTGGGGTCCTGATCCTAAGACAGTGGCAATACATCCCTGAACCACTAGAGCTATCCTTAATGTAGTCAGTTATCTACCCTGACTCATGAGAAGAGTTGATGGAAACACACAGAACTTTTGGGTTTCTGCTCTCTCACAGCTAAGACTGGCTTTAAAACAGGGTGGTTGCAGAATTATCCTTCCTACTGGCATCAGCCATCTAAGAAATCACACAGACAGCCTGACAAGCAGGCATGAAAACATTCCATTTGATGAAAAAAAGACACTGAACATGTGTTCTTTATAAGGGGGGATATTTACCCAGATGAATTTATTGGCAACAAGTTTTTCTAAAAGACAAAAGTGTATTAGGTAAATACACACTAGTCAAACAAAAAGCAATGTAAAATTCTTTCATTACCTTATTTTAAGAGTAAAATTGAAGTAGCTTAACAACTGCACTAATCTGTTCTGGTCTGTTGCACTATTTTCCAGTAAATAAATATCCTCTGCCCTTCCACTAAAGTCACCCTACCCAGAGCCATGACCAACGCTTACTGATGAGACAGAAATACTGCATTACTTTCTTGTAAGGTTTTCTTCCATTCTGGGGTGTGTTCTTGGTAGGTACTGTTTACCCAGTAAACCAGAATGGAGGATGATTGGCTTTGGCATATAAATCGGGATTGAAAGTAGACATTTTCTCAGTATAGCCAATGTAGCTGTCCCAAAGTACTTCCTTCCTGGATGACAGGCACATACGGGCAAATAAGGACATGGACAACAGGCAGACCAAACTAATTACTGAGGCAATCTGCTGTCTGGTCCCTGCTTTATTGAGAGAAGAGCCACAGAGAGCATAAAGATAACATATATTGGAAAGCAAAGGCAATAACATGTTACTTTTCTAAGAAATCATAAGATTTATGAATTGGTTCTTAGAGCCTTGGAAAAAAAATACCCAGCACATATTATTGTTATGACTTTTAGAACAATACCATGACATTTTTGTGATAAAAATCCTATTTTTTTTAGACAGACTGCTCCTGCTTATTAGGAATCAAATCATTTCTTACCTGTATCAGCACAAATGCACGGGCCTGATGTGGTACCTGTACAAGGAGACAAGTGAGAAATTGAAATCTACCCCAAATACTTAAAAATTACAGCAACTATCTTGTTACCTTGACTTTTATGGCTAATAAAACACAGCAAAATGTAATCTAGAGTTGTTGGATACATGGCAAGCTTATTTCTCTTCACCCAAAAATGTTTTCACAACTATGTGCAAGTAATGAGAGCTGCACCATAAACCAGCCAAGAAAGCAAGATTGAGACTTAAGAGTTTTGTAGCACAGCTTTGGTAGCACAAACAATCATGTGAAACTCTGTATCCCTGACATTTTAAATTACTGCACAACATCTGCAAACCGACAGTCCATGCCACATAATTAAGAAGTAAGAAGTCTGGCAAGATTTATGGGTTAGGGAGAACCCACTGAAACCCAATAAGTTTTTGACAGAGCTGAAAAAGAATGGACCAAAGTTAATGACTGTACTGGTGGACCATAGAATTTCCTGATTAGGGAGGGTTTGTTTTGGTTTTTAAGTATTTACATTAATTTGCTGTAAAAACAAGCAATTCAGAAGATGGCTTCAAATTCACAATGGAACTATTTATATTAGTTAAGCTATTAAGGGAAATGTGTGCATTCCGTAACACAACATGGGAGTTTCCACATAGTTGTATTCATATTCCTCTGCTATAGTGAAGAGCTAGGAAATGTACATTCAGCCTAGGGGTAAATAATATAGGAAAAAAATATTAAAACTAGCTTTGAAGAAAATTGGGAAGATAGGGAAAATAAGAATAAAATAAACTGCCTTGAGCTTAAAAAAAAAAAAGTAAGGAAAGGCCTTAATTATGCTGTGGAACTCGGCTCTGAATTCTTTACAGGAATGACAAGTTTAGTTTGCAGTTAAAGAAAGCTGTTGATAGAAAAATGTTACTTCAGTGCTGTCTCTTTTACAGGGAAAGAGATGACCTATTGCAATTAGTTTAAAGCTTGCTAAAGAGAACATAATGTAAGGATGAGTTTGCACTGACCTGGAGTTCGGTGCCTAAGATCTTCCCATTTCAGCTTGCCTCATTAAAAATTGAGATTGCAACTCTGGTCCATTTTACATTCCTGACAAGAGTATTTTACACAGGCTTCAACAAAGACGCTGATAGATCTGTTTTTTTCCAAGCATTTTTTTTAATCTTTGGGCTGAAATAGTTTCAAATCTGTCTCACAGCCCCCCTGAGAGGGCCCATGCAGCATTTCTAATGTGTCTCCTTCCTACTAGACAGAGCCCATTTTCACGGTGACAGCTTCAGGTGGCACACAAACCACTTCCAATGGGCTGAAAAATCTCTGAATTCTGTGGTTCAGACCCACATGTCTCTTTTTAAGAGACTCAGCTGGGATGTATCCTCCACTCCAAAGCTCCCTCCATTGGTGCTAATTCACAAAACCTGGGCTGGGCTGAGTATCAGCAGCAGTTAATGAACAGTAATTAATAAAGACTAGGACAGACCTGTTAGTTTTGTCTCATTCCCTCTTTACCTTTCTATTTTGCTGACCTATATCAGTATCACATGTGAACAATGTCTCCAAGCAGTTCTGCGAACAGCTATAAAAATGGCAACACAAAGTAAAGCCTATCCTTAAATATCACAGTAGCACACCAGTTAAAACTATTAGTTCCTACATGCTGAGAATTCAAATACTGTAGTTGTACTAAATATATACTACTTTGCCCTGCTCAAATGCAGCCAGGCAACGACCTTGCAGTTTGATTTTTCAGAGGTGATCTCTATAAGAAAACCTTTATGGAGCTTCTACTGACATGTATTGCTAAGGACGTGGCTCTTCTGCAGCTCGGCTCTCAGTCCTGCAAAAGCTGATTTGTGTATCTAGCTTAATGACTTACCTACATGCTGGCAACGGATGATGTTTGGTGTAGATAAATGTTCTTAAAGATTGGAGAAGCCTTTTTTCCTTGCTCCCTATGGTGGGGGAGCAAGGCTGTTACACACCTGCTGCAGTGAAGGGCAAACTCTAACAGGGCTGCTGAGTTTCTACCACATTTGGGCTCCTGATAGGGAATGCTCCTAATGGTGAAGCCACTGAAATCCTTTCTGGCAGTGTGCCTCTGAACAACTGCCGTGACCAGAGCCCACACTGACTGAAATGCTCTTGATTCACTTCTGCTCTGCAGGGTTGCTGCACAGCAGGGCCTTTCCTCCTGTCCTGCTTTGTTTCAACTACTGTAGTTATTCTACAGTAGTTATTCTGGGAATTGGAAAAAAAAAAAATAGGTATGATCCTTTTTACCCTCCCCACAAGGTTTCTCTTTCTGTCGCCTTGCCCAGGATCCCCACAGAGCTCTTTCCCTGGCGCCATCGAGGCCCTGCAGGCCCTTCCCGCCCGCATGCGCCATGGCTCCAGCCAGTCCCTGCAGTGCTGCCCAGGCCCAGCCCCACAGGTTCCTCAGCTGCTCGGACTCCCTCAAACATCTGGAAACATGAAATGATGTGTAGGCCTCTGCCAGCCAGTGGTTCCCTGACTTACTATTGTCCACTTGGCTGCTTCACAGTGCAGGGGCCCAGCAGATGCCAGCAGCAAGGCCTCCAGATACTGAAGGGACAGGAAAACTGGCTAATGGGGAATTCAGACACATGATAAAAGCTAAAAGGGCAAACTTGGAGTCATGAGAAAGATCCGGCCTAGTTAGTACTGTACAGTGAGAGCAAGCTGGATACAGACTGAGAATCTCTCCAGGAGGTAACCAGAAAGTATAAGGAAGATGCAATTTTTCCTGAAGAATGGGAGGCACTGAGAGGCAGGGTTGTGACTTTATACTTTCTTTACCAAAAGAGGAGGAAAAATACTGTCCATATGTTTGCATTATGTTATTAATTGCAGAACATGTGCAAAGTACACAAAATAATACTTAGGAATTACAGATTATTAGAGAATTAGAATTCTTCCGTACTCTCAAATTAATTCAATTAATCATGGACTCATGGAATCATTTTAGTTAGAAAACACCCTTATGATCACCAAGTCCAATCGTATTCTAAATATCTGTGCCAAGAACAAATTAGAATTCTAAACATCTAGAACTGGACTGGATAAGAAAATGTGTCATTGCTTTCCATATAAGCTCAGCCTTAAGTACTTTCATAAAGCCTTGAAAATAACATTAAGAGAATCTACCGTCGCACAACACAGTACAAGAAAGAGGCAAGAAGAATTATGTACTTAAAAATCACTTCCTATCTGAAATAAACTACTTAGCAAGATACTGGGGGGTAAAACTCATTTGTCTCTAAAGGAAAGAAGGATGTTCAGCATCGAGAAAAGATAAGCAATGCATTTCATCAAATCATTAAGAGGTACTCAACAGACTGTATAAGTAGCTTTTGTTATAAAAAATATACACTCTTTGTTATATGAGGGATATCTTGATTCTTGGCTTTGTACTCAACTTTTGGGTTACCCCCATAGACACATTCATATCAGTTAATCAATCTAGACAACATGCATTTACAGTCTTAAATGTAAATTAGAAATCTCTCTGTGCAAGTGACTTTGTCTCTATTTTCAGATGTAAACTATTGTAAAAATGAGAGTTACGTGAGTCAAACTTTACTTCCAGAGATGCTGAAGATCCTGGATTCCCTCCAGTTCAGTACTGATTGTCAGAACACTGCCAAAGAATGTGAAACACGCTCTGGGCATCAATTTCATCATTATCTGTTTCTTGGTTTTGTGTGTTTTTTTGTTGGTTTTTTTTTTTTTTAATTTTGCTTTTATGAACAAAGGCTCCTTCACTAGGCCTTAGCTGATACTCCTGAAATAAATTTAAAAAACCAACAAACAAAACAAGGCAAGATTAATAGGTTTCTTCAACTTTCAGTGCTTCACACAAATGTATTATAAGTGTATAATTATATATAAAACCTAGAAGTAAAGGAAAACTGAAAAAATATCAACAATTGTTTAAAAGGTTTTGTGGAGTGCTGATCATAATATTGACAAAAATAAGATACTTAAAGAATTCTCCACTTTAGAGCTAGGTGAAAAGGCAATTGTAATTTTGCAGCTTGTTGCAGAAAGAAAATGGTTCTTATACTGGTATATAAAAAAAAAGAAAACAGGCAAAGTAATCTTCACCTTTTTATTAAAGTCTCTGAAAAGGAAGTGATTAAAGACCCTAATATATAAATGACATGAATCACACAACAGATTTTTCAAATTTCTGCATTGTTCCCTTCAGCAGATAAAATATGTGTTCTTTTCAAGAGGACAATATGTTCTAGTAACACAGTAATGCCTTTTCTGTGGCATGCACTTGCTATTATGTAAGTGAGAGGTCTGCAAGTCAGAATGATTAGGCTGTGTCAGGCAGAAAAATGATGAGGTGTGTTCCAGCACACAGAAAGCAATTTCAGCGGGGGGAAAAAAATACCTAAATCAAGGAGTTATTAAGTAAGGAGAGGCAAATAGCTTGTTCTTTCCCCACTGGTTTCTCCCATAACATTTTCATTAACACGAGACACCGCGTTATGAAATAAAGCGTTAAAAAAAAATAATCAGCTGCTAACGGTGATTAAGAGGCAATTGAACGTCAAAACCTTTTCTTTATGTTTCATTGCTTACCTGAATCTTGCCTTTTAAAGCAAGTGGAATTTGGTAGGCACATTTTCTCCTGTGATCATTAATTCCACATTAACACCACCGTGATAAAAGGCTTTGTTCTTTGAAGTCTATTGTGTTTCACATTAAAATGGTGATAGTATCTACTATCAAGGAAGTGTAAAGCCATCAGCGGCCAACAAGAGGTATTAGCAGCAACTTAATTAATTTAGGGAAGTCAGTAAGGCAAAATGGCAACTGTTGTCACTCCGACTGTATCAAACGCCTTAAAATCTGTTCTAAAGCAAAAATAAAAGCACCTTATGACTCCTGATGTTAAAATTGAGACCTCAAAACAATTTGATGTAAACAGCCTTTTAAAGCGACATAATCAACCAAGAGCATCTCTCTTGTTTGTGACACAGGCTAAACTATATTAGCCAGATATTGACAATTTATTTCAGCAGAATTTTAATTTCAGGAGGCTTGCTAGGCTGAATTCCTTCTAGAACAGCTCTCTGGTAGCCTACTTACAATACAATTTAGTTTATTACAACAGAGCTCTCTTCACTATAGTTTTTCTATAGTTAATGTACTCAGCTGCGAGTATTTTCCTCAAGGAAAGAGAAGAGGGCTACTTTCCATTGCCAGATCTCATCCAAACACATAAACCCATCAGTGACAGGCATTTCTGCCCTGCACTTATTTCTACAGTTCATCAATGGCTCTTTCAGGAAACAGTGCTTCCTGGCATTATCACAGAAGTGCCAGACATTCCTGCTGACCAGTACAGTGCTGGAGAGTTGCTGTCTTCCAGACACACAGGATAGCTTATCTGCATCCCACTCAGGCACCCAAAACTGAGCCCAAAACTTAAAATGGAATTGAAGTTTTTGTGGCAAAAACTGCTTGTCTACAGCTTTTAACACAAAAGCTGATTGTTACATGGATAGAAAATCTCACTTCATCGATGTTTGAAATGGAACAAGTCACAGGGAAATTAATGTTTAAGAGAGAGAGGACTGGATCAAATAACAATCTTAAAGTTTGCAACAAAATTTTGGCATAATCTACAGTGAAACAAGAGATATTATTCTCCATCACACCCCTGCCCTAGAATGTAACTGGATTTTTCAACCGTTTTCTGCTAAATAATCTGATTTAATGTGCTGGGTTCTGTTCTTGTGTTTCTCTTTCAGCAGCCTGTATTTCTCTCTTCCTTTGGGAATCTGTCATTAATAGGCTTTGCCTCAGAACACTGTATGTCATATTCAGCAATCTGTGCGTGCTGGAGGTTTCATGCTACTCCTCTCTCCCTGAAATTTGCTATCACTTGCAAATTGATCACTTTGTTGTTTTGGATCTTTTTTATTAGTAAATATATATGAAGATAAAATATACTATATTTCCTACCAGTTCTCCTGTTTTCATCTTACGATGCAGGACTTATATCTACAACGTCTATGTTTTTTCCCCAGAAAATAGGCAAACACTTCCTAAATGTTTCTTACACACCAAAACATAGATGCTGAGCCTGTCTATTCTAAAAGTTGCAACCGTGACAGAACCAAAGTTGTCTTCGGCACGAGAAGGATAGGTCTTGAATGGTTTCAATGTGCTTTTGTGCTTTTATATTCTGGGCTAGCATCACAGAGTAAAAAGTACAGCCTCAAGGCGTCTTGGCAGCTGACAACAGCTAAAGCCGGGTTGACCGACAGTAATATTGTGATGTGGATATCTGTGGCTTTTTGTCAGAGTCAAAATTGAGTTATCGTGCGCTTTTACAGGTGACATAACCAGAAGGATGGTTTCATGATGCTGGGAGACAGTTTGCTGACAAGGATATTGGTTTACAGCACTTTTTCAGATTAGCTTTGGCTGTGATGCTTATAATCACATGATTTTTAAAAGTATTGTCCCTTGCATTCTTATGGCATCACAAAAGAGAGGTCAAACATCTGGGAAAATCAGTAGGAAAACTGGTGGCAACTGGGGGGGAAACAGAAGGTAGAAAGAAGGTTGATGGATTATTATGTTACGAAACCCCAAGAGGAGCAGCTTCAAACTCCCTTGCCTTATTTGTAAAAAAAAAATTGCATGCTTAATGTAAAGGTAAGCAGATGGTGAAACAGAGTGGCTGTTTCCACACCTGGAGGTACAACAAGCCAGCCTGCGTCAATGTGAGCACGTGTCTGCGTTCGATCAATAGGTGTACGTGTAGTTAGATAAGTCATCAAGGAGAAAGACTTAAGTGACTGTCTCAGTCCTCTCCAACACCTGCCCCAAGGCAAGTCATTTTTCCATGAATAATCGAAGAGCTCTGTAAGCTCTGATGTCATTGATTCAGAGGAGATGCATGGCCACACGTTCTAAGGATTTTTTTATTGACATCCAGCGCCTTTCATGAGCCTCAGAGGACATCTGTGGGATTTTAAACTAAATCCATCTAAGAATCATTACATTCTACAGTGCACAGAAATACAGCTGCCTCAAGGGCCTTCCTCTCTTGAAATTAAGGCAGCATTTATTACTTTTTAAGAGACAATGAACAAGAGTCACATTCACAAAGTTACCAGAGAAGAGTGACCTTGGGCATAAGTCCTTATTCTGTCAAGGCTTTGAGATGGCATATGATACAGAGCTATACTGACAAGTGTCAAATCTAAATGCTAGCTTTTGTTGAGGGTATGCCAGATCTTCTCCATACTCTTTAATATCCAATGGTAACAATTTGTGGATAAATAAATGTTGTTACAATCCACAAATAAGCAGAAAATTTAAGTATTCTCTCCATGAACATAACTATCTTGATCCTTTTACAGTATGGAATATATGTCATCGTGTGCTAAGAATCAATGCTTGTTTTGATAGGGCTGTTACATGTAAGAAAGGCAAGTCATACATACCATTCTACCACTTACTCAGCACTCATTAGACCACGCATGGAATATTGGCAAGTTTGTACACCTCTGCCCCAACAGCATGAAAAAGATATTGATAAACTGAAGTGAGTTTAGCAAAAGGTCACCAAGATGGTTGGGGCTGAAGCACTTGCATGAAGAGTGAAGGCTGAGGGACCAGGGCTTGTTGAGCCTGAAGAAGAGACAGTTTCAGCAGCCTCTCAGTGACTACAGAAAGGTCACCAAGATGATAAGACTGAGGAAGGCTCTTCACAGACCACAGTAAACAGAAGAAAAGCAGCAGTGGGCATAAATTAAAACAAAAGAGGTTAAGACCAGTTATAAGAAAAACTTTTTCACTATTAGGACAGTCAAACTTTGGAACAGGTTTCCCAGAAGTGTTCTGACATCTGGATCCTACCAGTTTGCAAGACAAAAGTAGATAAAAGCTTGAGTAACCTGCTCTGCCCTCATCCCAGGCCCTGTGTTGATCAAAAGGTTGAGCTAGAGAGCTCCTGGGGTCCCTTGCCACCAGAAGTATTCCATAACACTATAGCAGAACAAGGTAATCTGTGATACAGCCTATTAGAGATTCACATAAAAAGTATAGATTGTGTTGCTTTGAGTAACTCCACATCACAGTTCCACAATCATATTGTGGAGGTAATTGTTTTCTATTTTGATTCAGATCATTAGTAAAAGAAAAAACCTCTGCCAATCCACATAGGAGGCATTGTAAAGCTAAGTTCATGGCATCTAATAACAAAACAAGGCAGCTATATTTGCATTTGCTTCCATTTCTATTTGTGGTAACTGCTTTAGTAAACTGGAAACACTACTGTCAAAATGGAGAATGTCACCTCTCTGTAGAATGGGATTCAACATACCACAACAGCTTGTTCTTCACAGCAAAATTTACAATGTTGTGGTTTGGTTTGAGTTTTTAGGTTGGTTTTGGGTTGGAATTTTTGTTTGTTTGCTTGTTTTCTGAGAAGGATTTTACGTGAAAGCAATAAAGACAAACTATATGTAGATCATAGCTGCCTATCTAGTGTTCAGGGTTATTGCAAGATGGGCCTAACGAGTTCAGTCGTGCCCGCTTTTTGCCAGTGAGCTGTTCTGATTTGTTTTCTTGCAATACAAAGTCTTACCTTACTTCAGTCTCTATAGAAAATATTCTTGCAGATAATACTAAAGGGCCAGTGAGAGAAGAGTAAAAAATAGTTTGTTCTGGAGTACTTGAACTAGTAGGATACTTCACAAGAATTAAGCAAACAAACAAAAAACTCGAAAATAGATCGTTAGGGTTCAGCATGTCTGAAACACAAGACCTTTTTCCAAGTACTTTCCACAGCTTCCAGAAAACATTTAAAACATGAAATCAGTTGTACTGAAACCAAAACCTTGCTGTCCTCTTAACTCTACAAAGACGTGGCACATTATATTAAGACTTCAGTAATGTCAATGCATTTCTGTTAGGGTTTTTATTAATTACTAAGAGGCAGGGAGAGTCTTTTTATTTGGGGTTCTTTAGAGGTCAACAGAGGCAACACCACATCTTATACAGACTACATTAAAAAGGTCAAACTTGTGGTAGTATTTGTAGCAAGAAACATTATGTCTGAGAAAGAAACATTGTAACTGAAAGAGATGAAAACTTCCAAGACCCTAGGTTCTTACAGAAGGCAGACGAGTATTAGTAGTAGACTAATGCTTCAAGTTATGCTGAAACAGGTAGTAACTAGAGCATGATTCAAATGAAGACTGCTACTTGCTTGAAATCCTTTGGACTCTGGATGTGATATACTTATTATCTTCTACACATATAAGATTGTTTATAGTAGAGGAATATAGAAAAATTTTACTGAACCCTCTGAGCAAAAAGGAGAGACTGTCACTGTATCACTCCTGAACTGAACTTGGATTACTGATGATGGCTTTTACTCCCTCCTCAGTTTCTTGAGTGTATCCTCACATTTTTGTCAGCAGTTATATGGTTCCATCATGGTGCATGGCAGAGTGACTTCTCACTGCTTTATGCTAAGAATAACAAAGCTCGATTGTCAAGTCCTCATTCTTTATTAATTTAGGAGCTTGCTTAGGATACAGTAACATTGTGACAATTAGTTTTAATCTATATAGTTTAAATTGATAGTCTATGAAGTGACAGATTGATTAGTATGTTGTTGATCTTAAAGCCATAAATGGTGCATGTCATCTTTGTATCCGAGTTTTCCACTGATTAGTAATGGAACACGTGTCACAATGTCTTTCTGTACTGTGGTCTCAGTAAATGACTGCACTAGTAGGAAAAAAATATTTCCCCCTCACATCTTCACTTTCCTTCCTGAAAACCAGTTTGAGATTTTTCTATTTGAAATACAATTATTAGTTCTGTATTCAGCTGTTTTGATTTTGAATAGAAGAGAATTTGGGGATTTTGAATAGCTTTTCCAATTTTCTCTTCAACAAAGATCAATAAAATAATTTATTTAAATACCTGGCAGAACTTCAAAGCAAAGACCTAACCAGCCAGAGAAACAAAACGCTTACCTAATTAAATTCAGGCTAGTATCTCTGTAGACTACAGAATTTTGCTCATACTTAATTAGTAAAAATCGAAAACAGAGCAATAGGAAATTTTGAGTCATACAGTAAAACACCTGAGACGTTCAGAACAAAACATTTCCTAGAAATGTGATTTTGCCCCTTGAAAGAAAGGCATTAAGTTTGAAATTTAACCCTGCAAATTTCATAAGGATTTTTTTTCACCTTGAGCGTATTTCACGTTATTTTAAGACAAATGTGCTTCTTTAACTCACTTGAAAAAAATACTTTCTTAGAAATGGGCTCTTAGAAAGTCAAAATGCATCTCAGCTTTCTGCTCTACATATAATAGTATGCAAATCACCAGTTGTACATGCAGAACTACAGACTGCCTTTTTCTGGCTCTGCTAATCCTTCGTGATAGTTGGGAGTGTTATTCTTCATAAGGGAAGCTTTTCTATAAGAGTACTGGTTCTATGCAATTTCTCCTCATAAAAATTCCATGAGTTTATACATGTGCTATATCAAGAAAGCCTGCAGACTTCATAAGTAGCCAGGGAAGGAGCTGAGGAAAACCACCCCCAGCATTCCTCATTCCCAACTCTCACAGAAGCTGGCAGATCTTTCAAGCAGTCACCGCCGCAGCAGAAGGGCTGTGTTACCACTGCACCACATACCTGAGGACTTGAAAAGGCGGGTGCTGCAAGCTGGCAGCCTGCCCACGGTACCATTTTCCATGTTAGTGTTGGACTGGGTAAGAATCACAGACTGGATGAGGTTGGAAGGGACCTCTGCAGGTCATCTGGTCCATAGTAAACTTTAAGAGAAAAGGTGAAAGTCAAGATTTTCTAAATGGATGGTGTATTTAATTGTTCAACACTACCCCTTAAATCACTCTGCTTTGGAAAGTGATAGGTTTCCCTTTCTCAGGTCTCTCAAGTGAGGCAACCAGTACAAGCAGTAATACTGGAAAATCCTGACCCTAACCCTTTGCCACCTTTCTTCATTATTCAGATCAGTTGGAACCTACCTTTTCTCTCTCATCTGCCTCAGTCCCTGACAGCAAATAATTTTGGTGGGCTGAAAGGACTTACTAGCTTGAGCAACTGATTTAATATTCTTGTATGCAGCAGAAGAACAAGTATGATAGAAGTCTAAATTTCACACTCAATAATTTCATCATTAAGTGTATCTACCTCTTCCATGTTACAATGTTGTATTTTGGTTCTTGATTTTACTAGTAGTTAATGAAATAACTCATGAGACCATTGGCTCTTCCTGAGCACAACAGTTTGAAAAAGCAGGAGAAATATCCCAAATATTACTAAAGATTATAAAAATCAGTACGAAATATTTTTATACTTCTATTCATCTCTCTACTTCTTTTATATCTTCTTCTTGACCTGTGACACAGGACTTGCTTTTCAAATCATGTGTTTGAGCTTCCTTTTGCTGCACTAGGGTAATCACTTGCAAGTTCCTGTTCATGGGAGATCCTTCCCAGGTGGCTGTGAAGAGGATATTTGCTATTTCTTCTTTCACTCTAAGATTCTGGTTGCATTTCGAGCATGAGAATGTTCTTCCTGTTTAGCAAGATCTTAATCAGATGTTGTTATACCAGGGTTACTTCTCACATTCTCTTTCCCTGAATCTTGTAAAAGTACTGTGATTTTCTTCCAGTTTTGGCATACAGCTTTGTAGGTGGGTTGCAATCTGTAGTACAGCTTCCAGTTATTTGAGGAAGCAATTACATTTAAATGTGTCAACACTTTCCCTTAAGTGGATCAACTCTGCTGCCTCCTTTAGTAGGAAGATTGTCATAAACTGATTTGTGTTTGCTAGGATTCAAAGTTTTCTTTTAAAAGAAAGTTGAACTTTCCATCAGTTTTTAAATATAGCTGGTTTTGTTTTTGTCGTGTTCCTTTCCATTTAACTTTGACTGCTGTTAACGCTGGTGCTGTGCTACGCAGATGTTTCCTGGAATATCTCTTACAAAGAATGGACTAAGGGGAGTTCTTCTGAAGCACTGTTTTCAAAACAGTGCAATAAAAACATTTCACTTCTTGTTCTCCTTATCTGGCCTCATATGCAACATAAGTACACAGGCTGAGTACACAAACTGTGAAGACCCTGTAGACTACAGTGTTTGGGTAGAGAGTTTACAGCTTTTTTTTTACATAGAATTTTATTTAGTTATCAACAACCTGTAGATAGTGGATCTCATTATGGTGTTTTCCCCAAACGCAAGCACTGCAGAGCCAACAGTATCGATATCAGCTTGTAATTGACTTGACTTTCAAAAGAATGTCATCTCAGGACAGACAAAAATATGAAAAATATGAGAACACATTCTTAACTTCCTGTGCTTAGCTTGCTTTGCTGGATGGTCTCAAAAATAATATGCGGATTTTTCCTATTTGTGTCAGTGATCTTGGCATTGAAGACCTCTGGTCCAAAGCTATCCTTGAATTTTGTCTAATTTCTTTTTTCTGCCTCACACCCAGTGAAGTTCTACTTCAGCTCTTGCTAATGACCCTGTCTTCAGAGCCTGCAACTGGTACCTCTCAAATTATTCTACAACCAAGTTAATTTTTATTATTCTTTGCCAGGTTTTTAGGAACAGAGAAATATTTTTCTAATAGGCTTTTCATACATGCACTGTACTACCAGGCTCAGGCAAACTGAAAAAGAAATCATTTACTGTATTTCTTTAGAGAGGAGACTAAACATTACATAAGCACATGAATATATTCCACTTACTTATATTCTCACCAAAAAAATTACTGAGGTATTAACTAGAAAATCCAGACATTTTAAAATGCATTAAACAACTCCTTTCTCTAAGGTGTTTTGGTGGTAGATGAGGCAGCTGTAGCTAAAATACTTTCTAAAGCTTATTTAAAATATGGTTTGTGACTGAAAGAAAATTATCCATTTCTTATAGGTTGTTTACAGCAGAAGTAATTTTATACTTTGCTAATTCAAATGTCATATTAATTATTTACACTTTTAATCTTCAAATTACTATAAACACCTATTTAGACTCTTAATACACACTTTTCACATCATTTGAAGTCCAACATGTTTACATGAACCTTTTCAAATGACCCCCAATTTCCTGCTAGATGCCAGTCTACTATCATACTTAATTTCCTACCATGATCAAAAATAGTCCCCAAAAACTCAAACCTAGTGGGGGTTTTTCAGAGAAAAAAAGACCTCTTTTATCAAACTATTAGCAAGCCTAGCAATACATGGGTCAGAGTGATACTTAGCTGTTTTGTTCCCAAACTGGAGTTGAGATGTATCTCTGCCATAACTGACAACCATATGAGTTCTACTTGGCCCTACTGTAGCCATTAGATAGAGATCTCAAACACACCCTGGCCAGTCACACAGTCACAGAATAACAGGCAGGAAGGGACCTCTGGAGCTCATCTACTCTGATCACCTGCTCAAAGCAAGCCCACTTAGAGCAGTTACACAAGGCAATCTGGGATTGCACCCTGAGGAAGGAGATGCCATAGCCTCTCTTGGCAATCTCCTCCCACCTGCTTGATCACCATCACGGGTAAAAAGTTCTTCCAGTATCTAATCAGATTTTCCCCAAGTACCAACGTGCGCCCGTTGCCTCTAGTCCTGTCACTGGGCACCTCTGAAATAGCCTGGCTCTGTATTCTCCCATTAGGCATCTGAAGGTAGCAATAAGATGCCCCTGAGCCTTTTCTTCATGAGGATGAACTGATCCTATTCTAGCAGCCTCCTCTCATCCATCATATGCTCCTGCTGATTCTCTTGGTGGCCATGGCCAGACTGGCCACAGCCCTGGAAAATCCTGTTCTTTGGAGATTTGCAACTGGGAGATGGGGAGGAATAATGCTGTTATGATGGCTATTTATCCAAATGAGACCAAACGTATTAAATTAGGAATAGTAACAGAAGAATCTTGTATCTATTCACATTTAGAAGCTTGAACTCAGAGATCCACCTAAAAATACATTACAGAATGATAAAGTTTCAAGGGAATTTGGTTTTCTCATCAGAAGATAGATCTAAATGATTAAAAGCAGATCTATAACATATATAAGTATAAACATGCCTCAGCTTTATGCCACATACCTGCTTCTAATCATTTCAGACCTGAAGTTCTGGATTATCAAATCACTTATGCTGCCCTAGTACAGCACATTGAAATTTTAGCCAGGGCAGTAACAAGCTGTGTGAAAAATAATCTACTTATGCTCTACCTGAAACATATCCTGTGCTGACTCAAGCTGACTTTTTGAGCAAGACAGTCTCCTCAGCAAATATCCAGTCGGACTATTTTAATTTTAGCTTGATATACTTTACATCAGCCAGGGTATGTACTGGGTTAGTAAGAAGCAAAGTAATTCACAAACAGAAGTGGTGTTAACAAAAAAAAAATCAAGGACTATGCTTTTGATGATATCTTGAAGAAAAGGCTGACTTCTGAAAACACATTTGAGGACGGGAAACCAACAGAAGCTTTGTGACACGGTGAAAAAATATGGATTAAATGTATCAGAGCTGTTGCTAAGAGGAACTGACAGAGCTGCTGAGATAGCTCAATGACCTGATTAAGCCAGTAGCGAGAAACCATATTCTTTGTCCACCTCCACAAGATTTTACTATAAATGATTTTATTAACTTGGCATATAGAGAATCCCTCCTTAAAATAGATTTCAGATTGCCATGTAAGCAGTCCTGAGGAATATACACAGATACACCAAGTCTCATTACTTTTATCAAACTGAACAGAATAACATCCATAGGTGTGTAGGCTCAAATGGAACAGTTAAGAAACATTAAATTAAATATTATATGGCTGTAACACAAGAAAAAAAAATACCCAAAACATTTTTGTCTCTGGAAAATTTCAGATTGTTACGAAAGGTCATCATAAAAGCGTGAAAACATCTGACTCAGTGGCAGCATCTGAGCCCAGAGCCTGGTGCCTGAGCACACGATGGCCTTTGCTGGGTATTCAGTCGTGAGCCCAGAGCCTGAGCACACGATGGCCTTTGCTGGGTATTCGGTCGTGAGCCCAGAGCCTGAGCACACGATGGCCTTTGCTGGGTATTCGGTCATGAGCCCAGAGCCTGAGCACACGATGGCCTTTGCTGGGTATTTGGTCGTGACTTTTAAGTGAAGCAGCCACAGAGCAGGCGAGTTCTGACAACTGCTGCAAGAGCAGGGACCTGCAGCCAGGGGCTGGGGTCAGCCCTGGGAGCAATTATATGCCAAAGCAGTGCAGTAAGGCTTGCTGGGGCTTCTCTTTCACTTCCCATAGTTTATTTCTCATAGAAGAACAGATTCTTATCCGCAACCGATTTTTTTCTTGTGTGGTCATAGACAGTTACCCTACTAGCAAAAGAACGTGTTAATGTATATGTTATTACATTATGTATGTTATTACATTTTAATGCAGCTATTATTACAACATGAGAGAAAGGAAGTTAACATGGGAAAGGCTGAAGAGGAGCTATCTTAGAGAGAGGCACCCTCCTTTAGCTCTGAATCCTGTTTTACAGACTGTGTTCCAGCTTTGTTGATTTCTGCACACTGCTTACAGGGTGTAGATCATCACGAGCAAACTGTGGAGAATATCACACAGAGGAAAAAAAATAAGCCAGACCATTTATTTTCAAACTGCACATGAAAACATTTTGTGTGCATTATTTCAAAATATGCAGGAAAGAGTTCTCACAGCCCTGCCTGCTAAGGAATGGAGAAGGAATACACCTCGTCAGTTCTATCTGCTGGCAACACGTTACACTGTCCACTAACCAAAGAAAGGTGTTTTCTGAAAAAACCACACTCGCCTCCCCACCCGTGAGAAATTAAGAGCAGGATGGCAAAGGGTGTTTACACAGGCACTCAGCCAGGAAATGGTGTGTTTTCCACAGATACCATCATTCAGGGAGCACATCCCTGATTTTCATGAGCTCCCTCCCCCTGTTCTCATAGTCTCCCCCCCCCCCCCCCGCACCACAC